>OX422202.1:4930715-5258215 GCA_949130485.1 Agelas oroides | reverse complement strand
AGAGAGACAAGAAGGCAGCCAAACAGCAGGTACAGTAATGTAGAGGAAAGATGCTGGGTTGAAACATATCATCATCAGTGAGGAGAGAGACAAGAAGGCAGCCAAACAGCAGGTACAGTAATGTAGAGGAAAGATGCTGGGTTGAAACATATCATCAGTGAGGAGAGAGACAAGAAGGCAGCCAAACAGCAGGTACAGTAATGTAGAGGAAAGATGCTGGGTTGAAACATGTCATCAGCGAGGAGAGAGACAAGAAGGCAGCCAAACAGCAGGTACAGTAATGTAGAGGAAAGATGCTGGGTTGAAACATGTCATCATCAGCGAGGAGAGAGACAAGAAGGCAGCCAAACAGCAGGTACAGTAATGTAGAGGAAAGATGCTGGGTTGAAACATGTCATCATCCGCGAGGAGAGAGACAAGAAGGCAGCCAAACAGCAGGTACAGTAATGTAGAGGAAAGGTGCTGGGTTGAAACATGTCATCATCCGCGAGGAGAGAGACAAGAAGGCAGCCAAACAGCAGGTACAGTAATGTAGAGGAAAGGTGCTGGGTTGAAACATGTCATCATCAGTGAGGAGAGAGACAAGAAGGCAGCCAAACAGCAGGTACAGTAATGTAGAGGAAAGATGCTGAGTTGAAACATGTCATCATCAGCGAGGAGAGAGACAAGAAGGCAGCCAAACAGCAGGTACAGTAATGTAGAGGAAAGATGCTGGGCTGAAACATGTCATCATCAGTGAGGAGAGAGACAAGAAGGCAGCCAAACAGCAGGTACAGTAATGTAGAGGAAAGATGCTGGGTTGAAACATATCATCAGTGAGGAGAGAGACAAGAAGGCAGCCAAACAGCAGGTACAGTAATGTAGAGGAAAGATGCTGGGTTGAAACATGTCATCATCCGCGAGGAGAGAGACAAGGCAGCCAAACAGCAGGTACAGTAATGTAGAGGAAAGGTGCTGGGTTGAAACATGTCATCATCAGTGAGGAGAGAGACAAGAAGGCAGCCAAACAGCAGGTACAGTAATGTAGAGGAAAGATGCTGAGTTGAAACATGTCATCATCAGCGAGGAGAGAGACAAGAAGGCAGCCAAACAGCAGGTACAGTAATGTAGAGGAAAGATGCTGGGCTGAAACATGTCATCATCAGTGAGGAGAGAGACAAGAAGGCAGCCAAACAGCAGGTACAGTAATGTAGAGGAAAGATGCTGGGTTGAAACATATCATCAGTGAGGAGAGAGACAAGAAGGCAACCAAACACCAGGTACAGTAATGTAGAGGAAAGATGCTGGGTTGAAACATGTCATCATCAGCGAGGAGAGAGACAAGAAGGCAGCCAAACAGCAGGTACAGTAATGTAGAGGAAAGATGCTGGGTTGAAACATATCAGCGAGGAGAGAGACAAGAAGGCAGCCAAAAACCAGGTACAGTAATGTACCAACACCTGGCACAGGCACAACTACCAGCCCTCATACTTAAAAGACAGAGTGCCAGTTAAACAGATTATTGAGTTGGTTGACTCGGGTTTCTGATCTCACATGCACAACTTCTATCTTGTTACTCTCATTCGAATACCCGAAAATTGAGATAATAAGCACCCATAGAAAATACGCACCCCATGAATATAGGCACCATTTGATTACAACAACTACATTGCCTGCATGAGCACCCATACAAAAATAGGCACCCACTTGTTACTGCACGAACGGAAGTGAATTTGCTTATTCTGCTTTTTCGAATGTAGCAGCTAATTTTGCCAGTGTCTATATCCGATTGTAAACAAGCTATCAACACGGGATACAATCCAAAATTTAGGCAAGGCATCTTGATAAAGCATATCCAGGAATTAGCAAAAGCCTCTCACAGATTCGTTGGTTCCAAGCGCTTTACGTTGGTGGGCGGGGATTGGCAACGATTGATTGATTGCTGACTGTATCTCTGGTTGTAGAAAACCTATAACCATTAGACAGAAATTAGCTGAAAAAGAAACTCTAGGCCTAAAATATATCATAGCTAATCCATTCTCACACAACTGCACGCTACCAGAAAATTACATGCGTTGATTAGCGAAAATAAGCATCCCTCAAAAATAAACACCTATTCTGGCTGCTAATTTCAAATAGCCACCCGTGCTTAATATCCCGATTTTACGGTAGCCCTGTAGATGATATTTCAAAGGTGCTAATGAAGTTAATAGTATGAGCATGTTCATATTGTACGTTGGCTATTAGCTACCCTGACAAACTTTAAGTATCATTGTGAGTGGCATAGATGTAAACTTGAATGACACATAGTCATAGAAACAGACAATGAATGGGACACAAGTCATGCCACTTACTGTGATGTCTCTTGACTTAATGATGCGCAGGTTTCCAGCCTCCCCTGGCCTTACACGAGTAGGGAGCAGTTTGAGAAGACACACTGCACTCCCATTGGGCGCCACTGGAACTCTGAGTTGACCTTCCACCAGCTGGTCAAGCCCAAAGTGACCACTAGGATGGGGACCATCATAGAGCCCATCAGACTGACTGAAGATGTCCAGGACTTTATGAAAAGGACTGAGAAGAAGAGGAGCAGACAACAGAAGGGGAGGAAAAAACAGTCTCTGTGATAACATTGTACACAGCGGTCATTGATATAGATTGTCTGTAGTTCATTATTTATATTAAATGTTCGAGATGGATCTCTTGTGTATGTGTCCCAATGGATGTGTCTACATAGCAGGTATGCTTGCACTCCCAAGGAACTACCATAATATCTACTGAAATATCAGAATTCTGACTCAATTCAAGAGTGCACTCCTGCATGAGCTTCACTACAGCTTATGGTGATCTGACTGACCACAAAACAATTAGTGTGAATTACGTGCTATTAACCCAGTGTAAAACAAAGACCACTAATAGAACATGCTGAATAAAACCCACATTTCTTCCATACCCTAAATGATTTCTTCCAGAGGCCTCTGTTGTACACAAATATATTGGCTTGGCTTTGTAAACTAACTTATTTTCGACTGCTCTATATCCTGAATTGTATTTTCTGCTGTTTTCTTTCATTGTAATCTGGGGAAAACATTTGCAGCAAGCCTCATTTAACAACATTGTCAACAGGAAGTCAATGCTTAAATACAGCAATCTCAAGTTTGATGATCTGTCTGATTGGTGATTCTAGCTAGGGAAAATAGCTTCCCTGATAACTCCTTTAGTGTTTCAGATGAAATCATAGCCTCAACGTTTTGAAGACTACCTTAGTTCAATTCAAATATATAGTACAGTAACGTATTTCCTTCTCCAGTGGTATAGTGCTTTGTTTGTTCTTAGTTGCATACAGTTCATATGTAGATAGTAGCCTTGTTTTAGTATATATAGCTGGTAGATAAGTATTGTTTACTAATCCTTGGTGACTTGTGGTTTTTATTGGTCCCTTCTTGTTATTGATATGCATAATCAGATGAAGCCTTGCATCACCCACATTCTGCTTGGCAAAGGGAAAATGCTGAAGTACGCAAATGGAAGTACGGAAACAGAAGTATGGAAACTGAAGTATGGAAGTGACCACCTATCTGCCTTATAGCTAGCCAGGGTGACTGTCTCTAAGTGATGTGAGAGCTGAGTACTGACACATCGGACTCCAGTGAGCACTATCGCACCTATCAATGGGATGCCCCATTTTGCATATAGCAAGTGGGCTCATTGGTACGGGTATAGATTTCCCACCTGGCCTACCTGAAAGTAGCAGGGGTGGATGTTGAAGAAAGGATGGGGATTTGCTGTCAGAATCTTCCCCAAGGCATTGGTACTTAGTCAGGATTGTCCCAAATTGCATAATTATAGATTCTCTTTCTTTGAAAAGTCTTTGTGAATTCTACAAATACCCACATCTCCCTGTCTCACAATGTGCATGACACGGAAATATGGGGTATTTGTAAGTGATATGTGGGGGATGGAATGCAGGTTTGTGCCCCAGGTATGGGGGCTCGTTTTAAGATATGTCAATTCCCCTCCTACCCCCCAT
Organism: Agelas oroides; assembly: GCA_949130485.1. Lineage (NCBI taxonomy): Eukaryota > Metazoa > Porifera > Demospongiae > Agelasida > Agelasidae > Agelas > Agelas oroides. The sequence goes on along the minus strand of OX422202.1, from coordinate 5,254,206 downwards.
CAAGCCCCAGCTATTGTAGGTAGGGTATACCACTGATAGGCACGTAACACGGTTGTTTAGCATGACACGGTGAGTGTAGTCTTGTTGTGGTCTCATTCTGAGACTATACTACAGTGACTATTGCTATAGTGTCTCGTAACATTGGCTAAGATTCTCGGTGAGGAACTATGACAACACTTGTATCTGCATCACTGTCATGAGAATGCCATCAAACAGCATTTCAAAACACCACACAAGGAATCCTGCATGGACCCTTAAGCACCTCCTTGATATCCAAGCATATATCATCATGAAACATCGGGTGACTGTGTCCTCCCGATTGGAAGACTGGACCCCACACTGGACAATCACACTCCACATGCAGGCTCCAGCCTGGAGTCAAGTGCACCTATGTATCCGCCTCTTAGCAGGGTGTGATTGGCTGGAGGCAGATGCCAGCCGTTTCTGTTTTAGAAATAACCATTCCAGCCAAACAACCTCATCTGTAAGCTCTGCCACTCTGAGCCTGAAGACCACTTCCACTTCATTGCCAAGTGCCTGTCCGATCCTGTCTCTTGAGCAACATCCCTGCAGCATTAGCACCACACCTTCCTGACCTGGAAACTGACCTAGTACGATTCACTGACGTCATGCTAGGTCTGGAATGGATCAAGGACACACCCACCCAAACCTTCACCATTAATTTTCTCATCCTGTTAAGAAGAAGAAGAATTCTCACTTCCGCACTTCAATGTTTTCCCCATACCACTGGCTCAATAAGCCAATACAGAAAGTGAAAACAGTAAAAGTTGCAGTTTGAAATATTAGCAGCAAAATGTGTGCAATGATTCAAACTATACACCAGTTATTGGTAAGTTAATGTTCTGGAATCAAAGACTATTACAGTAACATTGGGGTAAATAGAGTATTTTCTTCTTTACTGGTAGTCCTTTGTTTGATCTTAGATGTTGCCTTCTGATGCTTCATTTTAAGATGTCTCCGCAGTGGTGGCAAACACTTTGGAAGGAACAAGAACATTTGGCAGAGGATGGCATGAATATTTATTTCAGCAAATGTGAGGTACACTTGAATATCACGATTAGTGATGATCAGTGAAAGTGGGAGTAAGATGTAGGAGATTAGAGCATTCATGTAGATGAATATGTTGACCTTTTTTGTGTCTTTGAAGTGTTGTCGTCGGATCTTTCTTGTCAGAATAGCAAGGAGTACTACTATTATATATAGGACTGCAACTTCAATAAGATATACGACATAAATAATGTTTGGCAGGGTGCAAGTTTGAATAACCTCATAGTATGGAAACGAGTCTTCAGGTGTCACCAACATTTCAATATTCATGCGTTTAACACCTCCAAACACTCTCCAGACAGTGAGGAAGATAATATTTGTCCCAACTATGACCACAACTCCAGCAAAAAGTACCCCATCAGACCATCGCTTCCCCAGTTTCCCAAAGTAAGTAAATATGCGATAAACTCTCAGCATTCTCATAATCAGTGGGCTGAATATGAGGTGGACACCTAAACTCAAGCACCATTCTGGTGCATTGCAGAAGAAGCGGCCATTGTGTACATCGTGAATCACAGATTGTGAAAGAGCTCTAATCATGGCACCAGCAAGCAGAGAATAGCATCCTAAAAACATGCTAAGACTGAGGTAAGGACTTGTTGCCTTAATCTCTGGTGCATTGCGATAGTAGAGAAATAGGATCAGTATGACTGTAGTGAGAATGATGAACACTGCTTCAATTGTGAGCAAAACTGCAGTAGTAATAGCAGCAGACTGGAGATTGTAGACTCTTAGTATTCCATCATCTGGACTCCTTCCTGTGGCTGTTTCATTGCACTCCTTGTCACTTATGACTGTGTACAGTTCAGTGGTTCCATTCCTGATCTGGAAGAAGTTTACAACAACTTTAGAATCTGATTCACCATTGTTGTCAAAGTCTACATCTCCAAGAGCACCAGTGAATGACACATTTGACAACTCATTATTAGCAATCTCATTTATATCCGCAGTTCCAATAATATTTTTCCGCAAAGAGATATTCAGTGCAATTGCAGTGGCCCACACAGAGTCATGTAGAGCATTGGAGTAGGGATTTGGGTTCAAGGAGGTGTTATATTGAGCAGCAAAATGAGATAAATGTTCTAAGTAATCCTCATAGTACTCAGTGTATGTTTGCCCTGAAACAATCACTTTGTTTGAATTGTTTGTGCTGAGCTGATACTGTATAGGAAACACACCTTCAAGTGCACTTCTCATTGTATCATTGTCACAAGTGCTAGTGGCATGAAAGAAATCCTCTACCTGGTGTTCATAAACTATCCATGTGTGTTTCAGTTGTGGCCAACGAAGACTCTGCTTGTATGCCAAACACAGTACTTCTGCTGCTTGTTCTATGCCAACTGACAATATCACAATCCTTTCCCCACATTCATGTAATGTCCTCAGTAGAGATGGGGCACCTCGAAAAGGGTAGAAAGCTAGATTGCCTCCTAGCATATTAACTAGTGCAGAATAAGAGTGTTCCATGCTGTTGTCACTAACCACCCCAACTTTTGTCCAGCCAAACTGCTCTATCAAACTGCACACTGCCTCACCATATACTGCAGAAGATGGAATGATGTGAAACAAGTGTGGGTATCGAACCCTGTCATGCAGGGCTGGAGATGGTGAGGCCATAATCTGCAAGAGGTTTGTCCCACTTCTTTCAGCAACCAGTGCTACAGCTTTTGCTAGTGTGGTGCAGAAAGCCCCCAGAACTCCAATGAGGTGCTGTTCCTCCCGAGTTATCTCATTGACAAATTGAAAGAGGGCATCACTAGGGTAGCCATAATCACAAGTTCCAGTGTCCAGTTCAGTCAGCTCCAGGTTGTACCCAGGTAGGATGGTGGGGTCCTGGTTGATTCTGTCTACTGCCAGCTGTGCAGCTGGAAGGAGTTCAAGTCCCCTGTTCCATCTTGGGGTCCATGCACTGTCTTCTTGATTGGTCTCGAGATTCAACATCACTAAGAGTCGAAGTGTGGTTGTATTTGCTGTACAAGCTAGGTGTGCTTGTGTAGACAAAACCACAAAAGCTACTACAGTAACTACACACACCTTTGCCCAGCAAAACATCTTCAGTATTCACAAAGGTAGCTACAGCTTTCATGTATAGTTATGATTACTCGAATTGGAGGAAATGCTTGCTGTGTTAATCCACTTGTCAGTATGGACCAATAATCTTAGTGTTGGATACTATAGACTCGATCTAGGTATGAACCTGATACTTCCTATATGCAAAATATGTATGTTAGTATGGTTTCAAATCCCTGACCCTCTTCTCAGGTTACAAGCTTCTAATGTCTGAAGTCATGCATTGTTTGCAAGGTAACTTAGGACATATGGTCATCCCACTGCAGCTGATGCATGTGTCCTGCACAGTGGATGACTCCGTCTAACATCTGGACATGCCCAAGGTGATGTACATGTAATGTACTGACTGTTAATACATCATAGTGGCAATCTCATGAAAATGTATGAACTAAGAATCAGGAGCTCTGGGTAATCTGAAACTATTTCAGTCACATACCTTCAGCAAGTTTAGTAACTATAGAGGATTGCTAGCCAATTATAGTGAGTTAGGTTAGTTCTGATATCGTAAATATTGGCTGGTATTCTTAACAGACTTAACCACAGTCTGTAGTCATTGTACACAGTGACATCTAACTCGTGTAGCTGTCGCTGTTCAATCTAGGTTGAGTTGCCTACTATGACTCTAGGGTTAATATCTCCCCGTATAGGCTGATGAGCAAGTCCAATGTTGCCGGCATACTTTCTTGTCTGGTATCATGATGTCACAGTCGGAAAATGGGGCTTCCCTAAATCAGGGTGCCCTGGATCCATCCACTGCTACTATGCAGGTAATGATTAGCTACAGTATCATGCATGGGAGCCACACTTAGTACTGTCAACTTAGAAAGGCTGCTGCTATATGTGAGATCTAGGAGTGACCGAGCATCAAAGCCAAGAGACCGACGATCAAGCACTAAGTTCTGCCATCACAGTATTGTCCACAATGACATTCCATAACTCTGGCTTTGCAAGACTTACTACCATAACCATTACCTGATGATGAGCTACCTACAGTACCATGATTGGACATAGAAGCATGAACAATCAACAAACCACATCTCCCTTATAAAACAGGCCTAGATGTTATGCAAAGTCACCATGAGGGCAATGCTGACTTGTTTATAAACCCTCTGCGGTGAGATAGCAGCCCTAGAGCATATTCATAACTTAACCAACTACCATATGTTTTTGCTTGTGAAAACCTTTGCAATTTGCCATGTTTTGCTACTTTAAGCAACCTTATTCCTGTAAATGAGTGGTGGGGTAAGCTAATGATATTTGGATGCCATGAATATTTGGATGTTAACACTCTAGTGGTAGAGGGCAACAGCTCCAGCTTTTATAATAACCATGCACTCAGGCAGTGACAGGCACACCGAAAGGTTTATTCTATGCCAGCACAAGTTTCCTCAATGATGGAACTTCCATGCACTGAAAAACAACTTGCGTACTCTGTTGTAGGTCATCTCAGTTGCACCTTTGTCCCGCATTTTCCAAGAATTGGTTCTAAATACGTTTTCTTGAAACGTTATTGAAAAGCTTCTTCAATCAGTCTCTGCTTTCAGAAGATCTACTTGACTACATTCCTGACATCTCTACAATAACTACCTATGTAACTAAGGCAACACTCCAGGCCAGATGGGCAAGATTCAAGCAACAGCAAACATCTTCCAGAAAGGCTGATTTATTAGTCTTTCAAAAGGAGTGGCTAATTTTGTGCTTCAGGGCAATATGCACCCAACACACCTCCATATCACTGCCATGAGCCCTGCAGAGCAATATGCAACTAACCTATCTCCAAGTCACAGTGATGTGTCCTGCAGACAAATATGCAGCTAACACACCTCGAGCTAGCTCCCTGTCATTGTCATGTGTCCTGCAGGTATAACACACCTCATGTCATAGTCGTGTCCTGCACAGGAACACACAGCTAACACACCTCATGTCACAGTCATGTGTCCTGCAGAGGAATACAGATGTGCAACATCCAAACCACACAACATCTCTGCCAGAAATGCTGAATTGCTGGTCTTCTGAAAGGAGTGACTAATCATGCCCTGCAGCTAGGGCAATGCACAGCTAACACACCTCATGTCGCAGTCATGTGTCATACAGAGCAGTATGCAGCTAATGCACCTCATGTCGCAGTCATGTGTCACACAAAGCAGTATGCAGCTAACACACCTCATGTCGCAGTCATGTGTCACACAGAGCAGTATGCAGCTAACACACCTCATGTCGCAGTCATGTGTCACAGAGCAGTATGCAGCTAACACACCTCATGTCGCAGTCATGTGTCACACAAAGCAGTATGCAGCTAACACACCTCATGTCGCAGTCATGTGTCACACAGAGCAGTATGCAGCTAACACACCTCATGTCGCAGTCATGTGTCACACAGAGCAGTATGCAGCTAACACACCTCATGTTGCAGTCATGTGTCACACAGAGCAGTATACAGCTAACACACCTCATGTCGCAGTCATGTGTCACACAGAGCAGTATGCAGCTAACACACCTCATGTCGCAGTCATGTGTCACACAGAGCAGTATGCAGCTAACACACCTCATGTCACAGTCATGTGTCACACAAAGCAGTATGCAGCTAACACACCTCATGTCGCAGTCATGTGAAACATTTAGGAGATTCTTGAAGCCTGTAGCTAGCTAGGAAGTCTGTAAATGGCAAACATTTCCATCTTTGCAAACATTGTCAAGTCTCAACCACACCCCAAAGATGCAGCCAGTGACCCGCGAGTTTAACTATATAGGTCTTAGCAACATATAGTGGCCTCATTCCACAGTAAATATTTTTATATCTTGGGGATAAGTGTGTTACATAAGTATGTGAATCCCGTAGTTTCCATCTTGCAGTGATAGCGTAGTGTTTATTATGTGAGGCCTTTATTATGAGTAAATGAGCAGTGCAGCAAGTCTGATAAGTATAAGTTTGCCAGCCAATAATCATGGTCCCATGATACAGCATCAACTAAACATATTTGAAGGGCTTAGAACCAGAGTGCACGGTCTAATCCCATCCAATTGTTACGATACATTCCTTTCTTACCTTACTGCCCACCATATGATACATGATTGTGAGCAATGGGACATTTCCAGGTATGATACCTGTTAGGATATGAGATGTACCAGATATGCACCTAATTTCGAGCCCATATACTCAATGAGCACCTAATGCTTTTAGCCTGACATTTTCATGTAAGCTACCTGTTATGATATCCATCGCCATATGATACCACTGGTATATGTGCCTAATTGTGAACCCATAATTTATAATGAATGGGTTCCTATAGCTGTTAGCATGGCCTTTCTAGGTATGATACCTACCATATGCGAGTATATGATAGTATGTGCCCAATTGAGAGCCCGTACATGATCAAACGTTCAGGATTCCTAGCCTGATATTTCCCTGTTATGTATACAGTGCATGCATGATGTGTAATATATAAGAACATTGACCAGTCTGGTTCCAAGGACTTCATTTAAAGTATTGGCTAGAATGGCAACTTAGACTTGCTAAAGGTATGTGCAGCTGCTATTTTGCTGTGTTGCAAACCAATAGTTGTCCCTTCTCTCAGATTATAAGCTTGGAGCTCCTTGTACTTGTTAATTAGGTCGTAGGGTTTTCCCCCTGATAGAATGATCGTAGGGTTTTCCCCCTGATAGAATGATCTATTGCTAAGCATGCACTCCTCACTCTCACCCTGGTATGCATGTTTTGTCCGACACTAGGAGATATGCAGCTATACACTGAGATGACAATACGTCTTAGGCTACATTACAGCATAGCTTGTAATCTGAGAACATGGTCATGTATTTGAAACCTTACTAACATGTAATTTAGCTGGTAGCTGACAGTAGGGTTGCCAGTCAGAATTTACAGTCATATGGCATACTGTATGTATGTATGTATGTCATGTAACTTTGAGTACTAAAGTTGTATCTGCAAAAACAAGTTGCTGCATGACTGTGCAAATTTTATAAATGCAGTGCTGGAAAAGGATTCATGCAGTGGGAGCTTATACTTGAGTAAACTTTACTAGCCTCCCACAAAACATTTTACAAGCACCACATTCTTTGAATTAGAATAGGAAGGACAGTCACACAATTGTAGTAACCAAATAATTTGCTAAAGCAGCAATTGATCGATCTAGCTACAGTGAACAATAACAGCTTGCAAATGACATTACAGCACAACATCAAAAGCTTGTAATCTGAGAAAAAGTCAGGTATTTAAAACATGTAACATAGAAATTAGAAGCGGTAGCTAACAGTAGGGTTGCCAGTGAGAGTTGATAGTCATATGGCATTCTGTATGCAAGTCATGTGAACAATAACGGCTTGCAAATGAACAAGATGGTATGGTGTATTAGACTGCATGTAGCTTTTCTCTTTGTGGTTTTGTCTACACAAGCACACCTAGCTTGTGCAACAAATATAACCACATTACGACTCTTAGTGATGCTGAATCTCAAGACTCATCAAGAAGACAGTGCATGGACCCCAAGATGGGACAGGGGACTTGAACTCCTCCCAGCTGCACAGTTAGCAGTGGACAGAATCAATCAGGACCCCACCATCCTACCTGGATACAACCTAGAGCTGACTGAACTGGACACTGGAACTTGTGATCATGCCTACCCTAGTGATGCCCTCTTTCAATTTGTCAATGAGATAACTCAGGAGGAACAGCACCTAGTAGGGGTTGTGGGGTCATTCTGCACCACACTAGCAAAAGCTGTAGCACTCATTGCTGAAAGAAGTGGGACAAACCTCCTGCAGATTTTGGGCTCACCATCTCCAGCCCTGCATGACAGGGTACGATACCCACACTTGTTTCACATCATTCCATCTTCTGCAGTGTACAGTGAGGCAGTGTGCAGTTTGATAGACCAGTTTGGCTGGACTAGAGTTGGGGTGGTTAGTGACAACAGCATGGAACACTCTTATCCTGCACTAGTTAATATTCTGGGAGGCAATCTAGCTTTCTACCCTTTTCGAGGTGCCCCATCTCTACTGAGGACATTACAAGGACGTGGGGAAAGGATTGTGATATTGTCTCTTGGGATAGAACGAGCAGCAGAAGTACTGTGTTTGGCATTCAAGCAGAGTCTTCGTTGGCCACAACTGAAACACACATGGATAGTTTATGAACACCTGGTAGAGGATTTCTTTCATGCCACTAGCACTTGTGACAATGGTACAATGAGAAGTGCACTTGAAGGTGTGTTTCTTATACAGTATCAGCTCAGCATAAATGATTCAAACAAAGTGATTGTTTCAGGACAAACATACAGGGAGTACTATGAGGATTACCTACAAAGTTTATCTCATTTTGCTGCTCAACATAACACCTCCTTGAGCCCAAATCCATACTCCAATGCTTTACATGACTCTGTGTGGGCCACTGCAATTGCACTGAATGCCTCTTTGCAAACAATAAAAACTGGAACGGCAGAGAAGATACGGAATTGGAACAACACAGTCTTTCAAACTGCTAATAATGAACTGTCAAATGTGTCATTCACTGGTGCTCTTGGAAATGTAGACACTGACAACAATGCTGAGTCTAAAGTTTCTGTAAACACTTTCCAGATCAGGAATGGGACTGCTGAACTGTACACAGTCATAAGCGACAGACAGTGCAATGAAACAGCCACAGGCAGGAGTCCAGATGATGAAATACCAAGAATGTACAATCTCCAGTCTGCTGCTATTACTGCAGTTTTGCTCACAATTGAAGCAGTGCTAATCGTTCTCACTACAGCCATACTGATTCTATTTCTTTACTATCGCAATGCACCAGAGATTAAGGCAACAAGTCCTTACCTCAGTCTCATCATGTTTTTAGGATGCTATCCTCTGTTTGCTGGTGCCATGATTGAAGCTACTTCCCCATATGTGATTCATGATGGAGTCTTCTTCTGCAATGCACCTCCGTGGTGTTCGAGTTTAGGTCTCCATCTTATATTAGCCCCACTCTTCATGAAAATGCTCAGAGTTTATCGCATATTTACTTACTTTGGCAAACTGGGGAAGCGATGGTCTGATGGGGTACTTTTTGCTGGGGTTTTGGCCATAGTTGGGGCAAATATTATCTTTCTTACTGTCTTACAAGTGGTTGGTGGTAGTAATGGTGTTAATAATGAAATGTTGGTGATACCTGAAGGCTCGTTTCCATACTATGAGGTTGTTCAAGCTTGCAGGCCAACAAACATTATTACAATAGCCCTGTTTCAATGTGAAGCTTTGTTTTTTAGTATTGCTGTAGTAGTCCTTGCTATTTTAACAAGAAAAATCCGACGACAGCACTTCAAAGACACAAAGAAAGTCAACATGTTCATCTACTTAGACTTTCTCATCGCCTACACTTTACTCCCACTTGCACAGGTCATCACTAATCATGAGATTCAAGTTTACCTTCTGTTTGCTTCATCAAATTCTGCTGCTATTCTCTGCCAAATGTTCTTGTTTCTTCCAAAAGTTTTGCCACCACTGCGGAAACATCTTAAACTGAAGTACTGGAAGACAGCACCTAAGAACAAACAAAATACTACTAGTGAAGAAAGAAGTACTGTACTTACCACTAGTCTTTGATTTCAGGACGTGCATTACTGGTGAACCTTTAGCTACAAAGTATAACGTATGCATTGCTTAAATGTAATATCACTCCAAAACATGCTACTGATTATAATTGTATATCTCTTGTCTCACACTGCTGTGACCAAATATGGCTAAAGTAACCCAATCATTTAGTGTGCAGCAACTATACCAAGCTGCCCAGCTGGAAAGGTGAGGTAGATTGGGTGATACAGTAGCTGATAGAGTAGACCATATTCAAACCAGAGTTGGATGGACTTTGAAGAGAGAGGGAAGGGGGAATTTCTGCATCACCACATCATCACATGTGCATGAATGCTTGCAAGAGGTCTTCTGATTCAAAGTAGTTTTTCTTGATGTCCTGCAGAGCAATATGCAGTTAACACACCAGGTCCTCATTCTTTGATCCGTTATAAGTTCAGGTAGGTATGTCTTATCTTCTCTCATCCAAGCAGTGATACTCTTTCCACGTACAAGTCTTTTCATGTTGTCTGAGCTAAAGCTCACCGAAAGAGCTAGTACATTTATGAATGCTAATTTAGACTGGAATGTAGTTAGCATCATGTGCACAACTAGCCTAGCTGTCTTACACACGAATTTTTGACCCCCAAATTTACACAATGTACAGAGAGACATTAACATCTCAAAGCAAAAAATAGATGTATCATCTTGGTCGAACAGTTTAGGTGTCAGTCTTGAAAGTTTATATCCAACTTGAGGCTCAAAGTGATGTTTGTGTAGCTAGGTGTGGATGTGTAGGTGTGTGAGTGAAAGGGAGAAAGGAGATATGAGGAGATAACTGGGAATTGATATAATATGTAAATCAAAATTTAATGTGACTTGAAACATATTCATAACTTAACCAACTACAATGTGTTTTGCTTGTGAGAAACCTTTGCAATTTGCCATGTTTTGGGTACTTTAGCAGTGAAGTGAGTCAAAACAAAAGGCAGCATTTAATGATATTCATGAGGGCTCTGTTGACCACTACAACCGGACAGTGTCGAGTAAGGGCTTAGAATACTGAGTTGGCCACTGCTGGTCTCTGCAAGGCTGTAATGATATTCATAACCAGTCCCAATGTGCCAAACTGTATCCAACTGCTTGTTAATGAGATTCATAGCCCATAATGAGACTAATGGCCCACTTGGAGCGGGTTACAACTCAGGCAGGGTCAGACAAAGGCTTAGGGCTCAAATGCACTTCAGCCACACAAACTATTCCCCCAGATTTCGGCCTTCACACGGACCATTAGCCCTTTAAACACTGAATTTTTTTCACTGGAGATTAGTTTTAGCCTAAACATGCCTTTAACGCACCGTATCTCCATTTGTGTCAAAGCTCTGACTCCAAAACTGAGCCCAACTCCACTTCCAGCCTTAGCAAGCAGACACGTGACCTTCACCACGCCCCCTCATTAACGAGCATGCAATGGTCAGCACTCTCGATTGGCAAACACCCGCTTAGAGCCCAAGAAGCCTTCCCTGCCAGAAATGAACCCCCTGAAAGGTGAGAGAAGCATTTTCTAAGCCTGCTCATGCAGCCAGGCCAAGAGTTGGCCCACCCGGTGCCAACCACGGTCCTTTTGCAGCCAAGCCTAGCAGCTGCCATGTGCACAGCACCCTGCCCTTTCTGCTGACGCAGAACCTGTGCGCCAGCGCGCAGAGACTATCTTTTCTGCGCAGTGCGCAGTATGACGTTATCAAAAGTGTACTATAGGGTTTAAAGGGTTAAGCAACCTTATCCTTGTAAATGAGTGGTGGAGTAAGCCACTGATATTTGGTTGTCATGAATAATTATTTGGATGCCAACACTCTAGCGGTAGGTTAATTGTATAGTCTCATACCCAGACCCTCCTGGTGGTTGAAGGGGGGTCTGGGTTCGAGACTAGTTATTGTATAGATGTCAGGAATGTAATCAAGTAAGATCTTCTGAAAGCAGATACTGATTGAAGAAGCTTTTCAATAAAGTTTCAAGAAAACTTATTTGGAACCAATTATTGGAAAATGCAGCACAAAGGTGCAACTGAGATGACCTACAACAGAGTACGCAAGTTGTTTTTCAGTGCATGGAAGTTCCATCATTGAGGAAACTTGTGCTGGCACAGAATAAGCCTTTTGGTGTGCCTGTCACTGCCTGAGTGCATGGTTATTATAAAAGCTGGAGCTGTTGCCCTCTGTGAATTGTGGACAGTTCCACTGCAATGTCTCTTACCATGCATGAGTATACGTATGTGTGGTATTCATCACACCACGTACCAAACGTGAAACGGATAGTGGATGGAAAGCCGGATAAGTACAGCGGAGCAGTTTGTGACCTCCATTCTCACCAGTGCAGGAAGTGATTTAGATTTACACCCAGAACCTGACAATCACCGAAGAGAAAAAGCTTATCTGCATGCCTCGTTGACGCAGTGGGCTACCAAAGTGCTTCACTGTACTTACGCTCCATAACTTCCTTGCCACTCAAAATGGTGGTGTAGTATCCGGATTTCTGTCCGTTTTATGTTTGGTTACGTGAGGTATTGCGTAAGGTCAATATCTTCCATCATGAGTGTATGGGGGTACATACTGTGTTCAAGTAATGAAAAGGTCCTGGGAATGAGGCTATAGACGGGATCTACAACTCTGTATATAATTACAAATCTGTTTAGATTGTAGTAACTGCATACAAAGTGGTGAACCCTGAAAGACATGGCTATCCAACCATTGTTCTCTTTCTTCCACGCAGCCTCACTTCATCCAGCTTGTTAATCACAGCCTTGGAATTCTTTGAGGACACTGAGTAGCTCTGAAGTAGTGTCTCAAAGAGAGCTTCAGTGTTGGGATGCGTGCTGAGGAATGCACGTTCAAGAACATACAGATCCACTCCTTTATCTTCAGCAAGGCTGGACACGTGGCTAAGTCCAAAGTCAATCAACGTCAGCTCGTTTGTCTTGGCACAATACACCATATTTGAGGTTGTAAGGTCTCCATGTACAACATCAATGTCATGCATTCTAGCAAGAGTGCTTCCAATGAACTCCATCACTGCCGTCAATGTTTTTGAATCTTTTTCTGCATCCAACTGCATGATGTAATCCCTCAGAATCACCCCCTCGGTGATATTCTCCATGTAAATGAGTCGCCTCTGGAGGTCCATGTGGTAGACAGCTGGCGCTCGTATCCCATGTCGCCTGCATCGAGCCGTGGAGCGGACCTCCTGGCTCATTCTGCGGTGAGATAGCTTCTCATCCAGCGCAGCCACCCTATACGTCTTCACAAATCTTTCCTTCACTATGGCTGACTTGCCCATAAACTCTGCCTTGTACACCCGTGCCTCTGCCCCCTGTTTGAGGAGCTGCCATGCTCCTCTTCCACTCACTGGAGGCTGGGAAGATGGTGCTGCCATCAACTGCAGGGCGTCTTGTGTGGAGATCTCTAAGACAAAGGGTGCCGGGGTGGTCACTGTGTCAGTGTTTGTTGTAGGCGTGGTTAGCGTGCGACCTCTGACCTTTGACCTCTGACCTTTGACCTCTGACCGTGGAAACGGGGCGAGGAGACAGACAGATGAGATGGACGATTTTGAGTATCAGCTTCGTGCTGAGAAAGAATATGGAGAAGGCAGTCACCCTACAGAGGACAGTAAATCTCGCACCTACGTAGATGCAAATGACGGGGTTGTATACGAATGGGATGCTAACAGAGGAGGGTGGTTTCCAAAGGTAAACACGATAGTGGTGGTATGGGTGGGAAGGGTGGGGCAGGGTTTCATAAAGAGGGTGGGGCCTGGGGAGACCTTTGGCTACATCAGTGTTCTCCCAGACCTGAACACCTGGAAATTTATATGTTACACTATTCTTGTGAATGTCTTTGGAGTTTGGAAGCCCTGGGAACTAGTGACGTCAATTGCTACAGAATGTGTCTGTCTCTTGATTTGTGACAGATTGATGAGGAATTCTTAGCAGCGTACCAAGCTGGCTATGGAGTCGGTGAGCCTGACAGTGATGCAGCTACTGTCACACAACCCACCAGTGCAAAAGATACCACTGCAGCAGCCTTGACCAGAGAGGAAGAGTCCTTGAATGAGGTATGGGCATTCTCTGTGTGTACATAGCCTTGAAGTCAACCAGGCTTTCGATCTAAGATTTTGTCCTACAGCTTCTGTTTTTCTCGAGGCAAAGTGGTGAGACAAAATCTCAGATGGAAAGCCTAGTTTGAAATTAGTACATTTTGTAGCCCTCAAGGTTTGTGTATTATTTGGTTCATCACCAGAGGTCTGGCCGTGTGGATTTGTCTCACAAATTTGGCTAGTGAGGTACTTCAAGTGCTCTAAAATAAACAGAGGGCAAAGGACATATTTGCATTTCCAGATCAGCACACAATACTGTATCACCTTAGTGAGAACACTGTTGTCCAGTATCATGCCTGCACAAGCAAGGATTGAGGCATTATCTGTGTACTTTTCTTTTCACTGAATGTAGGATGGAAAGAAAGACCATACAGCAACCTCTGTTGGTAGTGAAAAGGTTTGTATATTCTTGAAAGTACTCATCATCTGATAGACAGATGGGCTTACAGACAGGTGACAAATGGATAGAATGACAAACTGCTTTATTTATTAGATTTTAGCTACTGCTGACTGGCTTATCAATAGACTGTGCAAGGTCATGAATAAAGTCATATTTAGGTTAATAGTAAGTTAGCTAGTGTAAAATTGGCGTTTTCATGTTTTATTCTTTCTCTTTGCTTTCCAGGACTTGGGAAGAAAGCGCAAAGTCAGTGAAGAGGCAGGTCAGTGTTGTAGGTCATGTCTGCTCTACTATAAGTCTTCTTTGTGGGCTGAATACGATCCTCTCACTGGGTTACACTTGTAGTAGGCATGCTGTGTGAGAAAGTCTTGGGATTGGGTCTATGGCGTCCTTGCTTCGCCTGTTTTCAATGCCTTTGAATGAGGATGTAGCTATTTATTAGCTGCCCTCTCAGCCCCCCACTCAGCTCTCCAGTACTAAAAAGTACGTGGGGGGGACCTCCTAACTTTTCTCACATGCGTTATGTCAACCATACTGCAAGCGACAGAAAGCTGGTCAAGGTCTGGGAGGAAAGTTATACATTAGCCTTGTTCCCAGGCCTCCCCCATTTTTCACTGCTGTTCCGCTTCTGTGTATTATACTGAACGCAAACTGAAGAAGAAAAAACGGGGGAAGGTTAGTTACATGAAACTACTTACGGTTTTAATAATGTGTGGTATTTTTCTAGGCTGGTTTGATATTGACAGTGATCACAACCACAATGTGTATGTGTCTGGCCTCCCTCTGGACATCACTGTGGAGGAGTTTGTGAAGCTGATGGGAAAATGTGGAATCATTACGGAGGATGAGAATGGTAGGCATGATTGTGTGAACATGGACAGAAAGTATGTATTGAGGAGAGGGGAAGGGAGAGGTGAGAAGAAGGAGGGAATGGGAGGGGAGGAGACAGGGAGAGAAGAGAGTGAACTTCAAAGGAAAGATTACGTCATCATGTGGTATAGCATTTAGCTGGAATGGACAAACACAATGCAAGCAAAGAGCTTTCATCGCTCCTTCGTCATCGTCCACAAAGAGCATGGTCGGTGGCAGGCATTTCCCACCCAGGTGAAATTGGCTGTCTCACGGAACGTAGTGTAGCAGAGATGCCCGTTAGTGATACGGTTTTCCATGCACATGCGCATGCAGTAGACACCAGGTGCTCCTTTTCCCCTCCCCTCAACATTGAGAACCAGGCTAAGGAGAGGCATAGTAGGCATGTATGTATGTATGTATTGTATGTATGTATGTATGTATGTATGTATGTATGTATGTATGTATGTATGTATGTGTGTGGGTATTCTACTTTCATAGGTGAACCAAAGGTCAAACTGTATGAAGATGTGAATGGGGAGTTAAAAGGAGATGGGTTATGCTGCTACCTTAAGGCAAGTTGTCTATATAGCTGACTATATATGTACATGCAGTAGCCATTTAGTTTATTGTGGCCAGCACCAAACACACACAAAAATTTCCAACAGTGTACTACCATTACCACCTGGCAAATGAAGTGAATAAATACTTGCACAGTGCCTGGTTGTTCCTATGACCTCTCATGGTATGTTTTCCAAAATTGTGTTCTTTGTAGATTGAGTCAGTAGAGCTGGCATTACAGCTGCTGGATCAAAGCACCCACAGAGAACACACCATCACTGTCCAGCAGGTCAGCTGCGACTACTACCGTATAGCCGGAAAATTTGACGGGGAATTAAATTTGGCGGTTTGGTGGTTGGGGTTGAAACCACCAAATGAAAATATTATTTTCGCCTGCAATGCGTAATGACGTAATACATGCAGTAGCGCTCTTGGCCCAGCCCGGCGTCCCTCTACGCGAGCTGTACATGTAGCTAGCTTGGCGCTAGCACGCTGCCAGTTAGATTTCTTGTAAATTTGCGAACTGACGGCTTTGTTCAAGTACCTCAAGCGAGAGGACGGCAACGCTCCCTGATAAACGCACATGCAATGTTTATGATGACATAATACGCTGTGAGGCGCCACCGCCAAAGTTAAATTCCGCCAATATTTTTTTATGTTTGGTTTGGGACCAAACTGCCAAATTTAAAGACCGCCAACATTTCTGGCTATACGGTATGTACACACACTTGGTTTAATAGTGGTGATTTCACAATGCTAGTACCAACATATGTACCTTTGTGTAAAGGTGTGGCTAAGAATGAACAGCAAAACAAATAAAGTGGTCGGAAGAGCTGTGAAACTCCACCCTCAAAATCAGTATCTGTGTTGCTATGGTAAGCCTTTTGTTATATGCAATCTCATCGATATTTCTGCTTCCGGTAGCTAGCCACTATGGTATGCCCTCTGTGCTGATTAAGTACCCAGCTTGTTCATATCCACTTTAGGACACACTGGCTCTCTAAGTAGCTAGCCACTCTCTTGTATCTGAGTGCTGTTATCATGCTTAGACACGTTTAGTGTGCTTCAAAATCACTTCATCCAACCATTTTATTTGTGTTGCCGTTTGTCCAACCATTTTATTTGTGTTGCCGTTTGTCCAACCACTTTATTTGTGCTGCTGTTCGTCCAACCACTTTATTTGTGTGCCGTTCGTCCAACCACTTTATTTGTGTTGCCGTTTGTCCAACCACTTTATTTGTGCTGCCGTTCGTCCAACCACTTTATTTGTGTTGCCGTTCGTCCAACCATTTTATTTGTGTTGCCGTTCGTCCAACCACTTTATTTGTGTTGCCGTTTGTCCAACCATTTTATTTGTGTTGCCGTTTGTCCAACCATTTTATTTGTGTTGCCGTTCGTCCAACCATTTTATTTGTGTTGCCGTTTGTCCAACCACTTTATTTGTGTTGCCGTTTGTCCAACCATTTTATTTGTGTTGCCGTTTGTCCAACCATTTTATTTGTGTTGCCGTTTGTCCAACCATTTTATTTGTGTTGCCGTTTGTCCAACCATTTTATTTGTGTTGCCGTTCGTCCAACCACTTTATTTGTGTTGCCGTTCGTCCAACCATTTTATTTGTGTTGCCGTTCGTCCAACCATTTTATTTGTGTTGCCGTTTGTCCAAACCATTTTATTTGTGCTGCCGTTCGTCCAACCACTTTATTTGTGCTGCCGTTCGTCCAACCATTTTATTTGTGTTGCCATTCATCCAATCATTTTGTTTGTGTTGCTGTTCATCCAACCACTTTATTTGTTCTGCCGTTCACTTTATTTGTGTTTCCTTATCTCTTGTCTCATCATTGTTGTTTGGCTTCAAAGGCCAAGTTCCAGATGAAGGGAGACTACAATCCAGCACTGAAGAAGAAGAAGAAGAAGACCAAGAAGAGCAAGAAGAAAGGAGGACAAGAAAAGTGAGTCTTTGACATTTTTTAAAGCACTCATAAATTGAACTTGGATCAAAATATTCTACAGTAGGTCTATCTATTCTCTCATTAAAGAGTGTCCACAGGCAGAGCACCTTACAAGTTTGCCTTTCTTCGGTAGTTCTATTGGTTGACTTGTGTTCATCAAACTAAAGTTTGGACTACAGTGCTATAGCATTAGCAGGGCATGCCTTACCAAGTTAAGGGATGAAATAGTGCTCAAATATCTTACTGCACAACTGCAGTTTAGAACTAAAGTGTGCAGGAATACAGCAGCTGTGACATCACAAATGGTGCTATTGTATATCTCCGTATGTGTGCACTTCCTGTAGGCTGCTGGACTGGAGAGAACGCAATGTGGAGGGCCCTAAGCGACTCAAGTCTGAGAGGGTTGTAATTTTCAAGCACCTGTTTAATCCCAAAGAGTTTGAGGTACAGTGTCACATGTAGTCACACGTGTACTGTCATTTAGAACTGCCATTTACGGAATTCAGATGTTCTTATGGACATAGTTAATTTACACAGCATATACACCTCATCTTCAGTTAATGTGTGATCAGTGATAAATCACCTGCTGTTGTTTGTGGGTTAGCTATACCCACTTCCTTGCTAAAGTTTACATATTGTGAGGCTCTGAACAGGGGATTTACTCGCACAATGTATGTAGCACATGTCAGTCACAGTTAGAGATGCCAGGGTCATGTGGCAGTCTTGGATAGAAGTTGAATACTATCCATCACGTATTTCGAGTGTGCCACCAAATTCGGTTTGCTGTAGCACTTAGCTTCAGCTAAGGGTGGGTCTCATATGCTCTTCATAGACGCATCAGCTAGTCATGCATCTAGGCAGCACATATGAGCCCTGCTCTTAGCAGAAACTCAGCACTATAGTGAGTCAAATTCGGTGATCCACTCAAAATACGCGCTGAAATAATATTTGATTTCTACATTGTATCTGGGACTGCCAAACATGTACTTAAGTATATGCACACACGCACCTACACAGAGATGGAAATGTATAGGAGATAAAATGAGTAAACCTGCAATAGCATCACTGTTGAGTGTGTCACCATATGGCAAAGCATGAGTTGGAAGGGTCTTGGCATAGTTTATTTCCGTTCTGAGTCTAAAGGGAGAATGTGTTTCTTACATGTATTGTACCAATTTGTTTACCTCTAGGATGATCCTATGGCTATTAATGACATTCGTGATGACCTAAGGCAAGAGTGTGAAAAGTTTGGAGTGGTAAAGAAGATTCTTATATTTGATGTGAGTCGTTGGCCAAGAGAGTAATTATATACCTCCTTGTGCTGTGTGGATAGCCAAGTTCCCAGGGTTTTCCTTAGCTTTTGTTGCACGCAAAATGTGATGAAAGCTAAGGAAGCCAGGCTGGTGTACAGATTGTATAGGAGTGGACTATGCAAGTTAGAATTTTCATGGTGAAGAAATTTTGCACATTTTAATGGTTAGTGTACATTCACGAAATTAACTCTACATGTGATAATGCAGCAAGCACATCACAAAAATTATGGCATAAAAATTTTAACTTGTTTTTACACATGGTTATCCAGCAAAGATTCTAACGTATACAGAACCTGTCCTCACTTAGAGATGTGTTTCCAGACACAACCAATTACTGCCATGCTTATTTCTTTGCAGAGACACCCTGATGGTCTGGGGTCAGTGGCCTTCCAAGACTTTCCATCAGCAGACCAGTGTGTGCAGAAGCTCCATGGGCGGTGGTTTGGTGGTCAGCAGCTGGAGGTGGGCTACTGGGATGGAGTGACTAACTACCAGGTGGAGGAGACAGATCAGGAGAGGGAGCAGAGGCTATCAAAATGGGAGAATTTCCTCAATGAAGGGAACAGTGGAGAAGGGAAGATTACAGTGGTGGAGAGAGGAGTTGGAGAGGGAGAGAGGCAGGGAGCGCAGGATGAGGTACCTACATTCTTCTGAATGGATGGTGTGTAACTATATAAAATTGCCAAAATACTACATCCCACATGGATTTAGAGTTTGAGTTACAACAAAGTCAGAGATTTACTTACTACAGTGGAACAGACACCATTGGGACCAAAAGTTTTGTCCTTTATAGCGAGGTGTCCCTAACTCAGGGGCTTCTGGCATATTTCCGGTAGGCGTGGTACTGCATAATCGGGCTGTTGAGCACAACGTGGCTATATTCTCAGTTGCTGTACGCTGGCAGGGAAGGCTAAGCAGAGGCTAGTACTATGAGTAAAAGTGCTAATATAATGTAAAATTGTTAACTCCAGCAGTGATGGTGGACAATCTAGCTGAAAAGGTCAAGGTCATTGAATGTCTACTGAATCGGGGTCGTTATGTATTGTTTGCATACAATTGGGAGCGTGAAAAGTGTCCATTATACGGAGTAATGGATGTCCGCTATTCAGGGGTTTCTAATGTATGGAAGTTTTATGGAGAAATGGTCGGGACTTTCAGAATTGTCAGTTATATCATGGGTTTCCGTTGTTGAGGGGTATCCGTTAAGCGGGGTGCCACTGTAGTATTTTAATTAAGCCCAGCTGCTACACTGTGTGCTATCAACTGAGTCATCAAACAGAGGGTAATACAGAAGTAGAGAAGGGCAGAGCTATTCCTAGACTCTTTCCCAGGTGACTTACTGCAAAAGATAAGGCTTTGTATGGGATGAACTGTAAGTGACTTTCTGATTATGAAACCTGGAGGGTTTTAAAAACACTTTCAAAAAAATGATAGTACTGTATAGTATGTTCTTTACATGATTAGTTTTATAACTGTAGTGATAGTGAGTAGTCATAAAAAATTGTACTAAAATATGCGGCAACTTATCACGAGTCTCATCCCACAACAAGGTTGCGAAAAACAGTCGCAACACTGGAAGGCACTCTCACACTAGTCTCGTGCCCAGACAACTTTTCGCCGAGAGGGAAAGTAGTCTGGTAAACTGCCTATACCGTTTTGGTTCCAAAACTACCGTGACATCACGTCAACTGGATTGTAAATTCAAAAGCGCTCTAGTAAACAGCGAACTCCTAGACAGCCTACTCGTGCTCCTTTCGATAGATACAATAGCCTAGTCTACTCACGGCAGCTAGGGTTGCCCGATCAATGTCCATTTCGCTAGTAGATCGTTGGCACACAATGTGGAATGCAATCTTCGATGACGTCAAGCGTTAAATTAGAAAAGAACAATGCGCCAGCATTCCGGCGCACTTGAACGAAAACGGAATAGGCAGTTCACCAGACCCTTTTTTCCGGCGGGTGCGCGCAAAAAATGCGGTCTGGGAACGAGACTACTCTCACACCAGGATACTAAGTACATTTGTAAATAGCAGAGAGGTGCCTCTACGCACACTAGCATAATTCCAGTTTGTTTCTGCCAATGTTGGCTGGAGCTAGCTTGTAGAAAGGTCAGGAAGTCTTCATTGCATTAATTACACACTGGAATGTAGGTATACATGAAGATGTCCGTCCGTGAAAATAAGCTAGCTACACAGTATTGGGAATTTAGAAATAATGTGGTAATGACAATACAATTAAGTTTATGTATAATCACAATAAGACTAGTCTTGTTCCCAGACCCTCAGCAAGTCTCCTAGGGTGTATACCGTACTGAGCGCCTAGGAACCAGACTGCAATAAGACCCAATAATCACTACTTCCAACCTACCTTTGTTCTCTTCTACCATTCCAGGAACCAAAAACGTGACATATGATTTCAATCTTAGGGCTTTCTACTGCAACAGAACATACACTAGACTAATTTTTACTACTGCTGAACCTGATTTTGTTAGCTTGTTCTCTGTTGCTGTTATACTGTGCTGCTACAGTATATTGCTATGTGCTGCTACTCTGTGCTGTTCCCCAGTGTACTGGTTCTGTATTAATAGTGTACATGCTACAACTACTTACAGTTGCCACATAGACAGGTGTATACTGCATCAGTCCATAATAGGGGTAATTTGTATACCGTAGGCCTTCAATGTGCCTGTGGTTTGACTGTGCAGTTTGGGCAACTAAGATAACAACTTACTAGCTATAAGCATTAGAAATTTGAAGACCTTGTAACCCCCACCAAAAAGTTGCACAGAAACCTTGATCAAATCTAAAGCATGCAACCTAAACACTAGCCTTGATCCCAGGCTCTCTCCTCAAAACCGGTGGGAGAGAGACTGGGATCAAGGCTACCTAAGCCCCCCCCACCCCCCCCAAGGTCAACAAATCCATCCAAGTAGACACGGAAAAGTGTCCAAAGTGGCTCAAATGTAGCCTCTTTAGTCTTTACAGGGCAAACCAACAGCAGCAAGTATAATTATCTTTTGCATGCACTTACAGATCTGGCTTCATCTCTGGCCATTAGGCGAAGCTCCAGCAGGCAAGAAAAACATTCCTAATATAGGTGGTGTACCTCCTGTGTATTAATGTATGTTGCATAATAAACCACCTTATTACATACATGCTCATATATACTCACCATCTTATACTATACTGTTACTTTTGCATACAGCAAACATGTAGACTTCACTTATAAGAATGCAAGCTAAAGGTGAATAGCACACTGCAGCAAAAAACAAATTTGTAACATTTTCATACAACCCTACATTTAATGTACTCTATAAGAGCTAGCCTAAAAAACTGCAAGGTTTGTCAAATAGCCTGACTACTCACTATTGCTGCACCAACAACAAAGCAAAAAAAGGCATAACAAAATTCCAGTGAAAAGTACTGTTCCAGATATTCCAAATACTACAAGTAATACCAGCCCTCCAGGCCCTGCAGGTGTTGGTGTATGGCCAGATACTGTGATATTCGGAAGGTTGCAGGAGTAGCCAAAATTGTCTGCAGTGTCGAACATATCCTTATGTTTGAAGAGCGGATAGAATGGAACGATGTATCCATCTTTCTGGTGTCCCTTCAATTTGCTTGGTATATTAGGAGGATAATCTGCATCAGGATGGCCTCGAACCCACTCCTCCAAGATGCAGTCAATCATGGTATGATGGTTGATGAATATCGGATCATTTGGGGAGGCAGCAACGTCAGCCATTACCCCCGCCTCATTTTCACCAAGATTAGACCCAATGCCAACAATAATGTGAACCTGTGTGTATGATCGTGTGTAAATACCAAGATTCAGAAGTAAATGTGAAAACCTCTATATACAGTTTAAAATAGGCAACACTCATGAGATGCACAGCACTTACACTATTGTGAAGAAGTCTTAAAAGAGGTTTAGTTGCATTGAATCTGTTACAGTCATCCCCTCCAACATCACACTTGCATAATGGATTTTCTTTACACTCATTCTTGTCAAGGCTACTATCAAAGCCTTCCATAAAATATTACGAAAGCTACCTGCTGTTGCATACTTGTCAAAAGGATAGGTATCATAGTTTGGCATGTTGATAGCATTGTTAACATCTACTATGGTAGGCCAGTCATCATTGGAACTGCTACAAGGATTGATGGCACCAGCTGGAACAGATGGGCAACGGAGCAAAGGTCCAGTGTTAATGTTAGGATCACAGATTGTTCCCTTTGGTTGATTCCCCCTTCCATTGCTTCTATACCAGCAAATAGTATTCCAACCATTGGAATATAGGTTGCCATCCACACGAGACTGGCCAGCAATTTCTCTAAGTACATTTTATGGTTTGAGTGGGAGATTCAGCAGATGCTACGTACAATGGAGCATGACGATTACCATACATTCAGGACACACTTTTGGGACTGGCGCCATGAAATCCAAATGACCAGTCCTTCCATTTTTCAGGAGAGTAGACTGTCGGTGCCATGTTGGAAACCCATTTTTGAAGTATGGATGTCTATTATTACTGTTGTTGGGTTTTGGTACTGGAAAACTGGGTTGAACTCAGTGCAAAAACAACATTTGTGTGGCATGTGCCATGCATGGAGTGATAAAGTTGAGAAAACAAAAGCCATTAATTATTTTGTTATTGTATGTGTGTATCTATAGCAACAAGGGGTGGAACTTGGGGCATAACATTCATCTTCAGATACATTTATGTGTGTGGCATGTGCCATGCATGGGGTGTGCATGGCTTTCAACAACTTATGGCATGTATATTCTAATTTGTGACTGGTATTTGCAAAGCTGTAAAGCAAAATTGTTGTTCTACAATATCCATGGATTCATAACTACTTTAACAAAGTATCCTATAAAAATTGTTAGTCACAGCATGAACCTAAGGTGGTGAAAGAACTTGGTTACTGGCTTGGCAACCAAACTTTGAACAAAATTTAGAATGAGTGGTGGTGTGGCCATGGACAAAATATAAAATACGTATTACCACACACCAACAAAATACGTGTAAGTGAATATTGTGCTCTAAGTTCCACTCCTTGTTGCTACACCTATACAATGACAAATTCTAGTTCCTCGCTCACAAGTGTATTTCAAAACTTCTGCTTGAGGTACATATGAACCTTTAACCACACAAATGAGGCCAGCCACCTTCATAACTGTTTCTTCATGAGATATACGTACGTACGTACACTGTAAAAAAGGAAAGGTTGTTTTGACTCAATTTGGTTATCTCAGTTTCCTCTTACTTGTCTGCATTGTTAAACACAGTGAAGTCCCACTGCCTGCTTTAGATTCCAAACAGATTAAGAACTTCATTAGGCTTTCCAGAACATTAGCAAATGTCATGGGAGAATACTTTGCTAATGAAATTGTCCAATCATGTGGAAAATGGTATGAAACTGAGGTAACTGCAATGGGTTAAAACTACCCAATTTTTTTTACAGTAACCTCAGCACAACTGATATGGCCATGGTGTTGACTGAGATAATTTTATTGTGTCCTTGTGCACGGAGTAACTCTGTATACAACATCTGGATAGAAAGATGTGATCTATTTAATGTTAATGCAAACTGGACAGTGTATTTTAGTTGTAGCTTAGTTATATGAGACTTTGGCCTACTTTCCACTTTTTAACATGACACTTGTTTCAGTTTACTTCCTCTGCTCACTCAAGGCTCCAATTAAATATGAATGTAAGTTGAAATGAAATTCATTATGGAGTTGTTTGTTCTTGACTAGGAGAGAAAGATGTTCATGTACTAGCTATTGGATGTACTTACAGGTTAATATTCAAGGCATACTATAATGCCTTATTGAAACTCAAAGGATGTAATTACCCCAAAGTCATGGCGAATAGTGGAAAGTGGTATGGACCAAGATCGTGCAACTAAAGTGATCCATCTTCGGTGTAAACAACCTCCAATTTTTTCTATCGCGTGCATCCATGCATACATTTCAATTTAAGTCCCTGTCACAAAATGCGGCCTATCAAGAAAGTAACAATGCAATTGTATGCCACTATTAACACAAACGAAAACAAAAAACCTTAGAGTTCAAACAAATAATATAGACATTATAGTAAATATGACAACACTACACTGATAAGCTATGAGAATGCTCAGCGTTTCCCTGCTATATAATGTTCTTTTGGAGTATTTCAACAAACTCTGGGTTGGAAGTGATGTGAGGCATCTTCAGCTGTGTCTCTGTGACAGGAGAGTTCATTTTTAATTTATTTATGATAGCTGCAAAGGTTTCTGCGGCAACCAAAGTAATTATTGGCGGACCAATGAAGTTTTGAGAGCGTCCATTGGCATAAGAGCCATTTACTTCAGCAAGTCGGGTGTCAATGAACGATGCACCTTCCATCAGATAATCAGGAGAGACACCATGTTCATACATGGAATCGGGTTCAGATTTGTGAACTTTGACCCCAATCCAGAAGTTATGACATGGTGGGACAGTGCTAAAATCGGCTGTAACAATGAAGTCTGCAACAGAGAAACTTTTCCACGGACCATTGCAGAGTGCAGAAAAGGCAGCAGTTAGGTGGAATTCATTCAGTTTTTCAGCGTACACACTCAGTGTCATTTTAGTTCGGCCCAATACGTCAACAACAGGTGGCTCAGAGCTATCAGGGAATACTTTCAGGACTTTTATAAGGTCACCAATGCGGTAGCGATACAGGCCTTCTGTGGTGGTCAAAACTAATTCATACACCTCATCGGCTTTTATCTCCTCAGCTACTAGCACTGTAGGGTTGACACTTTCCACTTCTGTAAGTGGAATAAACTCGAAAAATACCTTAGTGGTTTGAAGTGAGTATGCGGAAATGTGCTCATGTGGCCACTTGTTGATGCCGAATATCCCAGGTCCTTCACTGGCTGCATAAACAGAGGAATAAAGATCGACATCCGCTCCCAAATAATGATTGAGGCGTGGTATGTAGGCTGCAAATGAGCCACCAGCCAAAGCATCAACTATACTTAGTTTAGGCCATAACTTTAGAGCAAGAGATTCAAAATTTTTGGACTTCGCTTCTTCAAAAATGAGCTGAAGTTCGTCGGCTCTTTTCTGGTCGGGTCCCTCAATCGCTTCTTCGATTGCCTTTACTTGCGATTCTGTGAGGTTGAGCGCCGAATTCAGACTCCCATTTCTGATGTCAAAAACCATTTGTTCCCATTTCTTCTCGATGAGGGTGAAAGCGGCCAGCGCTGTAGTGGAAAAGGGAGACCAGATAATTTCGACAGTTGTATCTTTGAGGCCAAACAACAATTGCACGTAGAGAGCTGTAGTCATGTCCTGAATGGCGTAAGCGTCAAGCGGTGCGGCGTAAATGGAAGGATCGTTGTCAATGGTTGCACCAATGACAGCGGTGTTTGCAGGAGTGATCGGCACTCCTAACTGAGTAGTTTTGTCTTTGTGCCAACACACCAGGAGCATGATTTTTTTCTCAGTGGGAAAAGAAAGTTTCGGAGGATGAGAAAATCTAGGAAAGAGCTTACTTTTTGAAAGAGTTCCACTTGTTGGAGCGTAAAAGATTACCCTTCCCGTAGCAATGAGATTCTCGGTTCCATGCGTCACCATTTGGTCAATGTACGGCCGATACACTTCGTATGTAGTAAGGGGCACCCTTTTTCGGTAGTCTTCCAACGTGCAAATGGAAGCAAATTTCCATTTCTTTCCAATTTCTGTGTCTGCGTTTTTTGAGAGGATATCTCTCAATGTACTCAAGGCCATTCTTCAACTCTAACAGCCAGAAAGTCTATACCACAGTTTTACTGTGACAAAACGAACTTTTACTTACTGTTACCTTGATAAGCGCACTGTGAATCAAAAAGAGAAGTTGCAAAGTATAAATTCCATTACCACAGTCGCGTGATGTCCTTCCCCAGTTAATTACCTAAACTTGCGCTGGATAAACTTCAAGTGTTGCCAAGCAAGCACTTAGTACATAACCGTATAGCAACCAAAGCGTGAGAACGAGCAGTTTGGGAATGTATAAAATGATGTGCAGACTTCACATTATCACTGTAAAAACAAAATTGTGGTTTTAGCTAATTATTTGGTTACTACAATTGCGTGACTGTCCTTCCTACGCTAATTCAAAGAATGTAGTGCTTGTAAAACATTTTGTGGGAGGCTAGTAAAGTTTATTCAAGTTCCAGCACTGCCTTCATAAAATTTGCCTAGTAGGGATAGTCACGCAACTGTAGTAACCAAATACTTAGCTAAAATAACAACTTTGTTTTTGCAGTGATGTATATATATAATTATATACATGCTGAAATAAGCGCAATCAGTAGTTCCGCTAGCGTAGCATTTTAATTTCTGGCGCGTAAAGCGGAAGTAGCACTTCCTGTCAATGAACGGTCAACTTACCCAAATGTGCGGCAACTTCAACCTGATTTTTCTCAGGAACTATACGGTCTATGAACACGCGGTTTTGACAAGCGACGAGTCCTCTATTCATGTTTCAACCCACTCAAACACCAAAGGGAAACCAGGTAAATGAGTAGTAAAGCTTCCTACTGTCAAAATGTTCCCCAACTGATGTGGTACACATTTCTACTGCACAAATCTAGCTCACAAACAGAATTCCATCAGAAGTGAGATCATTTGAAAGGGGATTGGCACAACTTCTTTGCATGAACTAAAGAAGTGTGTCTATGCATTAGTTTAGCTACCACAGCTCATAGAAAATGACTTAAATTTCATTAAGAATGCACATGTAATCTACATCAAATACAGTTACTGTTACGTAATTCAGAATTTACAATACATAAACAGATCCTCACCAATGCCATCATTAAATCTAGAGCATTTGAAGTGCACAACTGTACTCATAAAAATATTTATCATGTCAAAGTGCTTGAATTGATTAAACTTCAGCATGGCCGATCTCACTCCAATCTGAAAGGCTAGAGCACTCAGGCCAGCCAGGTCCATCCAGGTGTGAATGTACACAGTTAACTGGAGGCCAAGCGAAGGTATCTTTCTCCGACTGGCTCCAGATGTAGCTGGAACGGTCTGTATCTGTCGGGCCTGTGGTGAAGAGTATAACGAGGGTTTCATTCCAGTGAATACACCCCAAGATAGCCTTTTTCCCAAGCCTTCCCTGCAAGTTATCAAACACTGGAGGTGAGGAAGACCTGGGAATGAGGCTACCTCAAGGTTGGCGTAAAGGTAACATCAATTAGAACAATTAAGGAGTTGAAGAAGTTACTAAACTGTAATGAAAGTAATGAAAATTTTGAGGACGGCTTACCTCTGCGTTCAATCAACTACAATGAATTCCAAATGTTAACCTGTCTGCTCCTTGTGCCAGTTGTCGGGTACGGCCTGGAAAAGGGAGAAGTTTTTCCGTCATCCCCAATGCTAGTCAACAGACTCCTTGAAAACACTAAAAGGGAGCAGCACAGGACCATCTGCTGATACATATTTAAAATTTCCACACAAACACCTGCAAAGTAGCCTTGTTTGCAGGCTCACTCTGCTAAGGAGGGAGACAACCTGGTACGTTTTATCGTGTGTGATGTCAAGGGTACACACAAGGTAGATACACCTAAATTGCATGCATCTCAGAACTTGTGATCATGGCAAGTGTATGCACCGCTACAATGGCACAAAAACGATTTGCTACAACAGCCATAAACTGCAATGTAGACGGTGCAGTGGATTCCCAGTATGCAGGATACGGCACCTGACTGGCAGAATGGCCAGAAATGTTGTTTGTTGAGCATTGTAAGCTAGCATAGTTATTGTCTAAGTTGTTGACAATGACTCAAGAATCAACTAGTTCCAGTGTATATCACTGTCTACAAACATGAAGGTAACACACTAAAGCCATACCCACTCAAAAAGAAACTATAGTAGTCTTGAGAGCGCTTACGCTTGAATGTGTGTACATATCCCGCTCAGTCCATCCCTGTGTGATTAAGTCATGTCTACCATTAGTCTCGCAACCCTGACCCACTTCCGTAAGAGAAAGGAAGGGTCTGGTGAACTGTGTATACAAGCAGTGTCCCACAGGAATGAAATTAGATGACATAATCAGATTTCAACTTTCAAATAATGCACTCTTGAATTACCTGTTGTGGAGTAAGCATGCTCCCTGAGAAGTATAGTCGAAGTGTTTTTACAGTTCCTACAGTAGCAGAAAAGATGTCCTAGCTCTCTTTCACCATTTTCAAGACTGCTAATTGCTACTCAAACAGTAACGTAATGTGTCATGTGACAAAATACTGCAATGTGATTGTACCGCATTGTACAGTGCGGCGGGACACGGTTTGTACACGCAGCTCACCAGACCCTTCCCTTCTCTTGCGGAAGTGGGTTGGGCTTGCGAGACTAGTCTACCATCATGCATGTGATAAAAGATACCAGGCTCTCTCCCTCTTCAGTGGGAAAAGCCTGATTATGAGGCTAGCTAAATAGATAAACTCAAATTGGGAATATACACAACACCTTAGGAGGTGAGTTCAGAACGTGAAGGTGAGGAGAATGAGATACAGTGAAGAGGTAGTCACTTTTATTTCCCCTGTAGTAGCATTTGCAACCGGGATCAGAATGAAATGAAGTGATCGTCTTTTTAAGAGCTGATTAAACGAACTGCAAAATCAACGAATCAAGGATACCAAGAACACACGGCTGCCAATTTGGCCTTTGAGCCACAGTAATGAAACGATCAAGAGCTTCGGAAGGGAACAATCAAGCATTCAAGCGCATATTTGCCGATCAAAAATCTTGATCCTGGTCGCAAATGCTTCTCAGGCAACATAATTTTATGATTTGACTACCCCTTGACAGTGTCTGGAGGTGGATGACCCAGAAATTGATGAATTACTCTACACTTGTAAGTATTTTATCCCCATACAACAGCAGTCAATACCATTCAAGCTGTATACAGTAAACATTGAAAATTTATCAAAATTTCACTGTCTCTAGCTAGGTAACTAAACTAGAGACACAGATCAAATCAGACTTGTGAAGCCTTCCACCCATGTACTAAACATATGTGGGCACAAACAGTCCATACCTGCTGTGAGCTGGGTGTCTGCAGTAGCTTCTGTGACCACATCACTGACTCGCGATTTGGAGGAGTCTGATATTTCCCGTTGTTAAAACCCAGCACTTCATTCTGCATGCTTATATAACAAGATTCGTTCGAAAGACAATGCTTTCAGCTACCGTCTAGCACAAACCGCTTTGCTGTGGCCCACACGGTTCTCAAGAAAATTCGAGTTGAAAATAGCGCTTATTAGGTATTATTCGTATGTAGTAAAGGGCACCCTTTTTCGGTAGTCTTCCAACGTGCAAATGGAAGCAAATTTCCATTTCTTTCCAATTTCTGTGTCTGCGTTTTTTGAGAGGATATCTCTCAATGTACTCAAGGCCATTCTTCAACTCTAACAGCCAGAAAGCTTAAAGTAGCCTATACCACAAGTTTTACTGTGACAAAATGAACTTTTACTTACTGTTACCTTGATAAGCGCACTGTGAATCAAAAAGAGAAGTTTTTATTTATTTATGGAAACAGGTTTATGCAACAGCAAAGGTCACAAGAAGATAGCTACATACATAAGAGACTAATAGCTAATATTAATCTTGGACCAGTACAGAGACAAAAAGAAACACTACACAATAGTTATATATATATATATATAAATATGTCAAATATGAATATGTATAAACACAGACATTTACTTAACAATACAAGAGTCAAGAGTCAGGTGATTCAAACTCTTTGAAAAGCTGCAAAGTATAAATTCCATTACCACAGTCGCGTGATGTCCTTCCCCAGCTAATTGCCTAAACTTGCGCTTGTGTAGCTGGATAAACTTCAGTTGCCCCCAAGTGCAAGCAAGCAATTAGTACATAACCGTAGCAACCAAAGCGTGAGAACGAGCAGTTTGGGAATGTATAAAATGATGTGCAGACTTCACATTACATGCTGAAATAAGCGCAATGGCAAGTGTACCCACAAAAATGACAGAAGTAGCTATTGTAGGAGCAGGCCTGGTTGGGCCAGTTCTTGCTATATTGCTAGTAGGAAGAGGCTTCACAGTGAAGATTTACGAGACCAGAAAAGATCCTCGACAGAACGAATCGGAAATACGAAGCTTTGACCTTGCCTTGAGTAAGCGTGGACTGGACACTCTCAAGAAAGCTGGACTTATACATAAATTGCTGAATGGCAACACCGTTCCTGTAGACTCTCGGTTGGTGTACCAGAGAGATAACAGTACCTACGTACGGTGGTACGGAGAAAAGGGTGATGTGCTGCATTCTATCGAACGAAATAGACTAAACTCCATTGTTCTGGATGAAGCTGAGAGCAGAGGCGTACAAATTTACTTCAACCACGAAGTAGAGGATTGCAATGTGCAAACAGGGGAATTGAGAATTTTGAGAAATAAGGAGGAGAGATTTGAGGTCAAAAGCAATTTTATCTTTGGGTGCGACGGCGCACATTCTGTTGTTCGCATGCGCGGCTTCATGCGAGATCGTAATACCAGATTTCGCTACGAGCAGAGCTACATTCCTTACGGTTATAAGGAACTCCACATACCAGTAGCTCAGGATGGTGGCTTTGCATTGAAAGAGACGCATCTTCACCTGTGGCCAAGAGAAACGTTTATGCTAATGGGGCTGCCGAATCCCGACAAATCAATAACACTCACGCTCTTCATGCCCTTCGAAAAGTTTGATGAGGTCGGTACTGACGATCAAAAATTAATCACGCTGTTTGAAAAGGAGTTTCCTGGAGTAGTTGACAAACTTGGTGGAAGGAGAGAGTTGATTAAACAGTACTCATCCACTAAAGTGGGAAAGATGATTTCTATCAAATGTGATCCACATCACATTGGTCAGGCACTTATTCTAGGAGATGCCGCACATGCAATGGTGCCTTTCTACGGACAGGGCGTAAACGCTGGATTCGAAGACTGCTTAATCCTGGATGATTGCTTGGAAGTAGAGCAAAACGACCTGCTGAGAGCTGTCAAGCTCTATGCAACCGATCGTCCTAAAAATGCTGATGCTATTGTTGGTCTTTCTCTCTATAACTTTGAGGAGATGAGAGATTTCGTGAGTAAAAGAGCCTTTCAGCTCAAGAGACGAGTCATGCATTTTCTCAGCAAACACACAGGCCAGTGGATCACACCACTTTATTCCATGGTTGCCTTCACAAGAATTCCCTACCATGAGGTTGTCAGACGACACATGCAGCAGGAAGAGATGTGGAGAAAGATCATGTTTTTAATCTTTGCACTGATTATAGCTGCAGTGTTGTATATTTGCCTACCAGCTACTAATCCGCTGGCAATTGTAACACTTCTGGTTGTACTCTTTGTTTACTTTACACCAATGTACAGCTGGAAGTACTAGTACCAGTATGTTCTTCCTAACAAACAATATTGCTGTGATTGTTGTTGTCATTAATGTTGTTCGTAGTTTTATGTATATATATCTGTCACTAGCTACGCCATAGCACTTATATAGTATTGTTATTGTTCATGTAGCTATGTAGCTGACTTCTTGTGTTTTTGACTTCACTTCTTGAACATAATGTATTCAATATCATATTACCAAGTGCACTCTTTGGAATTCAGAATAGCACAAGTGCATGAAAATGCATTTACGATTGTTACATGTGTCGCTATATCAAATTGCATTTGCTATTGATTGCTATATTGTCACAAACATTTCCTGTGCCTACTCTGCATGTTCCAACTGTCACAGACTATGTAGCACCCCAGGAAATATGGCCTATAGCAATAGCTTGCAATAAACTCTTGCCCATACCAAGGACTTTTTCAAAAAAAAAATGCGCCACCGTCGCTCATCGTGCTAGCCTTTCTCGCCATCGTATCAACAGCCTGAACGCACATTACCACGCCCACCGGAAGTGTACCTTACACCAGATTTTGGCAAGTTCTCGTCAAGTGCATGCATGCTCCCCGCTGCTGCCGGTCCGATACGTCGGGCAACCCGTCATAGTGTACAACCGTCACAGTGTACAAGCCACCGATTAACAGGTCATATAGGTGTTTTAGCAAATTATTTGGTTACTACAATTGCATGACTATCCTTCCTATGCCAATTCAAAGAAGAATGTGGTGCTTGTAAAACTTTTTGTGGGAGGCTAGCAAAGTTTACTCATGTATAAGCTCCCACTGCATGAATCTTTTCCAGCACCGCATTCACGGCATAAAATTTGCATAGTAAGGACAGTCACGCAACTGGAGTAACCAACTAAAGCAACAACTTTGTTTTTGTAGTGATATATATATATATAGCTACTCATGTTATGTAAAACTTGTGAACTAATAGTTTGCACAAAACTTGCATGATGTGTAGAATAGTTTACACAAAATCGAGTTATAGTTTACTGTCTCAATGTGGTATATACGACCTATACCTGGAGTTTAAATAAACACGTATACTCCTCGTATAGGTGGTATGTCCAATATATATACAAATCCTTATCCATCCCATCTTTTCACAGTACAGCAAAGATGTATGGATGGGGCTTTGTTTGGGGTATGGGAGGAGAAAGAGTGTAACAAGAACTGATATTGGGTTGATACTTCCTATGAGCTTGGCAACTGTACTTGAGTAGTGGCTGGAGACTGCAATCAGAAACACCAAGAGCCATATGTAGACAGGGAATGTAAACTGAAGCCAAGTTTTGGAATACACATTCATTCCATCAAAGAAACATGTCTGAATGC
Organism: Agelas oroides; assembly: GCA_949130485.1. Classification (NCBI taxonomy): domain Eukaryota; kingdom Metazoa; phylum Porifera; class Demospongiae; order Agelasida; family Agelasidae; genus Agelas; species Agelas oroides. Next base: position 5,220,530 of record OX422202.1, on the reverse strand, counting down.
GAAGGTCCAGGTATAGCCCAGCTACAAACACTGTAAGGACATTTTTTTATCCAGGGGGATAAAAAAATGTTTCAATGAAAGGCACTGAAGTGCCAAACCCTTGGCGCAGCAGTGCATGTGATTGTACTTGTGTGTTAACTAGAATCGATCACTGTCTCGTGAACAATAGTATCATGATGTTTGCTCTCGAGTTGATATGGCACGCTTTTTGATATTAATTCATTCCTAACTGTCTGTCCTCGAATCTGTTCTGACAGCTAGGCACTTGGGCCTAATATTAACACAGTGCAGTACATTGCGGTTATTTGACATCATGCAACCTACATTAACACAGCTATGCAATATGACATTGCATTGTGGTCATTACATCTATACTATATTTAGAGCAGCAATACATCATTGTTACTATTTATACACACATGACACAGCACAGTGACTAAGTTATGACTTAGCAATAATAACTATCTCATGCTTACTTTGTGCATTCTATCTCGCTCTTTCCTCTGCACAGTTTGCTCAAAGGTTTCAGAGTCTCTCATGCTTGCCATGTGCATTCTGTTTTGTTCCTGCCTATACAAAGTTCGCTCACGAGTTTCTGACGCTCTTTCACAGGCCTTGTGCAACTTATCTTTAGCTTTCCTAGCTGATTTCACACTATCTGATTCTACTGATCTCATACGTTTCAAAGCTTTCGCTCGCAAATTACACTCTGCTTTTCGTTTGGATCGAAAGACATGATCACAGCGTTCACATGTCTTCCGTCTTACAGGTACAGCAGCTGTACACTGCGGGCATACCTTTGTTGGAGGCATACATACTGCCAATGGCCAATAATCGAACTCGCAAAGAACGTCCCTCCCAAGAACAAAATCGCCGCTAGCCACGTGGTCCAGATTCATACGCATGCGCGTTTTCCGCGGAGTAAAAAATGGCCGACTTATCATGTAGCCGTACTAACAGGAAACACTCTAGCTTCGCAACGAAGCATTTTCAGAGAAAATCGCTTAAAATTTCGACCTTCATCCGCCGCTGAGAAGGTTAGTATCGTTTGTGGCACGAATAATCACGTATAAAGTGAGATGTTGAGTAACAGACATACAGACAGACAGACAGACACACAGACCAAGTACCGTAACCCTCGCTGCGCATGCGCGCCGAGGGTTAATTAGCTCCAACTACATTTGTTTGCATAAAAGATAAGCAAATTAAGAATGGGAGAAGAAGAAAGGAAGGGGAAAGGGAGAGAGAGGGGAGGGGAGGGGAGGGGAGGGGAGGGGAGGGGAGGGAAGGAAAGCGGGGAGAGGAGATGGAAAGGGAGAAGCAGGAAAGGTGAGGAGGAAGGGAGGGGCAGATATATGTATCCATGTATGAAAATGTATGTATATGTATGCATGTATGTATGTATGTATGTATGTATGTGTGGGTATTCTAATTTCATAGGTGAACCAAAGGTCAAACTGTATGAAGATGTGAATGGGGAGTTAAAGGAGGTGGGCAATACTGCTACCTGAATGTACATTTTTACTAGCTGGCTATGTACTCATGTGCAGCAGCCATTTAGCTAGTTTAAAGTGGTCAGCACCAAACTCACGAGACTTTCTCACCAGTGTACGTAAAATACTTGTACAGTGCCGGGTTGTTAGTATGGCCTATCATGGTGCCACTGTGGTATGGCATCGATCCTATCCTGTGTTCTCTGCAGATTGAGTCAGTAGACCTGGCGTTACAGCTGCTGGATCAAAGCACACACAGGGAACACACCATCACTGTCCAGCAGGTCAGCTGCGACTACCATGTGATTTTAATTTTACTGTTCACACAACCATTTTTATTTGTGTTGCTGTTCATCTAACAACATATGCATTCCTGAGTACCTCCCACTGTGAAAACTGATCTGCTACATAACCAATACGGTTAGCTGGAGATATTGAAGAGGAAATAAATTTATTCAATGATGGATCTTAGACTTTCATGGTAGTTGGCCAAATTTTTATATGCAACGTTTTGATCCCACTGGTAATCTTCTTCGGACAACTCAGGTAACTACCTCTGAGTTGCCTGAGTTGTCAGGGTGTGATCGAAATGTTGCAAATAAAAAATATCGTAGCACGTGATAACATGACACTCAAGGGAATTGAATTTGGTAGATTGGTATAGATTTTGTAGCACCCTGGCATCATGTCATTTTGAAGGTGGAATTTTACTGTTCATCCAACCACTTTATTAGTGTTGCTGTTCGTCCAACCACTTTATTAGTGTTGCTGTTCATCCAACCACTTTATTTGTGCTGCTGTTTGTCCAACCATTTTATTTGTGCTGCTGTTCGTCCAACCATTTTATTTGTATTGCTGTTCATCCAAACACTTTATTTGTGTTGCTGTTCATCCAACCACTTTATTTGTGTTGCTGTTCGTCCAACCACTTTATTTGTGTTGCTGTTCGTCCAACCACTTTATTTGTGTTGCTGTTCGTCCAACCACTTTATTTGTGTTGCCGTTCATCCAACCATTTTATTTTGTTGCCGTTCATCCGACCATTTTATTTGTGTTTCCTTATCTCTTGTCTCATCATTGTTGTTTGGCTTCAAAGGCCCAGTTCCAGATGAAGGGAGACTACAATCCAGCACTGAAGAAGAAGAAGAAGAAGACCAAGAAGAGCAAGAAGAAAGGAGGACAAGAAAAGTGAGTGTTTGACATTTTTTAAAGCACACATAAATTGGACTTGGATCAAAATATTCTGTAGGTCTATCTATTCTCTCATTAAAGAGTGTCCACAGGCAGAGCACCTTACAAGTTTGCCTTTCTTCAGTAGTTCTTTTTATTTATGAAACATTTATGCTGAGCAAAGGATATACAATAGCACTAAAGTTTGGACTACAGTGCTATAGCATTAGCAGGGCATGCCTTAGCAAGTTAAGAGATGAAATAGTGCTCAAATATCTTACTGCACAACTGCAGTTTAGAACTAAAGTGTGCAGGAATACGGCAGCTGTGACATCACAAATGATGCTATTGTATATACATAACTCTGTATGTGTGCACTTCCTGTAGGCTGCTGGACTGGAGAGAACGCAATGTGGAGGGACCAAAGCGACTCAAGTCTGAGAGGGTTGTAATCTTCAAGCACCTGTTTGATCCCAAAGAGTTTGAGGTACAGTGTCACATGTATACCGTCATTTAGAACTGCCATTTATGGAATTCAGATGTTCATATGGACATAGTTAATATACACAGCATATGCATAATCAGGCTGTTGAGCACAACGTGGCTACGTTCTCAGTTGCTGTACGCTGGCAGGGAAGGCGAAGCAGAGGCTAGTACTATCAGTAACAGCGCTAATATAATGTAAAATTGTTAACTCCAGCAGTGATGGTGGACAATCTAGCTGAAAAGGTCAAGGTCATTGAATGTCCACTGAATCGGGGTCGTTATGTAGTGTTTGCATACAATTGGGAGCGCAAAAAGTGTCCATTATACGGAGTAATGGATGTCCGCTATTCAGCGGTTTCTAATGTATGGAAATTTTATGGAGAAACGGTCGGGACTTTCAGAATTGTCAGTTATATCATGGGTTTCCGTTGTTGAGGGGTATCCGTTAAGCGGTGTGCCACTGTAGTATTTTAATTAAGCCCAGCTGCTGCACTGTGTGCTATCAACTGAGTCATCAAACAGAGGGTAATACAGAAGTAGAGAAGGGCAGAGCTATTCCTAGACTCTTTCCCAGGTGACTTACTGCAAAAGATAAGGCTTTGTATGGGATGAACTGTAAGTGACTTTCTGATTATGAAGCCTGGAGGGTTTTAAAAACACTTTCAAAAAAATGATAGTACTGTATAGTATGTTCTTTACATGATTAGTTTTATAACTGTAGTGAGTAGTCATAAAAAATTGTACTAAAATATGCGGCAACTTATCACGAGTCTCATCCCACAACAAGGTTGCGAAAAACAGTCGCAACACTGGAAGGCACTTTCACACTAGTCTCGTGCCCAGACAACTTTTCGCCGAGAGGGAAAGTAGTCTGGTAAACTGCCTATACCGTTTTGGTTCCAAAACTACCGTGACATCACGTCAACTGGATTGTAAATTCAAAAGCGCTCTAGTAAACAGCAAACTCCTAGACAGCCTACTCGTGCTCCTTTCGATAGATACAATAGCCTAGTCTACTCACGGCAGCTAGGGTTGCCCGATCAATGTCCATTTCGCTAGTAGATCGTTGGCACACAATGTGGAATGCAATCTTCGATGACGTCAAGCGTTAAATTAGAAAAGAACAATGCGCCAGCATTCCGGCGCACTTGAACGAAAACGGAATAGGCAGTTCACCAGACCCTTTTTTCTGGCGGGTGCGCGCGAAAAATGCGGTCTGGGAACGAGACTACTCTCACACCAGGATACTAAGTACATTTGTAAATAGCAGAGAGGTGCCTCTACGCACACTAGCATAATTCCAGTTTGTTTCTGCCAATGTTGGCTGGAGCTAGCTTGTAGAAAGGTCACGAAGTCTTCATTGCATTAATTACACACTGGAATGTAGGTATACATGAAGATGTCCGTCCAACACATTATCTTTTTTATCGTCCCATTCTCTTTTGCAGGAACTTGATCTTATTTCTCTAAATGTTTAGGATTTTTCTCCATAAATGGCTTGACTTGTTCAAATCTTTAGTGAAGCTGCCTAAATTTAGGCACTTTTGTCAAATTTTAAGTACATAAGGATGCCTAAATTTAGGCAGCCATAATTTATAAGGTCTTCTGATCTTTAGCAGTGCCTGCCTAAATTTAGGCATCCATGCTATGGAGGTAGTCTAAATGGTGCACATAAATATGCCCTGCCTAAATTTAGGCACCTGTAGTGTAATTTGTGTCTGGATGTGCCTAAATTTAGGCATCTCATCAATTTTGAAGCAAAATATACAGGCATTTATTGATAAAAGTTTGGATGATGTGCTGCCTAAATTTAGGCAGTGTGCTAAATATTTACAAGATTTTTACTTAACTTTTTGCACTTTGCTAAGGATTTTGCACAAAATATCAAAAATTGCGCAAAAGAATGGGACAGTACAAAAAATAATGTGTTGTCTGCGAAAATAAGCTAGCTACACAGTATTGGGAATTTAGAAATAATGTGGTAATGACAATACAATTAAGTTTATGTATAATCAGCAATAAGACTAGTCTTGTTCCCAGACCCTCAGCAAGTCTCCCAGGGTGTATACCGTACTGAGCGCCTAGGAACCAGACTGCAATAAGACCCAATAATGACTACTTCCAACCTACCTTTGTTCTCTTCTACCATTCCAGGAACCAAAAACGTGACATATGATTTCAATCTTAGGGCTTTCTACTGCAACAGAACATACACCAGACTAATTTTTACTACTGCTGAACCTGATTTTGTTAGCTTGTTCTCTGTTGCTGTTACTGTGCTGCTACAGTATGTTGCTGTGTGCTGCTACTCTGTGCTGTTCCCCAGTGTACTGGTTCTGTATTAATAGTGTACATGCTACAACTACTTACAGTTGCCACATAGACAGGTGTATACTGCATCAGTCCATAATAGGGGTAATTTGTATACCGTAGGCCTTCAATGTGCCTGTGGTTTGACTGTGCAGTTTGGGCAACTAAGATAACAACTTACTAGCTATAAGCATTAGAAATTTGAAGACCTTGTAACTCCCACCAAAAAGTTGCACAGAAACCTTGATCAAATCTAAAGCATGCAACCTAAACACTAGCCTTGATCCCAGGCTCTCTCCTCAAAACCGGTGGGAGAGAGCCTGGGATCAAGGCTACCTAAGTCCCACCCCCCCCAAGGTCAACAAATCCATCCAAGTAGACACGGAAAAGTGTCCAAAGTGGCTCAAATGTAGCCTCTTTAGTCTTTACAGGGCAATCCAACAGCAGCAAGTATAATTATCTTTTGCATGCACTCACAGATCTGGCTTCATCTCTGGCCATTAGGCGAAGCTCCAGCAGGCAAGAAAAACATTCCTAATATAGGTGGTGTACCTCCTGTGTATTAATGTATGTTGCATAATAAACCACCTTATTACATACATGCTCATATATATTCACCATCTTATACTATACTGTTACTTTTGCATACAGCAAACATGTGGACTTCACTTATAAGAATGCAAGCTAAAGGTAAATAGCACACTGCAGCAAAAAACAAATTTGTAACATTTTCATACAACCCTACATTTAATGTACTCTATAAGAGCTAGCCTAAAAAACTGCAAGGTTTGTCAAATAGCCTGACTACTCACTATTGCTGCACCAACAACAAAGCAAAAAAAGGCATAACAAAATTCCAGTGAAAAGTACTGTTCCAGATATTCCAAATACTACAAGTAATACCAGCCCTCCAGGCCCTGCAGGTGTTGGTGTATGGCCAGATACTGTGATATTCGGAAGGTTGCAGGAGTAGCCAAAATTGTCTGCAGTGTCGAACATATCCTTATGTTTGAAGAGCGTATAGAATGGAACGATGTATCCATCTTTCTGGTGTCCCTTCAATTTGCTTGGTATATTAGGAGGATAATCTGCATCAGGATGGCCTCGAACCCACTCCTCCAAGATGCAGTCAATCATGGTATGATGGTTGATGAATTTCGGATCATTTGGGGAGGCAGCAACATCAGCCATTACCCCCTTCTTGTTTTCACCAAGATTAGACATAAAATACCCAATGCCAACAATAATGTGAACCTGTGTGTATGATCGTGTGTAAATACCAAGATTCAGAAGTAAATGTGAAAACCTCTATATACAGTTTAAAATAGGCAACACTCATTAGATGCACAGAACTTACACTATTGTGAAGAAGTCTTAAAAGAGGTTTAGTTGCATTGAATGTGTTAGAGTCATCCCCTCCAACTTCACACTTGCATAATGGATTTTCTGCACACTCATTCTTGTCAAGGCTACTATCAAAGCCTTACGTGTATGCACAAACCACCGGCCCCGTTTGCAAGCCATCACCCAGGTTTTCATTGCTAGGGCTACGAACTTACGCAGATCGTTCCCTACTAAACGATGCAAGTTATAATTACTTCAATGCCTCTCTTGGCTTAGCTATAGTACCAACAGAGGCACTGCGAATTTCCCGTAGTACATCGCGTTGATACAGAACAGCATATAGCTATAGTATACAAGAGAAGAAAAAAATAATGAAAAGAGACTGTAGCCTAAGGGGTATGCCAAAAAAATAGACAAGCAAGGAAGGGAGGATATAAAAGTAAAGGTGTATAAAGAAGTCAAAAAAAAGTTTTCTGAATGAAAACAAGCACATGTAGGGATGGAATCTTCAAAAACCAGACAAACAAGATGGGAATGACAACACGATACTTTCACACCATCCATACATGTTGTGCCATTTTGCCAACTATGCCTTGCATTTGTTGTGTGCATATATAGAAGGGTTTTGGAAGTACTGTAGCAAAGCTAGTGTTATGCCAAACTATAGTAGTGAGTATAGCTAGTCCAATAAGATATGCAGCAACATATTTCGAGTTGCGAAAAACAGCCACACACTGGAAGGCCTTCTCAAACCGGGATACAAAGTGGATTTGTGAACAGCAAGGGAGTCTTCATTGCATTAATTGCACACTGGAATGCAGTTCTATACATGCACTTCTGTATCTGACTGCTGGCCAACGGCTGGTCCTTCATGTTATGAGCAACAAACAAGATACATGAAGATGTCCATCCTTGAAAATAAGCTAGTGTAACAGCATGGCGCGCAACTCGCCGGAGCGGTGTTGCCGGACAGCGCAATGGGGTTGCAGTTGCAGGAATAACTCTTAGAGTCAGTGCAATCAATGAATGAAAATGAGTACAAGCAGAACTACTTCAATACAGACACAGGAACGGATGTACAAAACTCAAAGTAAACCACTGTCCCCAGTAGCGCAGATGATTCACAGGTGACAGGCACAACATGAGGGACCTAGGCCATTCAGCCAAAAGAACACATGACACACACTCAGCAGGACAGGAGGAAATAGCTGAATACAGCAAGCATAATACATAGGTGTTAGGTACAAGCACTAGGAAAACCAAAACCAATCTAAAACCAAATGTACAAATAAGGTCACCTAACACTAACACAATCTACATTACGCAAGATGCATTAGCTACTAATTATCCTACACTGTCCAAATAACTTCGCTACACTAGCTACACAGTATTTGGAATTTAGAATAATGTGCAAATGACAATGCAATTACGTTTCTAAGAAAGAGATGATAATCAGACTAGTCTTGTTCCCAGATCCTCAGTAAGACCCACAGGGTATATACCGTACTGTGAGCTCAGCTCTTTCAAACAACCTTTGCTCTCTTTTACCATTCCAGGAACCAAAAACGTGACATGCTATCAATGTTAGAGTTTTCTACTGTAACAGAACATACACTAGACTAATTTTTACTACTGCTGAACCTGATTTTGTTAGCCTGTTCTACGCTGCTGTTACGGTGCTGCTGTAAATCTGCTACAGTATGTTGCTATGTGCTGCTACTCTGTGCTGTTCCACAGTGTAAGCTGGTTCTGTATTAATAGTGTACATGCTACAACTACTTACAGTTGCCACATAGACGGGTGCATACTGCATCAGTCAATATTAGGGGTAATGTGTATACCATAGCCCTTCAATGGTACTAAGGATGTGCATGTGGTTTGACTGTGCAGTTTGGGCAACTATGATGATAACTTACCCTAAGCATGCCAAGTATTTCAGCAATGCTCCACTCCATGCTAAAACTGCATCATTGGAAATCTGAAGACCTTAAACTAGCAACCCCAACAAGAAGGTTCTCAGAAAGCTTGATCAAAATCTAGGGCAGGCTACGCAATCCCCCAATTAACCCTTTATATACTAAATTAATTTCCCTAATGGTCTTGTGTAGACTTGTCCCACCTTCTTTCACCTGTATTTCCACTTCTGCTTGGAGTTAGCCTGAGAAACTTGACCCACAGCTTCCTTCAGAGGTGATTTGCAGGTTCATGACCCTGGCCACACCCACTCATTACCGAGCGTTCAACAGGGCCCTCCGACCAGAGAGCGCTCCTCCGGACTGAAAGCTGCCTAAAAAGCTAGAAATGGAGTCCCTACAAGGTGAAAGGACCGTTTCATACGCTCGTTTGTACAAGAAGGCAGAAGAACGGGCCATCCAGTGCTGACCAGGCCCTTTCTATAGCCAGCTGCAACAGTCACCATGCATTGTCAGCCAGGGCGGTGGACCCACCCACTTCCCCCTGTCCCACCCTTTCTGCTAGCGCAGAACCTATCTTCAAAACGGATTGCGCCAACTGATAACATGCGGCCGAATTTCGATGACGACTATAGTCGTCATTCGTAGTTAAAGGGTTAAAGAATTAATTCATGCAAGCAGACACACCCATTGGAAACTGGTAGCCTTGTTACATGCAGGGCTATAGATAGCTCAAACCAATAGCAGCAGCTAGCTATCACAGACTAACTTTTGCATGCACTCCATGCTTCACCTCTTGGCATTAGACAAAGCTCCAGTAGGCAGGAAAAACATTCCTAGTATAGGTAGTGTACCTCCTATAGCTATGCTACATAGCCTCAAATAGATGTCCCTAAATGTATGAATTGCCAACTGAGGGTGTATTGTTCAAGCAATGTCTGCACAGCATTCCACATACAGGTAAAGTATAGCATGAGCTCAAACCTATTTGTTGGATTGTACCCCAGCAATCCACTAGTCTACACCATACCTCACTTTTCAGCTTTGTGTTGTTTAAGTTTTGTTGCCAAGCAACATTCAATAAACACTGGTACTGCACTGGTTTGTATTTGCTGAGAGGATTACCTATTCACTAGTTTCCAGCTCTTTACACTCTCCAGATTGCTATTAACTCCTTGCAGGCTGATGCATGCAGGGCATATTCAATATGACTTTAGCTACTTAATCTGTGTACATACAGTGATAAAAATTTGGCGAAGTTTGTCAAAACAGTTGTAGAATACTTCTGTTTATACTTTCGGTTTTGCTAGATGAATCGTATTGTTATGCAACACAGGCTTTCGTTAATAAGCATATGTGTGCGTGATCATACAAGCATGGATTTAAGCAAAACTGTTGATGGGATTATCAATACCATAACCTAGAATCAGAACAGAAAAACAATTCTTAGTACATACGTACACAAAAGTGAAAGAGATCACTTCAGGTCAGAACAATATTGTTTGCTATATCCTGCCAACAGATTGTCGACTCAGTTCTTATTCCAAGAACCTGGTAAAGAACATTGTTGAGTATACTTTCTGTTTTGCAAATGACAGTGCAGGCCATCATTCATCAAGCAAAGGTAACTCGACTGTGCACCTGAGATATAACAGTAACATTTAAAGGTGCATGAACCTCCTGGTAAACTGCTTGAGGTACATAGTGATTGTGTGCCAAGTCTTATGTCTAAAACCCAGGCCTCCATCCCTGCTGTTGTCCCCCGTAATACAAGACTATAATACAGTGACTTCTTAAAATAGATAGCTACTCAAAAATGTCAGACCATAAAGTATTAAAAACCTCCTTTTTTTTGCAGTCACTTCATGGCATCATTCACTGTTCTTGTGGCGGTGTTGTTCATCAACACCCTCTCCTACTGCTCTGCCGAGAATGTGTACTGTGTCACACCCACTGCCACCTCATGCTCAATGGCATTCTGCCCTCACAGTTCAACCCACTGTGCCACACTCTCCGAGTATGCACAAGAAGCTGAGTTGTATTTTACTTCCAACACCACTATGGTGTTCCTGCCAGGTGACCATGTTCTTGATAGGAATATAAAAGTTTCCAATGTAGACAGGTTGACCATGCTTGGGGGGTCCTCTTCAGGAACAGCGACAGTTATTCGCAATGGGTCAGTTGACTTCAGCTTCACAAATATGGTGGACTTCAACATTTATTCTTTAGAATTTACCTCTTACTACAGGTTTTGGAGTTTCGGAGATCATCCAGCAAGTAGCTCTGCCCTGTACTTGCAATCTTTACAGCACGCTAAACTAGTTAACTGTTCCTTCCATAACAACACTGGCACTGCACTTGCTGTACGTGATACTGACATCACGCTAGTAGAGAACACGTTTATATATAACCGATGTGCATGTCAGTCATTCAGTGAGATGCACGAATTAGGATGTGGTATTATTGCTCTCAACAGCACCCTGACTTTCATTGGGAGCACTTCCTTTCTCAATAATACTCAAACAGCCTCTTACCCCTTCTATAGTGCTGGAGCAATCTGGGCATCAGCAAGCTCACTACACTTTAATGGAACCACCAACTTTATTGGTAACTCAGCTGACAAAGGTAGTGGTGGTGCAATCCATGCAGAAAATAACATGTCATTGAGTTTTAGTGGTACTAGTAACTTTAGTCATAACTCAGCATATGTCGGTGGTGCATGTTTTACGTATAACAATGTTATACTTACCTTCAATGGAAACAACAATTTTGTCAACAATTCAGCAACCACTTATGGTGGTGCAATTCAAGCATTAGGCAGCAGCTTGTTGAGTTTCAATGGTACTAGTAACTTTAGTCGTAACTCTGCATACAGTGGCGGTGCCGTCCTTGCATCATGGAGTCTTGTACTTACCTTCAAAAGAACTAACTTTCGCAAAAAATTTAGCAGAATATGGTGGTTCAATCTGTGCAGAAATCAACACATCGTTAAAGTTTACTGGTGCTAGTAACTTTAGTTCAGCAGGATCTTGTGGTGCAATCAACAGAGTTGACAGTGTTTTAGTACTTACCTTCAGTGGAATCAACACTTTCATCAGGAACTCAGCAAGCAGTAATGGAGGTGCAATCTACACCGAAAACAACACTTTGCTTACCTTCAATGGAATCAACACCTTCATCAGGAACTCAGCAAGCAGTAATGGAGGTGGAGCAATCGTTGCATTAAAGAGCACATCCTTGAGATTCATCGGTGCTAATAATTTTAGTCATAACTCAGCACATTTTGAGGGAGGTGCAATTGCCACAGCAGACAATGCTGTATTTGTTTTCACTGGAAACAACAGCTTCTTCAACAACTTGGTAAATAGTAATGGGTGGTGTGTTTTATGCAGTAGCCAACATCTCATTGAGTTTCACTGGTACTAGCAGCTTCAGCAGCAACTTGGCAATCCAAGGTGGAGCCATTGCTGCCAATCTTAACAGCACACTCATATTCGATGGAAACATAAACTTTACTAACAATGGACACAATGCAAGAGATAGCCGAGGAGGTGCCTTGTATCTGACTATTAGTTCAACTCTCTCCATTTGGCCTGGCACAACTATGTGTTGGGAGAACAATCATGCAAATTTAGGAGGAGCCATCTATGTCCTTACTGCTAACCCCTTTGTTTACTGCAAAATAACTCGGACTGCCACATTTATACCAAGAGAAGAGTGTTTCTTTCAACTCCCTGGCCAGAATCTATCCAGTGGCCTTGATGTCAAACTTGCTTTTAAGAACAACTCTGCAGATGCTGCAGGAAGTGTGTTATATGGTGATGCAATAGACAATTGCAAACTAACTAATTTGGACTCATATAACTCTGGCAAAGTGTTTGATAAGTTAGTTCACTACAAAAGTAACAACACAGCCTCAAACATTTCTTCTGACCCATTTCGCATATGCCCATGTGAAAACAACCTTCCAAACTGTAACAAGTCAAAGAAGACACTATCAGTATATCCTGGTGAAACATTTCAAGTTTCTGTGGTTGCTGTTGGACAGAGAAATGGAATAGTTCCTTCAGCAGTCAGAAGTCATATAGACAGAGGCAGGCTTGAAAGCTCTCAATACATACAGCAGACAACTAAAGCATGCACTCCATTCAATTACACTGTGTTCTCACAGCAGGATGCGTCCCTAGAGTTGTATGCAGATGGTCCATGTTCAACAGTCAGTGATAAACTTTTCCTTCAACTGAATATAAGTCAGAGCTGCCCACCTGGATTTAACCTACAAAACAGCTCACTGTCATGTGTCTGTGATCAGGCACTTCAACAATATACAAACCACTGTAATATAACAAATGGATCTGGGAAAATAACACGCAGCTCTGGTGACAACTTTTGGGTTGGTTATGATAACCAATCTGGACTAACTGTCCATCCACAATGCCCGTTTGACAACTGCGTCTCTCATTCTGTGAACTTTTCCCTTAGCAATACTGACATTCAGTGTGCATACAATAGGGCAGGTCTTCTGTGTGGAGCTTGCAAGGTTAATTATAGTCTCATACTGGGCACTTCTCATTGCAAGCTGTGCACCAATCATCATCGTGAATTGCTCATTCTCTTTGCACTGATAGGAATAGCGCTGGTCTTTTTGCTCCTTTTCTGTAAACTGACGGTGGCAACAGGAACACTTAGTGGCCTGGTGTTCTATGCCAATATTGTTGGAGTCAATCGTACCATCTTTCTACCAGAGGAATCTACTGATGTTTTATCAGTCTTCATTGCATGGATCAACCTTGACTTTGGTATTGAAACTTGTTTCTACCATGGACTGGATGCTTATGGCAATACATGGCTGCAGTTTGTATTCCCAGTGTACATTTGGGTGCTAGTAGGATTAATGGTTCTCATTAGCAATTTATCACAGAAGTTTGCAAACCTGCTTGGCAAAAACCCAGTTTCTGTGTTGGCAACACTCATTCTCCTCTCATACACAAAGATACTCCGCACATTAATTGCTGTTGTTTCTTTTACCAACCTTAAATATCCACAAGACCATTACATCAGAAGGGTGTGGCTATATGATGCAAATGTTGACTATCTTGTTGGCAAACACATTCCCCTCTTCATAGTAGCAGGGCTTGTCTTTCTCTTTCTCTTTCTTCCTTACACTCTCTTGCTCCTCTTTGGTCAGTGGTTGCAGGCCATATCACACCTGAAGCCCTTCGCATGGGCCAACAGTGCCAGGCTGAAACCTTTTATGGATTCATACCATGCTCCCTACAAAGCAAAACATCGCTACTGGCCTGGACTGCTGCTTGTGCTTCGCTTTGCTCTTCTTCTATCATTTGCTTTCAATCGTCAGCAAGACCCCAGCATTAACCTGCTAGCAATTCAAGTGGGAGCTGGGATCCTTCATTTATGGTCATGGGTCAGTGGTGGGTTGTACAGGAACTGGTGTCTAGATGCACTGGAAGGGTCATTTATGGTCGTGGGTCAGTGGTGGGTTGTACAGGAACTGGTGTCTAGATGCACTGGAAGGGTCATTTATGGTCGTGGGTCAGTGGTGGGTTGTACAGGAACTGGTGTCTAGATGCACTGGAAGGGTCATTTATGGTCGTGGGTCAGTGGTGGGTTGTACAGGAACTGGTGTCTAGATGCACTGGAAGGGTCATTTATGGTCGTGGGTCAGTGGTGGGTTGTACAGGAACTGGTGTCTAGATGCACTGGAAGGGTCATTTATGGTCGTGGGTCAGTGGTGGGTTGTACAGGAACTGGTGTCTAGATGCACTGGAAGGGTCATTTATGGTCGTGGGTCAGTGGTGGGTTGTACAGGAACTGGTGTCTAGATGCACTGGAAGGGTCATTTATGGTCGTGGGTCAGTGGTGGGTTGTACAGGAACTGGTGTCTAGATGCACTGGAAGGGTCATTTATGGTCGTGGGTCAGTGGTGGGTTGTACAGGAACTGGTGTCTAGATGCACTGGAAGGGTCATTTATGGTCGTGGGTCAACGGTGGGTTGTACAGGAACTGGTGTCTAGATGCACTGGAAGGGTCATTTATGCTAAACTTGACCATTTTTGCTGCTGCAACCTACCATGTCAAGCTCTCAAAAGGAAATCAGCTTGCAGTTGGGTACACTTCTGTGTCCATAGCACTTGTAACATTCATTGCAATCCTCACCTACCACATTTTGAAACAACTGAAGCACACCAAGTTGTGGAAGAAGGTGCCTAGACTGAACCTGGGGCTCAAGAAACTAAACACCAAGCAAGCAGTGAATAATCTGAACAATCGTATTAATGATCCCACAGAATCAGTGAACCTTGATCAGCTTCGTGAACCATGGCTTGAAGACCTGTTAGGACCCACCCACAGTACTTTCTGAAGTTTATACTCCTGTGTTTCTAGCATTATTTCTACAGATGTACTAGCAGTGAATTAATAGTACCTAATAGTATGTTCACTTTGTTAATTTTGGTACCCAGTTGTCACTGAGGTTACTGGTGTGTTAAGACAATTGTTTTCACTTTTGCTTAGCTCTGAAGCTTATGCTTTCAGTTTTGTATAATATACTTTTTCTGGTAGCATTACAGCAACTGTTAGTATTGTGCTTTGTCACTAGAACTGAAAGTGCGTTTAACCCTCTGAACGCGGCGACCATATATATATGGTCACATTAAACCTCCGGTCGTCGCGGCGACCATATATATATGCTTATGACAAGCTTTCCGCGCGAAGCTAAGAAGCTTAACGAGATTTGAGGGTAGGCCCCTCCATGATAAGTGCTAATGAGGCTAGGCCACACCTTTTGACTGACATCGTCAGCTAGAAAGACAGGAAGAGGCAGAACTTATTCGCGGGTTATCATCAATGAGCTGTTATACTGTTAGTTTTCATAGTGTTGCACTGTTAGTTTTCATAGTGTTGCACTGTTAGTTTTCATAGTGTTGCACTGTTAGTTTTCATAGTGTTGCACTGTTAGTTTTCATAGTGTTGCACTGTTAGTTTTCATAGTGTTGCACTGTTAGTTTTCATAGTGTTGCACTGTTAGTTTTCATAGTGTTGCACTGTTAGTTTTCATAGTGTTGCACTGTTAGTTTTCATAGTGTTGCACTGTTAGTTTTCATAGTGTTGCACTGTTAGTTTTCATAGTGGTGCACTGTTAGTTTTCATAGTGGTGCACTGTTAGTTTTCATAGTGTTGCACTGTTAGTTTTCATAGTGTTGCACTGTTAGTTTTCATAGTGTTGCACTGTTAGTTTTCATAGTGTTGCACTGTTAGTTTTCATAGTGTTGCACTGTTAGTTTTCATAGTGTTGCACTGTTAGTTTTCATAGTGTTGCACTGTTAGTTTTCATAGTGTTGCACTGTTAGTTTTCATAGTGTTGCACTGTTAGTTTTCATAGTGTTGCACTGTTAGTTTTCATAGTGTTGCACTGTTAGTTTTCATAGTGTTGCACTGTTAGTTTTCATAGTGTTGCACTGTTAGTTTTCATAGTGTTGCACTGTTAGTTTTCATAGTGTTGTACTGTTAGTTTTCATAGTGTTGCACTGTTAGTTTTCATAGTGTTGCACTGTTAGTTTTCATAGTGTTGCACTGTTAGTTTTCATAGTGTTGCACTGTTAGTTTTCATAGTGTTGCACTGTTAGTTTTCATAGTGTTGCACTGTTAGTTTTCATAGTGTTGCACTGTTAGTTTTCATAGTGTTGCACTGTTAGTTTTCATAGTGTTGCACTGTTAGTTTTCATAGTGTTGCACTGTTAGTTTTCATAGTGTTGCACTGTTAGTTTTCATAGTGTTGCACTGTTAGTTTTCATAGTGTTGCACTGTTAGTTTTCATAGTGTTGCACTGTTAGTTTTCATAGTGTTGCACTGTTAGTTTTCATAGTGTTGCACTGTTAGTTTTCATAGTGTTGCACTGTTAGTTTTCATAGTGTTGCACTGTTAGTTTTCATAGTGTTGCACTGTTAGTTTTCATAGTGTTGCACTGTTAGTTTTCATAGTGTTGCACTGTTAGTTTTCATAGTGTTGCACTGTTAGTTTTCATAGTGTTGCACTGTTAGTTTTCATAGTGTTGCACTGTTAGTTTTCATAGTGTTGCACTGTTAGTTTTCATAGTGTTGCACTGTTAGTTTTCATAGTGTTGCACTGTTAGTTTTCATAGTGTTGCACTGTTAGTTTTCATAGTGTTGCACTGTTAGTTTTCATAGTGTTGCACTGTTAGTTTTCATAGTGTTGCACTGTTAGTTTTCATAGTGTTGCACTGTTAGTTTTCATAGTGTTGCACTGTTAGTTTTCATAGTGTTGCACTGTTAGTTTTCATAGTGTTGCACTGTTAGTTTTCATAGTGTTGCACTGTTAGTTTTCATAGTGTTGCACTGTTAGTTTTCATAGTGTTGCACTGTTAGTTTTCATAGTGTTGCACTGTTAGTTTTCATAGTGTTGCACTGTTAGTTTTCATAGTGTTGCACTGTTAGTTTTCATAGTGTTGTACTGTTTCATAATTTTTGTCACTCGGACTAGCAGCTGCAGAACGGATTCTGAAGCAAAATCTTGCCACTGCTTAGCATGCAGGTAGAAATTGATCAAGTGGAAATAAAAAATTGTCAATCCAAACATCAAACTTCTTTATCTGGGGGGTTTAGAACCCCAAGCAAAGCCTCATAAAAACCAAGTGCACACAGGCTTATAAATCCATAGATCCCAACGCTGTGGTGTCAAACCGATAGATACTCACTGTAAAACTGTTGCTGTATTTGGTGTCTTACGACTCAATACTACATGTATGTGAGCTCTGTGGGCACGAAGTCTGCAGAGAGTTTTTGGTGAACCCAATAGTAGTCCACATGAAGTGAGCGAGAGCTGAACAACTGCCAGTTTCTGCGGCCGCCTCCTTTAGTGTGGAAGTTTTTGAATGAAGCCACCATTGACTCGGTGCTACTATAGCTGCACCAAACTACCAATAGGCTGCTAATTGCTGCGTTGGAGGAATATGAAGACTCGGGCACAACACAAAAGGAGGATGTTAAGAAGACACCAGCCAAAATGCTACCATTAACTCTAAGTAAACTTGTATGTGTACTATATGCATTTTTGTTGTAAATGACTATAACAAGCAAATTTGAAATGTGAAAGTTGAAAATAAAAAATTTAATAATAGTGGCTAGTGTTCTAAGTCATATAATCCACCTAGATACGAAGCACTTGATGGTTAAAACACTAGCTGGCAAGGCCGACCAGGTAGTGTTTTAACCATCAAGTATACCTCGTGTCTAGGTGGGTTACATGACTAGCAACTGACTAGATTACAAAATGACTTCAGCTATGGTCTAAATGGAAGTAGAAACCGCTGTACTTGCAAACTACATGTGCTTAGTGTGTATTATGACACATACACTTTCATTTACAGCAGCTCTAGCAATACATACCTTATAATACTTCTCCTGGAAACATGCACATCTCCCATGTTTTGCGTTATACTATATACCTGACTTTGGCTGTTGCCGTCCGAAGTTCATCTTTCATCTGAACACGTTGTCAGAGGCGTGAATGACTCCCCGGCGTGAGTGACTCCCCGGTCATTGACGCCTAAGGCGGAAGTGACTCCCCCCTGGCGGGAATGACTCCCGTACGGCCGTACCGAACGTGGATGATGCGGCCGCTACAAAACAGACGGGCAGTGATGAGGTGTCATTTTCCGAGTATGGAAGAGTTTCAGACAGAGCTGAGTGTGGTGGAGGGCTACCTATTTAATTACGAGGAACTTATCCCGACGGATTCTCAAAGGCGGACAAGGCGAATCTGAGCCAGTAGAGAAGCGATTGAACCGAGCTGCCAGAAATGACCGCTACGCACGACGCCCAGCCTCGTCCCCAGGCCCCGCCCAAAAAATCGGGAAAGGGGCCTGGTAGCGTTTCCGTGTATTTTCCGTCGACCATTACCTCTCAAAATTTTGAGGAGCCAATCAGATTGCATGCGTAAGTTAGAATCCAAGTGACGCCATTTATCTCCCTCAAAAACCGGTACGGCCATGGCCGCACCGGCCTGTCATGAAAATATACACACCCCGTAAATATGGGCATCCCGTGGTTCCCATTTTTACATGATTTTAGGGACCCCGTCGTGATTATAGGAACCCCCTTTAGCACGCAAATGGCTGATGATGGACGGTGCGTACGATACTGGCGGATATAGGCGGATACAGTCGACATGTCAGGTGCAGAATGGACAAGTATAAGTGCCCAATTCAGATAGTATAGATCATATACCCAGACAGATGGAAGGTTCGTGCTAGAAATTGAAGATCGAGGGATTAGTAAAAGTTGCACTCTGACCATCGAGCAAGGTGCTGATAGAAGATTCTCGTTCACAGTTGCCATTTACAACTACTTTCACAATCAGCAGTACAAAGAGGCTGCATCAGTTTCAAGACTAGTAGTGGAACTAGGATAAGCTCACAGAGCAAAGGAAGAGAATCATAGCAAGTATTTTTAAGTGCATCAATCTACCTTCTGATCTAATGTACCTGACATACAGTTGGTATTGTTCAACATGCATGCAGCTAACATTTCACTTCATTTTTGTACACATGCCAGGATGTTTTGAAGTCATCTAGCAGCGCGGTTTGTGTACTGAATATACATTAGTTAGGAAGCTTATTTTCATGTAAGTCAAGACTGTACCCAGATGCCTACATTTACGTGTAAAGTTTTACTGAATGCATAAGATACTTATTTTTACATAGGGATACCTGTACTCACAGGCAAAATCCCAGTATTTGCATGGGATACCTTCTTTTACATAGGGACGCCTACACTCATTGTTAGAATGGGCAAAATTTCAATGTTTGCATGGGGTGCCTATTTTCACAGCGGGATGCCCATATTTACTGTGAAAATGGGCACCCGGATGCCTATATTCACGTAAATATAGGCATCGGGATGCTTATTTTTACGTGAAAATAGGCATCCGGGATGCGTATTTTTGGGGATGCCTATATTCACTTGACACCAGCCGTACCATTGCCGCCGGCCCTGGCAAGGGTGCTACTAGGAGCGTTATGTTGTCTGAGGCTGACGTTACAGCCACAGTGGCTACACTGAGTGCACTCTGACCTTAGTTCACTGTGGATTGAATTGACTGGGCACAATACTGCATTGACCCGGGCTACTGCATGGTTGTCCAAATAGTAATATATCAAGGCTTCCTCCAGGGTAGCTACAGGCAGACAATTAAGTGCATCTGTGTGTAAAAAACCCTATGTTCGATGGTGAGATGCCATTTTTAATTTTCATGTTTAAGCCTTCTCTTTGCAGCAACGTTGTCCAACTATAGTCATGATACCATCAAGCACTAGCCACATGCTTTTCATGATGACAAATCAATCTGTAGGTGTGATAAAATCTTGGCACAATAGCAAAGGTTTCCTAATTACTGTACACCAAGCAGCAGTGACGAGGAGGGGGGATGAGGCATGCTGCACACATTGAGTGGCACACCCATAGTACTTTATCTGTCGGCTCAACCCACACCAAGGACACAGTATAAATACAACCATCCACATAGCACTCAATACTACAAGGTGCAGACCCTGCTTTGTACAGTTTCTGAATTTGCAAGTCCAAACGGTTCTCCCAGTCCATAGAGGACAAAAAGAATACACAAGCCCAAATCAGTAAACCATAATGTGTTCAGCATCCTCTTTCTGATAATTTTGCTCTTAAAAGAACCCTGGTTGAAGTAATGAATGCAACCATCTATGAACTCCCACACAAGGAGAGTACAATCCAAGTACAATTGGCCATGGATATAGACCAAGGTAAACACTCCACTCCAAATATCATGTCCAATGTGATGGATAGAATGATGATCTTTGTCTTTCTGCATTATGTCCCCGTTTCCATCATGCAGCATGAACATACCCAAGCAATGATAAACAGTGCACACCCAATTGCCTTGTAGAGTGCGCATCGATCTCCACAAGTGACATATTGATGTGCCTTGTAGAGTGCGCATCGATCTCCACAAGTGACATATTGATGTGAGATTGCTCCTATGCTCTGTAACTGGCATCTGTTGTTTTTTTTTGTTGTTTTTTGTAATGCCTTGTGTACAGGCTCTCCTCACTTTTTTGTGTGACCGTCTGATCATAACTCAGGTCTGTGATCTTTGTCATCCCTGTTCATGGATGGTTAGCTGCCCCACCGTCCACTCTGGTGATAAGTGTGTTTCATCAGGAAAATCAGTGTACCTTCATAGACACAATGACGTCTATAATGTAGCACAGATACCCATATTATGTTGCACAAACGGCTGAAGGATGCCACTTTATCTTAACTAGAAAATGTCATTCATGTTTAGTGCAGTGATTTTGCTCTGGATCCAGCATTTTTTCAACACTTTGCAGCAGTTTCAATCTGATTTATTGTAATGCCTTGCATACAGGCCTTCATCACTTCTTTGTGTAGTTTAGAAACCTGTTTAGAAGCCTTAAGGCTTTAGGACATTAGAAGCCATGAGGCAGAAGCTTTTGAAGTCTTACATCTATATGAATCTGAGGGATGTGTTATGGGAACAGCAAGCTACCCCTGATCTGTACTATGAATTATGCATGGACTTTGCCATATATATATATCCTTGGGTAGGAGTACAATATCCTCATTGTGTGTAGCTATACACACAATGAGGATATTGTAACTCATGGGCAGATCCAGAGATTGAAGAAGTGGGGTGCACAGAGTAGAGATTGCTGCGCACATGCACAGTGCGTACCCTTAGTTTCATGGATATAAGACTTTAAAAGCCTTGGAAGAAAGCTTCTGCCTCATGGCTTCTACAGCCTCATGGCAATAATTATCCTCATTGTGTGTATAGCTACACACAATGAGGATATATATGTACAAAGAGCAACAACTGAATTTGTAAGTTTACTTTTGCATGCTACCAAGACTTGTAATAGAACAACACATATATAAATCTCTAAGCAGTTCATTGTTTGGCCCATTGCTATCAGTCAGTTGTTCATGAGCAGATGCTCCTATCTTCCAATTAGCTAATGACCTCTTATGGTAGATACCTATTTAAAATTTTTTGTGTTGACATTGTATATATAGATTTCAGGCTTCATCAAAGTTAGGAGGCCTGAAATCTGTCTTCAGAGAAGTCTCACAACTGTTTACTTTGTCAAACTATATGGCAACTTCCAGGGTGGGTCAATGGAAGCAGACTACACAGAGACTACACACACCGCCCGCATGAAGTACCATGGGGATCTTCCAATAACACACATATAGACTTAAGCTTCATTCTGAAAGTCTGTCTCCAGAAAAGCCTCACTATCACTTCACCTGAAGACTAACGACCAAACAAGACCCAACATACAGGAACTGACTGTTTAGGGTGTGTCAATGAAAACAGACTACACAAGCTTTATAATTATGTGTGTTTATACTCCCACAACCCCCCATGCCTAGTTTTATGCTAGCCAATATTTGAATAGCCCACCCAAACATCTATGAACTAATGAAATTAATGTCTGAGAGGACAAGCAACTGCTGAGGTGAATTTTATCACAGCTGAGGAGAACAAACAGAAGCAGAGTGAAGCCAATCAAAAGAAAATGTCAGCATATGTGAAAAGTATAAAATTGGACATAAAGTGCATAAAACATGTTTACTGCAACCTTTGAAATGCTGTTGTATATAGCGACTTCCTCACAGATGTTAGTCAGTACATTGTGGTTGTAGGATATCTGGGCTTCCCCTCAAGTTGTTTACATGGTCTTAAACAACCACATATGGCATCAGGCTTTCTATTGTTAGTTTTTAGTTTCAAGTTATATACAAAAGTTGTACTTTTGTGAATGATAACTAGATAGCAGATGAAGAAGATGGTATACTGGACAAGAGTTTATGTCGCATTAGTTTTTCTCATTGTATTTTTGTCTACACAAGCACACCTAGCTTGTGCTACAAATATAACCACACTGCGACTCTTAGTGATGCTGAATCTCAAGACTCATCAAGACAGTGCATGGACCCCAAGATGGGACAGGGGACTTGAACTCCTTCCAGCTGCACAGGTGGCGGTGGACAGAATCAACCAGGACCCCACCATCCTACATGGGTACAACCTGGAGCTGACTGAACTGGACACTGGAACTTGTGATCATGGCTACCCTGGTGATGCCCTCTTTCAATTTGTCAATGAGATAACTCAGGAAGAACAGCACCTCGTTGGAGTTGTGGGGGCTTTCTGTACCAAACTAGCAAAAGCTGTAGCACTGATTGCTGAAAGAAGTGGGACAAACCTCCTGCAGATTTTGGGCTCACCATCTCCAGCCATTCATGACAGGGTACAGTACCCACACTTGTTTCACATCATTCCATCTTCTGCAGTATATGCTGAGGCAGTGTGCAATTTGATGAAACAGTTTAATTGGACAAGAGTTGGAGTGGTTAGTGACAACAGCATGGAACACTCTTATCCTGCACTAGTTACTATGCTGGGAGGTAATCTAGCTTTCTACCCTTTTCGAGGTGCCCCATCTCTACTGAGGACATTACAAGGACGTGGGGAAAGGATCGTGATATTGTCAGTTGGCCTAGAACAAGCAGCAGAAGTATTGTGTTTGGCATACAAGCAGAGTCTTCGTTGGCCACAATTGAAACACACATGGATAGTTTATGAACACCAGGTAGAGGATTTCTTTCATGCCACTAGCACTTGTGACAATGATACAATGAGAAGTGCACTTGAAGGTGTGTTTCTTATACAGTATCAGCTCAGCATAAATGATTCAAACAAAGTGATTGTTTCAGGACAAACATACACTGAGTACTATGATGACTACCTGCAAAGTTTAGTTTGGTTTTCTTCCCAATATAACACCTCCTTGAAGCCAAATCCCTATTCCAATGCTTTACATGACTCTGTGTGGGCCACTGCAATTGCACTGAATGTCTCTTTGCAAACACTAGAAGGAACTGAGCATAAGATTAAAATAATTGAGATGGCTAAGAATAAATTGTCAGATGTGTCATTCACTGGTGCTCTTGGAGATGTAAACTTTGACAACAACGGTGAATCTGAAGTTGCTGTGAACATCTTTCTTATCAGGAATGGAACTGCTGAACTGTACACAGTCATAAGTGACAGACAGTGCAATGAAACAGCCATAGGAAGGAGTCCAGATGATAAAGTACCAAGAATCTACAATCTCCAATCTGCTGCTATTACTGCAGTTTTGCTCACAATTGAAGCAGTGCTCATCATTCTCACTACAGCCATGCTGATTCTATTTCTCTACTATCGCAATGCACCAGAGATTAAGGCAACAAGTCCTTACCTCAGTCTCATCATGTTTTTAGGATGCTATTCTCTGTTTGCCAGTGCCATGGTTTCAGCTCTTTCACCAGCTGTGATTCATGATGGAGTCTTCTTCTGCAATGCACCTCTGTGGTGTTCGAGTTTAGGTCTCCATCTTATATTAGCCCCACTCTTCATGAGAATGCTCAGAGTTTATCGTATATTTACCTACTTTGGGAAACTGGGGAAGCGATGGTCTGATGGGGTACTTTTTGCTGGAGTTGTGGTCATGGTTGGGATTGATATGATCTTCCTCACTCTCTTGCAAGTGTTTAATGGTAGGGATAGTATTAACAATGAAATATTGGTGACACCTGAAGCTTCATTTCCATTCTATGAGGTTATTCAAGTCTGTATCCTGCCACACGTTTTTGGATCAGTCATATATGAATGTGAAATTTTGTTTATTACTATCATTTTAGTATTCCTTGCAATTCTGACAAGAAAGATCCGACGACAGCATTTCAAAGACACAAAGAAAGTCAATGCATTTATCTACTTGAATGTTCTCATCACCTACACTTTAATCCCACTTCCACTGATCATCACTAATCGTGAGATTCGAGTTTACCTCATATTTGCTGCAGAAAATTCTACTGCCATCCTCTGTCAAATGTTTTTGTTCCTTCCAAAATGTTGGCCACCATTTCTGAGACATTTCAGACCTGATAACAAACAGCACTAACAGTGAAGCAGGAAATATTTTACTCACTATAAATGAGTGTTTAATTCCAGGACATGCACTTGTCAATGACTGGTGCATATAGCTATGAATTATTGCATGCTTGTTACTGCTAAAGTCCCAAACTGTAAGTTTGTACTATTTCATTAAAATGAGTGGTATTGCTGAGCAATTGCTCAGTGTGGCTTCAGATTATACACAGTAAACAGTTTAAGTTACGAGATTTGATTGGGGCTTACTTATTTCACCCCACATGTACACATACATACATACGTACATCTGCAAGCAGCTTGTTCATGCTTGCTCCCAGTGATAGCCAACTTCCTAGTATAATCATGAGCTCCTTATTATAAATTTGCGCACAATTTTAGGTCAAGGCTTGCCTTGCTATCCAGTATAGATAAACTGTTGTCTGGCTCCTCCGTTGAGGCTAAATCTTTTTCAAGAAGTCTTATAACAAAGTTAACATACTATTAGTTACTATTAGCTAGTTAATAGTACATCTGTAGGAATAGTGCTAGAGTATAAACTTCAGAAGGTACTGTGGTTAAAGAATCTGTGAATGCTGCACTAATAGCCTACCTATAACAGTACTAGCATCACACAGCACAAGTGTTCTCAATAGACCTTTGTATAGATCTACTTGG
Source organism: Agelas oroides (assembly GCA_949130485.1). Taxonomy (NCBI): domain Eukaryota; kingdom Metazoa; phylum Porifera; class Demospongiae; order Agelasida; family Agelasidae; genus Agelas; species Agelas oroides. The sequence continues at coordinate 5,195,122 of OX422202.1, read as the reverse complement.
TTGCCAAAAAATGGGTACGACTTGGACTAACAGTTCTCCCAGCTGACCAATTCGACATCTCATCAGAATGATGTACAGACAACATTTTCCATGGACTACAAGCTCAGGCCCACCCCATAATACCGTAGTGTACATAGCTTGCAGAATTGTGAAAACTACAAGCAATATGCATACTAAAAAGCACTTTTCAGATATTGATTGCAAAATTGTAATGTGTGTACATGCAAGCCTTGATAAAAACAAAACAAAACTGACTGGTCTGATTAACAGGGTGGTCTGTAACATTATCAAGCAGATATGATGAATTGGAGTTTTGCCTTAAATATGTCAGCAAATCAACTGATTTGTGTATTGTTCATGTGGATCATGGTTGGTAAAGAGTTAGGAGTGGATATCTCTGTCATTTCCACTCCACGAAGCTAGGCTGTGTCCTGGCATGAACTGTAACAGAGTAATGTGTACAGAAAGCACTAGTTAATCACCAAGTACAGAAACACTGACATTTTGATCTATAATCATGCATGCTAAGATTCAAAGTTTGTGATGCTATGACAACAGTTAGAATTTCAAGTAAATTCATTAAGATTTCCATTAACTTAATATTTGGTATACTTGCAATCACATTCCAAACTATGCCAAAGGACACAACAACATGTCCTTTGTTTTTCTAGTAGCTAGAACTGTTTAAAGTTACATTTGCTCTCTTTTTACAATACCATGCAGGAACACAAATATGACAAGTCATGATTTCAACTTTTTTTTCTCGTATTAGTTGATACTTCCAATTAAAACTGTCTGTCGTATCATATTCCTCTTTGGACAGTGTAGCTACATCGACACATACACCAGACTAATATTTACTACTGCTGAACCTGATTTGGCTAGCCTGTTCTATGCTGCAGTTACTGTACTGCTGTATTCTGCTACAGTATATTGCTATGTGCTGGTATTTTATGTTCTTCTCAGTGTACTGCTTCTGTGTACTACACATGCTATGGCTACTTATGGCTGATATACATAGCATATATTATTTTATTTTTGCATAATGTGTACAAAGACCACTTAGCTATGCTCACTAAAGAGGGTGGAGAGTGATCACTTGCTTGTGACATTACAGTATACATGAGTCTGCATGATGTACTCTTTGGAGAGAGAGAAAGTCGACAGAAAGATCTGGGATCCAGCTGAGATTTGAACTTGGGACCTTCCAATTATTACTGCTCTTACCACAGAGCCACTGGGCTCACAGCAGAGGAGCTTATAACAGCCAGGCTGGATGCCTCAGGCAATGTAGCTTTCTTTCTCTTTATCATGATTGTGTACACTGTAAACAGCAGGGTTTTGAAATCCCTGGCTGCTCTCATGACATCTTACAAATACAGTTTCCATTCCAGCTAGTCTAGTTTTGACTATAAGTTGAATTGAAAGGGAAGTGGAAGTTACAAAGGTTTTGTCTCTCAAATCAGTTTCAAAATAGTGTATTCCCAGACCGGCATAGTCCTCAGAGTCGGTCAGCCAGGTCTTTCAGCTTTAAGCTTAGCTATGCTCCTCTGTAGATCTGTGATGGATAGCCACCCACTACACTAAATATAAGATGGAAATTGAAAACGTGTCCTTTGAATGTGAAGTTTACAATGATTAGGCGGTTTATTAATACTGCAATTCTCCATTATATTAAGCCTATATTAAGCCGTTTTCTTCCATTTCCACTTCTAGCTCTTGTTTACATCAAGAAGCAGGAGCTACATTCAAGTTTATGCAAAAGCCATATCATTGCATTGTTGTTGTCATCACCTTCTTTTTGGGAGTACTTTTATTCACAATGTTTTGGCCAGGTATAGAAACCGAATAATTCACTGAAAGGCTTAGGTTTGTCACATCAAAACAGTGTTTGTCATTTGACATTTACTACAAGTACAAATTTAGTATACCATTTTCCAGGAGTGGTAATTTTCTGGACTCATGCAGTTTGAGGCTATGCAGTATGGATGTTTCAAGCAGGCTAGTTGCTACCTTGCTCTTTGTAACTGTGCTCAACTACTCTTGCACATCTGAAATCATTTTCATCAAAACAAGCAGCAATGAATGCCCGGGAGAGCCATGCCTAACACTGCAGGAATTTACATCTCACCATCATCGTGTTGAATCAAACACAGTGCTCAAGTTTTTATCTGGAATGCACGTGCTACAGTTAGTGGCCGGCAAGAATATTTCTATAATAGATGTTGTCAATGTTACACTCACTGGAGTTAGTGATCTAAATAGCAGTGTAATTTACTGCATGGGTGAGTTTAGTGTCATTGCAAGGAATGTCCAGAGCTTAACAATTTCAAATTTGCATTTTACTGGTTGTGGAACAACAATATCAACGGATTCTGGCGAAAATGCAACTGTAACATTACGTCTTGAAGCTGCATCCAATGTAAGCATACTGAACACACGTATCCATGACTCAAAAGGTGCCGGTATGGTGGCGGTTAATGCTTTTGGTTTGATACTGAACCAGACTTCGTTTGTTGGTAACGAACCAAATTGTGTTGTCACATTCACATTTCAAGATGAGGACAGCCTCCCCAAATTGTTACATGTTTCTAGTTACATTGCTAACTCAGAGTTTGCAAATGGGAGATCAAAAGGGTATATGAATGCAGGTGGGCTTAGTTTGATATTCCTCCAGACATATACAGTTCATGTGAACATTGTTAATGTAAGATTGTATAACAACATTGGGAGATATTATAGTAATTTTCACATGCTTGTTACTGATTGGAGTTGCAAGTACACGATTGTTCAAGCAGTCAGGGTTAGGTCTAGCGATGACTTGAAGTGTTTGAAGAATTTAGCACCTGGTTTCTCAGTGCAGGAAATAGTCATTGGTGGTGTGGCCAATCCACACCACAATCAACAGTTTGAGTACACTATACCGGTACTTGTTTCGGATAGCTACTTTGAAGTTGGTATGGGTACCACTGCAGTAGAAGTTGTTACAGATCAAGGGAGCACCAATTTAAAGGCCAAGTTCAAAAATGTTTCCATTGAAGGAAGTGAAGTATTTGCTACTTCTGGACTGGACATTTCAAACATCTTTTTAGTGGTACTGGAGAAGGTAAAAGTAATTGGATGTAAAGGAGAACCCATTCGAGTGACTAATAGCATAATTACACTGCAAGATATATTGGTAGAAGGAAATGAAGGTATATATGGTACTGTAGCACTGTGGAAGAGTCAAGTGACCTTTCTGGGAAGCACAGCCTTCATCCAAAACTATGGACATAGAAGGGGCACTCCTGGAACGATTTATGCTCAAGCTTCTACACTGATCTTTCAGGGAAATGTGCAGTTTGTGGACAATATAGGTTACAATGGTGGGGCTCTGTCCCTTTGTGAAGGGTCAAAGATTGTGATAGGAAGGCAAGCACAGCTCAAATTTACTGGCAACTATGCATATCATCTTGGAGGAGCAATTTATGTGGACAGTGCAAATTATCACATGCTCTCTGATTACAAAGCCGTAGCATGTTTCTATGAGATTGCAGAGACAATGAGTGCTAGTATAGAACCTCATGTTATTATTGAAAACAACACTGCTGACTATGCTGGGAGTGCCCTATATGGAGGGTGGGTTGATTTCTGTGGTGATCCAAATAGAGAACCTGGCTATTCTGAATTTGATGCTTTGTTTCAGATTGATCGAGGAGAGTCAGATTTGTCGGTTGTTTCATCAAACCCTCTTCGTGTATGCCTGTGCGTTGACTCAAAACCTGAATGCAGTATTACCCAGTACAACATTTCAGCTTACCCTGGTACAACAATTTCTTTACCTATGGTAGCAGTAGGACAAAAATTTGGAGTCGTACCGTCTACAGTTCGCAGTGATTTTCTGTACAGACTAACAAATGGAACCCACCCTAGAATTAAAGACTGGCAGCATACCCAGAAAGTTGCAAGACACTGCACTAATTTAACCTACACATTAATGTCTCCTTCAGAAGTGAAAGTAACAATGGAAGTGGAAACAGAAAGCTTGGACACTCCAGATATAGAAACAATACAAAGAGCCATTGAAATCAACAACCCACAAAACAAGTCAATAGACCCGGACTTGTACATTACTAATTTACTGATCAATATCAAGATGTTACTTTGTCCCTTGGGATTTGAGTTTCAAAACAAGTCAATGACGTGCATCTGTGACTCCAAACTGATAGAGCATGGAATAAACTGCAGTATTGATACACAAACTATTTGGAGGAAGAATTCATTTTGGATCACTACAGAAAAAGCCAGTAGTGAACTCATTGTCCATAAGCACTGCCCATTTGACTACTGCAAGCCTGACAGCTTTGACCTGGACTTGGAGGACCCAGATGAGCAGTGTGCATTCCATCGCTCTGGCATCCTCTGTGGAGCATGTCAGAACAACCTCAGTCATGTCTTTGGAACATCTGCGTGTAGGGAGTGCTCGAGTCTGTGGGCCTTGCTTTGGGTTCCAGTCATTGCCTTAGCTGGGATAGCTTTAGTGGTACTTTTGATTGTGCTAAATCTTACTGTATCTGTGGGAACAATCAATGGACTCATCTTCTATGCTAACATAGTGAGAGCCAACCATGCTACTTTCTTCCCTCCTAACACAACCAACTCATTCCTCAGCTGGTTCATAGCCTGGATCAACTTAGACCTCGGCATTGAGACTTGTTTCTACAATGGGCTAGATGCCTATGTCAAGACATGGCTACAGTTTGTTTTCCCACTCTACATCTGGTTCCTGGTCATCACAATCATAGTGCTCAGCCACTACTCCACAATTGCAGCAAGGCTGAGTGGCAGAAATGCAGTGCCAGTCCTGGCTTCACTGTTCTTACTCTCTTATGCCAAGTTACTACAATTTCTCATCACTGCTTTCTCATCTACCACCATTGCACACTCTGATGGACACCAGCAAAGAGTGTGGCTTTATGATGGAAACGTAAACTATCTGGAAGGAAAGCATGCTGTTTTATTCACAGCTGCGCTGCTTGTACTCTTGTTCCTGTCAGTACCATACACAGCGTTGCTAGTGTTTACACAGTACATCCAGCTGAAGTCAAAGTACAGAATGCTCAGATTCTGGGTGCCAAAACTAAAGCCACTCCTTGATGCATACACGGGTCCCTACAAGAACAAATACCGCTACTGGACTGGGTTTCTCCTGCTGGTCAGAGTGGTTTTATTCTTAGTGTTTGCAGCAAATGTTCTTGGTGATCCTGCGATCAACCTCTTTGTTATCACCATATGTAATGTTGGCCTGTTTGTGCATCTATCCATTACTGGAGGAGTCTATAAAGCACAACACCTGAACCTGCTAGAGTATTTCTTTCTTTGCAACTTAACTTCTCTGTCTTCAGCCACACTGTTTTTCAGACTCGCTGGAGGAAACCAGAAAGCACTGATTTTCACTTCACTTGGCACAAGTTTCATCATGTTTGCATGCATATTGGTATGTCATGCTGCTGTCGTCATAAGATCCACACAACTATGGAAGATTATTCGAGAAAAGCAATCTAAAAATACTTTGCCCAAAGTTGATAATCACAGAAGGGAGAGGAGCACTGATAGAGAAGGAGGTGCAGCCAGGGTTGAAATGAAACCTCTCTTTCTCAATTTTAATGAGCTAAGAGAGCCAATACTTGAGTACTGTGACAATGTGTGAACATGAGGAGTCTAGTTACTGGTATGACATTAGTGACTTTGTAAACTTAAATGATTAGTGTGAACATATCCACTCCATATTACTGTACATCCATTTACTCGACTGATTTTACAATGCAAAACTTAATCGGCTGTTACATAGACACACCCGGGGTTATAAATGTTCTCACAAACACCTCTACTTATTATTAGCTCAATTCAAACAAAATTCATGTAGCTTACAAATTGTGAGTAAGGTTTATCAGTGTAAAGTTGGTGATGAGATGCTATAGGTATAACTATACTATAGCTATATTTATCCAACCCAGATAGCACTGCAATACTGTAACTGACTTGGTATCCAGTATGTAGTAGTACAGTACTAGATGACACTGTGGGGACAGGCCCAAGTTAGTACATTCACTTGCCTGCTCACATACGACCAGAGAGACATACATGCAGACAAACTTTTGCCATAGACTTCATGGGGACTTCCACTAGTGATACTATAGTATATAGGGATTTGCAGAAGTTTTCACAATAGTGATGTGAAGAACTACAGTATATTCTAATGAATCAAAGGAGATTTTAAAGCAAAGTTGTAGTAGCTGCATGCAGGGTTATATACATATAAAGAAAATGGCTGGGGTGATAAATGCTTAGAAATAAGTCACTACAGAACATGTAATCATTACAATTAACAGGCATGGTCTTGTATTCAAGAAATGTTTGAAGTTCTTGAGCGTAAACAATATAAAGAGCTTAATTATGATGTCAGCAAATCAAGTGGTTCACGTACATGTATGTTAATGTGGGTTGTAGTTGGCAAAGGGGTAGGAGTGGGGGTCTCTGCCGGTTCCATGTCTTGCAAATGTTCATACTGTTGGGTTAATTTCCTTGTGTACTGGAGCTTTGGGTGAAGATACAACCTCCAAATTCTTGAGCTTGTTATTTGCTGATAGAAGTGGATGGTGACTATTGCTATGAATGTTACAAAAGCAATGCTCACTGAAGTATAGGCTACTGCTGCCTGGTTTCCTCCTGCTAGCTCGACCTGATATGTGGCAATACAAAGAATGATCAAGTTAAGAAAGAAGGATGACTCCAGAACATCAAGATGCTTCCTCTTGTAAACACCATGGATGTTCCAAGCCCACACTTGTAGTCCAGCCATGCATACTGATATGGCAAGTAAGTTCACGCTAGGATTTCTTGGAACAATCACTGAAATGAGGTAAAGAAGAGAGCGAAGGACCAGTAGCAGTCCACTCCAATAGCGATGCTGATTCTTGTAAGGTGCGTGGTAGGCATCGAGGAAGCAGTTCATTCGTAGATAGCAAGACCTTGGCACACACCCACAGTTTGTTCTGGATTGAATCCACTGTCCAAGAAGCAAAAGCAATGTATATGGAAGAAAAAAGACCAGGAACACTGCTAGACTAATGACGAATAATGCAATGTGTTTGCCAGCAAGGTATTTTACGCTGCCATCATACATCCACACTACCTCAGTATTATCATTTGTATATTTGAGGATAGTGAACGAGAATGCTGCTATGATTGTGCGAAGAAGTTTGGTGTATGAGAGGAGAAAGAGAGTAACTAGAACTGATATTGGGTTGGCACTTCCTATGAGCTTGGCAACTGTACTTGAGTAGTGGCTGGAGACTGCAATCAGAAACACAAGGAGCCATATGTAGACAGGGAATGCAAACTGAAGCCAAGTTTTGGAATACGCATCCATTCCATCAAAGAAACATGTCTGAATGCCAACGTCAAGGTTTAGCCAAGCTATGAACACTGTTAGGACACTTTCCTCCCCAGGAGGAAAAAAGATGTTTCGATTCGATCCAACCATGTTTGCATAAAAGATAAGCCCACTAAGTGTTCCAGCAGCAACAGTGAGTTTGCAAGTAAACAGTAATGCCACTAAAATGATTCCAGCAATGGCAAAAAGAGCCAACAACAAAACATAACTGTTAGTACATGGTAAGCATTGAGAAGTGCCAAATACAATGCTAAGCCCTGGCTTGCAGCCTCCACATAATATGCCTGACCTGTTATGATTACACTGTACATTGGTGTTATTAAGTGTCAAGTTGTATAGCCCAGACTTGCAGTAGTCAAAGGGGCAGTGTGGACTAAGAATTAGCCCTTCTGTGTTGTTGTCATATCTCACCCAAAAGTCACCATTGTGTTGAATGGTCTGGTCATTGATGTTGCATTGCTGTGTGTATACCTGGAGCCTTTCTTCACAGTGACATGTTCTAGCATTTGACAAAGAAAATCCACTTGGACAAGAGCGAAACTTCACTACAAGCTCTAAGGATAAGCCTAGGGCTGAGCAGGGTCCTTCTGCAAAAAGACTAAGATTTCCAGTTGTGTTCATTGAAAATAGAGTATACTGAAGCGGAGTACATGTTCTTGTTGTGGATTGAGCATTTTGAAGATGCCCAAGTTGAATAGCATTTGGTTCAATGAAATCGCTGTGAATGATGCCAGGAACTGTTCCGTTCCTCTGTCCCACTGCAGCCAAAGATAAGGTAATCGTCTCTCCTGGAAACACCTCCAAAGCAATAACAGGCTTGCTACAATCAGGTTGATTGTCATTGCAGGAACACACACGAAATGGTTTTGAAGAAATCTGTGTAGTTGAAACGTTTTTAGCTGAAATATGGGCCAATATGTCAAATGTGATTCCGCCATCAACAAATTCATACTTGTTCCTGGGATAGCCACACACTCCACATGTATCAAGCTTTCCTCCATAAATGTCATTCCCAGATAGTTGTGCATAGTTCTCCTCAAAAATTAATTCAAATCCAGTAATGCGGGCTGCAATAAAACTTGAATTAAGATGGAGTTTATGCAGTGGTTGACACTCTTCATGGAGAAATTGAAAGAAGCATGCTTCTCTTAATTGGTGTTGTGAACTTTGATTAAAAATGCAGTATTTAAAGGGATTGTCTTCAACTGAGAGTGCTCCACCATACTGTGTTGCATGGTTACCGGTGAAAACCATAGTGCCATAGGGGTAAAGTTTGCTTTGATCATTGTCAAGGCCTGTCAGTGCTATTCCTCCTCCATAACTTGCCGAGTTGTTGATAAACTCCTGGTAGCCACTGAAGGTTAGTTCGCTATTGCGCATAAGAATTCCACCTCCATATCCATTGTAACGGTGTACTGAATTTCCGACGAAACTATTTGTCCCTTTCAACCTGAGATGACTTTTCAGTAAGTGTATAGCCCCACCATACTGACCTGAATTTTGTATAAAGATTCCTTTTCCATTGAGCTTAATCTCAGTTTCTACCGTAGTTATAGCGCCACCAAAATAGGCTGCATTGTCAGTGAACCGACTGTTTCCATTGAAGATAATGCTACCTCCTGTTGAATGGATTCCACCACCAGTTGAAGGTGTTCCATGCCTACTACAGGCAATGTTATGTATGAATTCAATGTTCCCGTTAAATATAAAAGAACTTGAACCATATATTGCTCCACCAATCTCATTTGCTGAATTGTCAGCAAACATTCCATTTCCCTCAAGTCTGAGCATACTATTTTTAGTTGAGATTCCACCACCTGCCCATGCAGAGTTGCCAGTAAAACTGCTATTGCCATAAAATGACAATGTAGCGATAGGCCATGCTGCAATTCCCCCACCATATTCTTGTGCTGAGCAGTTAATAAATGTTGTGCTTCCATGGAAACTCAGACTATTATTTCCTGGCAGTAAATCAATGCCACCACCATCTTCTTTTGTGGCTGAGTTATGCACAAACATGTTGTGTCCCTCAAAAGTGAGCGTACATCTATCAGAGAGTATTCCACCACCACTGGTTGCCGAATTGTACTTGAACTTGCCGTGTCCACTAAAACTGAGGTTACTCTTGGATGCAAAGACTCCTCCACCATACTCTACTGCAGAGTTATGTTTAAACATACCAGTGCCATTAGTGGAGAGTGTACTTCCAGTCACATGAATTCCACCACCACTATTTGCTGAGTTGTGCAAGAAGGTGCTGTCTCCTTCAAAACGTAGGACACTACCAAGCATTCCAAACAATCCACCGCCATAAAGTCCCGCTGTATTATTTGTGAAACTGATCTTTCCCATGACATATAGAGTAGTGCCTCCATTTATATTGAACGGATTTCCTGTAAGAATCCCTCCACCCAATCTTAATGCTGAGTTGTGCAAGAAGGTACTATCTCCTTCAAGAGTGAGATGGCTGCGCTCTCGTACAAAAATTCCTCCTCCATCTTCTGCTGAATTGTATCCAAACTTTGTTGTGCCATTGAATGTTAAGTTACAGTTCCAACGTGCAGCAATCCCACCACCATTTGTAATTGCAGAGTTGTGCTCAAATTCTGTCGTCCCAACAAAGTTCAATGTACTATCTGGAAATGCAGAAATCCCTCCACCGTCATAACCCAGTGCTGAATTATTCATAAAATGAACGTATCCATTAAAAGTGATGGTGCTAGCTACGAATCGAAATCTTGAATGTACAAACATCCCACCACCAAACCTTCCCACAGTGTTGCTTGCAAAACTGGTGTTTCCATTGAAGGTCAGCGGACTGACTGACCATGCATAGATACCTCCACCGTAATTACCTGAATTGTGAGCAAAGCTGCTGCTTCCATTGAAGATCAGAATGCCACCACTTGCATAAATTCCCCCACCAAAAGAGTGTGCAGAATTATTAGTGAATTTAATGGTTCCAATACAACTCAATGCACCATTCCACATATATAATCCACCACCATAAACTGATGAGCAATTCACAATGCTAGTCTTTCCATAAAAGTTCAAGATACAACCACGCCTTGCATATATTGCTCCACCCGCTCTACGCTTTGCTTGACTGTTGGAGAAGACATTATAATCATGAAATGTGAGATTGCTCTCTTCTGTGTAGATTCCACCACCATGAAGTTTAGCTACATTTCTCATAAATGCAGTCTTTCCTTCAAAGTTCAGGGAGCTAGATAAAGCAAATATTCCAGCACCACTATCTGCATAATTTTTCTCAAACACACTGTTGCTCAAAAGCATGCTACTGTTTTCCACAAACACTCCACCATAGCAACTTTCTACTAAGCAGTCTGTAAAAATGAACAGCTTCACCGAAAATGCTGAAATTGCTGGTACAAAGCAACCAACTGCATCTGGCCAATGATAAATGGTTGGAACAATACACTCATCTTTATTAGTGGTGTTGGTATGCAGGTCAATTCCACAGAAGGAAAATGTGATTCCTGTGATTTCAACCTTGGAGATATTTGCAAAGACAAATGAAGCATTGCTACAGATGATTTTACTACTGACCCGTGGGGAGGAACTTGAAGTCCCTACGAAGGACACATTACTGTCGTTCAGCACCCACATCTCACCTTCAAGAATGTGCTCACCAGGCAGGAATATGAATGTTGCACTTGCAGAACGGTATCGATTTGGTTCCTTTGCATACTCATTGAGTGTGTGGCAAGGACGCTGTTTAATGCATAATTTATTGTCATCCTTGGGCTTCACATGGTATGTGTTGGTGTTACTGGTACTGCAGTAAAGAGGCTGCAGCAATGCAAGATATACAATCATGGTCCAGCACACAGCTGATGCCATTTCCTAACCTCTGCTTGATGGATCTCAGATTCCTTGCTTAGGTGAAGCAAATCAGTGATGAGCTGAAAATATAGAGAAGAAAGGAACAGATATGGGTTACTGCAAATGCTATCAGAAGCACCATCAAGAACATTGTACACTGCAAGACACTTACTTTGAGACATGTTTTGACAACCACAACTTGAGTACTATGTATGTACATATATATGTAGATTTAGGCTGTAGCTACTCCAAGAACTATCAACTCGGTATTTATAGGCAAGGAAGACCTTGTTGTGCACAAACTACGTAAGTAAGCCAAGTACAGTATCTAGCCTATGATTGTGCTCTTGCATGGGATTATCCTTGCCAAACCACCAAATATAAACAGGTGGCTTTGTTTCTAGGTGGAGAGCATTCTTAAGTTTAACCAAAGCTACTGCCTTCTTAATGGCTTATCGTCCCCTCCAAAGGACACAAAGGCAAACAAAATAACAAAATTGAGATAACATGTGTCCTTAACTAGATCTCCACTGTTACTGTGGTATGAACTTGCATGGAATTTCTCAGTTCACAATCCAGCCTGAGATGCATGGCCACCATCTGTACAGAGTTGTATCCTTTGCATTTGCCTGTTGATAAAGTAGGTGAGAATTCTCTGGCAACAGTCCACATTGTTGTTGTTCAAAATATTCATGTGGATGGATGTAACCAATGCTGAACCCACATCTTAACACAAAATTTTCGATAATTATGCAGTACATAATAACGATTTCTGCTCAGGACCACTGAGCTACACCTCTGAAAACTCAAGTGGCTTAATTCCTTTTTGATATCACACATATCAAGTACAGAAATAAATGATCAGAAGATGCTTTTCAACACTAGTACAACTTCTTTTGTCACGGCAAACTTTATTGTAGGAATCACTGCACTGGGTGTCAGAATCATTTTTTCCAGATATTGTAAGGTGAGTGTATCGGTAGGCACTTTCTGAACAGAAGTTAGGGGGCTTACATTGACATAAGGTTGCACAATTATGGAAACTATGAGCATAAAGTTAGAGGAATCATGAGCGATTAATTTGCAGATTGCAGAACAGTACATTGTGCTAATGCATTGACCAAACTTTTATTCTACATTTTGTTTTTGGTCTAGTCTAGACGTTTCTCAGGCACACTACAACTTGGACACTGCTACAATACCCTCAACGTACATGCACACAATGAATAAAGACATATATAGAGAGAAACAACTTAATTTTCAATTTTACTTTTGCACATGCACTACCATCACTTATACCACAAAAACCCTTTAAAAACTAATACCCTCAAGAGCCCGTATCTTGGGGGCCAAAGACTCAGTGACACAAATATGTATGTACAAAGTATAAAAGGATCACTTCAATTTGCAGATTGCAGAACCATGCTTCACACTATATATATATTACATTGACCAAACTTTATGCTACATTTTGGTACAGTGCAGCTGGACCTTCCTCAGGCACACTACAACGTGGACACTGGTCACAATAGCAAACTGTTTGTTGATTGATCAATTGCTATCCAGTCAATTTCCAATGTGTAGTTATTACGTATCTTGTAATTAATGACCTGTTATGGTAGACATGCAGGCGGTAATACTGATTGTGTACTGGTACTACAAAAGATGGCTGGTTAGAGTTTACTACTAGTTTCACCACATCAAAAGCTCAGTATATAGGTGATCTCTGCTTGTTTGAAACCCTAATTAAGTTGGAATGAAGCCTGAAATCTATACGCTATGGCTAAATTCTAGTTTGCTTGGCCTAGATAATAATTAGTCTATCTCCAGGGAAGTTTCACAATCATTTACTTTGTCACAAATCACCATATATGGAAACGAGCTGTCCCAGGGTGGGTTTGTGGGCACAGACTATAAAGTTTATGTTTAAAGGTGCATAAACAATGATGTCAATAACACATGTGTAAACTTATGAGCAGAAAGGTCCCACAATCACATTACCTCTAGACAAACAAGGAAATAAGACCCGACTTACAGAAACTGACTGCTCAGGGTGGGTCAACAAAACAGACTACACAACCTTTATACATGTATTCCCCATCCACCCACTTCTGCTACCATGCATTACTTTATCATGGGAATAATTACAGTGTATGGGCAATGCCTGTTACGTACATAAAGCACTTTTGAACCCTTAGATAACTTAGCACTTTTAGGCATCTAAAGCTCCTATAAAGTGGATGGTTGAATTCTCTACTATATGGAATCCGGTAAATGACTTAAATGTTTACTCACAACAGATAGTCTACAGGTACTATCTGACTCACTTAGTACAACATTCTGCGGTCATTTTTAGTTCTGTGTAGGTAGGTGTGGTTTGATAAGCTTCGGAGACAGAGAAAGAGGCCTGCAGAAAAATCCATGGTACACAGTAAAGTAATATCAATATTTGACCGGCTGGTTGTTTACAAATCAAAGACATTAATTCTAGACTGCACATACACTGACTGGGGAATGTTTGTTGGCTCTGTAGAACATGTTTCAATATCTGAGGTTTACTAATCAAATTTGATACATGCATGTTCAGGGTGGGTCAACATAAACAATACTTTGTTAGGCCACACTAGCTTTTTATAGCTACGTTTTATATGCCACACTGTTTATTATGCTGAAAGTGTGGTCAATGTCTGGATAGGTCAACATGCCTGGTACTGAAGCAGAGCTGTTACCTCACATATGAGAGGCAACAGAAATAATTGTGCTTAGTTGATTAACAATGAAATTGTGAAATCAGGCAATACATGTAGCTACACTATGATTGTATATTATACAAGACTTAAAAAACATTAAAAATGTAAAAAGATGTAGGGATGGCATGCCAAAAAGTATGCAAACAAGGTAGGGATGATATAATAGTGAAGGTAAATTTACAAAGCCTCATCCCTGCATCATTTTCACATTAGTTTGCAACTGTAATGTAAAAAGATGTAGGGATAGGGCTTTGTAAATTTACCTTCACTATTATATCATCCCTACCTTGTTTGCATACTTTTTGGCATGCCATCCCTACATCTTTTTACGTTTTTTTTTTTAAGTCTTGTTTCTGTACTTTTTTGATGTTAATCTCAGTTACAGTTAGACCTAAGCCTAAGAAGACAAGTGTAACTACAACCCCAGAACTTGAAACGGCATTGACAATTTAGTAGTGGTTCCAAGCATGTAATAACATTGCCGATGAAGGCCAACCACTCTCCAGAGCTCCGTACCAAACTTTTTGAAACCAATCTCCTGAATTTCGATCACATGACGACCGACCAGCTGCACAGGAATCTGTACTGACAACCGACCATCATAGCATCACAGTTTACTAAAGCTGTACTTTATTTAGTGTAGCTATAAGTTGGCAGCTGAATGCAGCGCCTTACCTATGTGGTGTTCATAAACCTACTACGGGAAGAGACCGTGCCAGCCACGCACGTGGTCAACTCGCGATAGCTTGTGCACTAGTCTCGTTCCCAGACCAATGGGCGTGGTATTTGGCCTGGGAATGAGACTACATGTGCGCATGCGTACAAAATTAGAAAATGGCGTCCTTCACAACGGACAGCAACCACAGAGTGTTCTGAATGGCTTTTATTGACCAGGGTGAATTTGAAGCTATGAAGACGCTGAGTGGCCGTAGAGCTCCGTGCTGTGATAAGCATCAGTTTTGTCCTACAATGACGGTGAGTACTTAAACCGTTTGCGAGATATCATTGTTGAACATTGTGGTCGTAACCGTGAAGAAAGAAAGAAGGAAAGAATACGAAAAATAGCACTTTCATGACCGCACACTTTTGCATTTAGCTGTCTTCCGCGTGGCTTTTGGCCACTTGTATATGAACTTTGCTGATCACAAAGGCACTCAAAGAGGAAGACTGGGCGCTTTTAGCGTGTCTGTGGTGAAGTTATACGGCTTTTGCATATATTGCGCGTCCGCGCCATCCCTACATAGAGAGTCTACCGACTCTCTGATATACAGTTGTATCGATGGTGTGTAGTGTCACTGTGACACAGAATGTGATATGAAATTGTACATATTTAAGAATCTGTTTTATTTTAACAACAACCAAAGTTCTGATTAAAGTTAGCTACACAATGCAAATACCACAATGGGTATGTGTTTGCATACAGTTGTTGTAGGGGTTGTGCTGGAAGTTTGCCACTCCATTCTTTTGAATGAGCTATACTTGTGCCACAGCTTGCAATTGGGAATAAATGTGCCATAAGGATTGCCCCTCTATAGCGGACGTCATTGGGACCAACAATTTTGCCCTCTAGTGTCCCTAACTCAGGGGCTTCCGGTATATTTCCGGTAGGCGTGGTATGCGTAATCGGGCTGTTGAGCACGAACGTGACTGCGTTTTCAGGGCTTTCTCTTACAGTACGCTGGCAGGAAGTACTATGAGTAACAACGCAAATCTAATGTCATGTTGTTAAATCCAGCAGCGATGGTGGACAATCTTCCTGAAATGGTCGACGAGTGTCCACTAAATCGGGGTTGTTCCTGGTCGTTCAGTTGGGAGCGCGAAAAGTGTCCGCTATTCAGCGGTTTCTATGGAGAAACGGTCGGGACGTTCAGATTTGTCCGTTATATCGTGGGTGTCCGCTGTTGAGGGGTGTCCGTTAAGCGGGGTTCCACTGTATGCACCATTAGCTAGTTATGTAAGAGCTGTACTAGCTTTAACTGAAACATCTGTACTGTAGAGCAGATAACTCCAACTGATTCACCACACCTTGTGTAAGCTTCAGGAGAATGTATCACGATAGAAGACACATGTCATGACATAATCTGGCAGCCATAGAATAATTCACCAGACCACACCCACACACAATCATGACCACCCACACACAATCATGATCACCCACACACAATCATGATCACCCACACACAATCATGATCACCCACACACAATCATGCGTGAATGAAGTACGTGGATACGGGTTCGTTGGTATTTTGTGAAGTAGCAGGTTGATTCTTCTCTACAGCGACCATTTATAGGGCAGACAGACTGTAGAGGGCCATCTCATTCACACGGGTATTAGTTCGTATCGACACACGCACATAATGATGTCATCAATTTCCATCTTTAGTTAAATTTTTCGCGGTTTTATTTTCACGGAGCAGGTCTGTCCACGAAAATCGCGAAAATTTGCATCCAGCGAACCTGAATTTCCCCCTAGCTATACGGTACCAGTTTTAAAGGTGTTCAAAACCTAACTGCTACTAGTTGAGGTCCCAAACCTGAACAGTGCATGAGTGTATGGGCAATGCCTGGTGATATGGCTGCATAGTACTTTTCAACTCGCGAGCCAGACCCACTTCCGCAAAAAAAGGAAGAACAGCAGTGTCGCGCCGCACTGTACAGTGTGGTCCAATCACGTTGCAGTGTTTTGTCAAATGACGCATTACATCACTGTTTGGGTAGCAATAGCAGTAAAACGGCGAAAGAGAGCTAGGACTTCTTTTCCGCTACTGCAGGAACTGTAAAAGCACTTCAACTATACTTCTCAGGGAGCGTGCTTACTCTGCAACAGGTAATTCAAGAGTGCGAAATCTGGTACGTCATCCAGCTAATTGCATTCCAGTGGGACACGGCTTGTATACGCAGTTCGCCAGACCCCTTTTTTTTTTTAGCAGAAGTGGGTCTGGTTCGCGAGACTATTTTAACCCTTAGTTAACCTGAAGATATATCCTTTTCTTGCTTTTTTTATCAAAACCCCTAGTAAAAGTAGCCATGCACTTGCTTTAAATTCTCCGCTACTAACAATAGCTGTTATGAAAAGCACCAGGTTAATATTTTCTTACAACAGATAGTCTACAGTTTGTACACTGTACGTAAGCACATGGAATTAGTGATCTTGTGTTTGTCTTAGTCACTGTTGTAATGCCACATAATTCTGATGTTCAACTAGTGTAGGTGTGATTTAGTAAGCTAATAGAGGAGTGGGCAGAAATATGCAGGGATGTACTTTCCGATTGTGATTTTCCACACAAGAGCTACATTGACTCAATGAGTACCCTGCTGTTAATGAGTCAAATTGTGGTGTATTGTTACAAAATTAACCTTTGCATATGTTCCTGCATATGGAGAATGAAGTAACAGGATTTACACATGTGGCACTGAAATTGCGGCTATTTAGTGCTAATAAATGGCTTTCATTTTGTAATTAGAACCATTTTGTGCAAGCAGCAACATCAAGACAGTTTATGCGCTTACATTTGAACTTATAGTGATATTTTATCCCATCTCTAACAACATCGTATGTTTATCTAATGTGGACATTAAGGAGGCTAGAGCTATAATCAACTTTGTACAGTTGCTTCAAATGTTTATATAAACATCTACATGGCAGTAAACACTTTTGATGTAGATGTGTGTCAACAACAGGACCTGCAGTGTTTTCCCAGGTGGACGATAGGGAGTGACATACATACCTTTTGTGTTGAAACCACTAACTCACAACAAACTACCTAGTATGGTTTATCAAAGGTTCATACAAACATGGCAATACCATGAATCAGAAAATTGCTGGCGTTAAAAAATTTTCATCAGTATCCTTCTAGCTACATTGAAAATTAAAAGTAAGAAATATATTCAACGTTGCTGCTGACACTCTAGTTTCTCCACAATGGCTGCATTGCACTGCTATGGTACTGAATCAAGAGTTTATTACAGTAAGAGTGTGCAACTCCCATATGGTTTCTATACCTGCAATCTGGATAGGATGGCTTAGGCAATCAGCAGTGAATATGCTTAGCAGGTACTTCACTGAAGCCATTAGCTGAGTGAACACTGTAGCAAAAGCTTGCCTCTTTGCTGCTGTGTTTTTTACAGCTAAGCATATTCATCACTGATTGCTTACATCATCCTATCCAGATGGTGAACCATATGGAAGTTGCACACTCTTACTGTAATAGACTCTTGCTGAATGCACCTAGCTGACCAACCCCTAGAATGTGTGCAGAGTTATAAATAACTTGGGAGTCACAATCACCTCTACTCTATCCTGGTCGGACCATATCCAGTCCATCTGTAACAAAAGCAGGAGACTTGTGGGCTTATTATCGTCAATTCTACCTCAATGCAGACTCGGACACACTCTGTCAATTCTACATGTCCTGCATTTGGTCACATCGCGAGTACACATGTTCAGTTTGGATCCCTACCTTACAAAAGAAAGATCTCTTCTTGAGGATGTGCAAAGTTTGCCTGCAAAGTCTGCTGTAAAAACTGACTATGAGAGCATGCTGAATACTTGAACATTCCATTATTACAACAGAGGAGGCTGCAACTAAAGGCCAGTACAGTTTGTGCATGGAGGTAGCTACATCCCTGCTGTTACACTTCTCCCCCCTCCTCTTCTCCCCCTCCCCAAGACACTTGAACGTGTTCTTATTTTACTTTACCCTTTGCTAGAACAAATGCTTACTACCACTCCTTTTTCCCCACATGGAACAGTCTCCTGCTTTATGTATAGTTCCATTTGACAGTTGAAATCCAGTAGCCAGTTGAGTAATGGAGATATCAGTGCTGGTTTGAAATCCAGTAGCCAGTTGAGTAATGGAGATATCAGTGCTGGTTTGAAATCCAGTAGCCAGTTGGGTAATGGAGAGATCAGTGCTGGTTTGAAATCCAGTAGCCAGTTGAGTAATGGAGATATCAGTGCTGGTTTGAAATCCAGTAGCCAGTTGAGTAATGGAGATATCAGTGCTGGTTTGAAATCCAGTAGCCAGTTGAGTAATGGAGATATCAGTGCTGGTTTGAAATCCAGTAGCCAGTTGAGTAATGGAGAGATCAGTGCTGGTTTGAAATCCAGTAGCCAGTTGAGTAATGGAGAGATCAGTGCTGGTTTGAAATCCAGTAGCCAGTTGGGTAATGGAGATATCAGTGCTGGTTTGAAATCCAGTAGCCAGTTGGGTAATGGAGAGATCAGTGCTGGTTTGAAATCCAGTAGCCAGTTGGGTAATGGAGATATCAGTGCTGGTTTGAAATCCAGTAGCCAGTTGAGTAATGGAGAGATCAGTGCTGGTTTGAAATCCAGTAGCCAGTTGGGTAATGGAGAGATCAGTGCTGGTTTGAAATCCAGTAGCCAGTTGAGTAATGGAGAGATCAGTGCTGGTTTGAAATCCAGTAGCCAGTTGGGTAATGGAGATTTCAAGAGGGAATTATTTTATGTAGGCAATTCCACAACTTCTGAATTAAAGGCTGATAACTTTATGAGAGCATATACTCCACTTCACCCTTGTTTCTGTGGTAACAGGTGGGTATTATTTTCCATATACTGACAGGAAGTTGTAGTGCGCCCTCCGGCTCGGGTGGTTTATGGACCATAAATCCCTGTCTACTGTGGTTTATCTATAACTTAAGATGCCTTCACTCATGTTAAATTTACATAGGTATCAAAATAGTTTTGCTGTCCATGACCTTCAGTGAAGAGTTTTCTGGTGATTTAAATTGACGTTCTTGTCACTATACAACTCCTTTCTCATGTAAATGTTGTTCCATTCAGGGAAGCAATCAGACTGTGTACTTCAGAATAAGAGCTATGAATATGATACTCTAATTAAACTCCAAGCATCCATCTCACTGAAAAACACAAAGCTAGTAATAGCACACTGGAAAAAACACCTTATAACAGGTGTAAACAGTGCAGTAGATAAGCCTTACTCTTGCAGTTAGTGATGGTTTCTGCATACTATACATTCTGTTAACTAGATAGATTACATGTGGTCACTTGTGAAGTAGAAATTCATTAAACACAACTGCAGTTGGTATCATACGTGTAGAGTTTCACTGACGAATGATCCTTTTATCTGCTAGAATCACCACCCACACAGAGTTGCTTACAGTAACATACATTGAGCCAGTGGCTGACAATATATCTCAGAAAGGCAGAAAAGGAAGAAGAAATAAACATCTGGTGGTAAGGTACACAATCATAAATATACACATCAACCAGGATAGCTTCACGCCATATATGGTCATAACACAAGCAATAAATAAGTTGATTGCACAGAAAGTACTACACAGTGAACTAACGAAATGATAAACTGCATGAAATTCAGTTTAAGCATTGCATGACTAACTTGATAGAAATATACAGTATTTGCAGGATTAGTCTAGCTAAAGCATGAAAGCAACACAGTTTTTCTTGCTCATCCTGCTCATCGGCTTCACACAGCAGGCAACTACGGGCCAACAAAGTGTCTGCCCTCCCTGGTTTGTTCCTGACAACAGATCCAGCACTGGATGCTCTTGCTACGATACTCGTTTTGTTCGTTGTGGCTCACATTTTCCCTCACTGCAGTTTGGATTCTGTATGACTTACAACAATGCAACTGGAGCTACTGAATATGGACCTTGTCCATACATTGCACACTACAATACTACGACCACTCTCGTTGATCCTCATGTTTTCTATATTAAGTTATCAAGCAATGTGTCTCCACTAAACGAGTTCATGTGTGGGCCATTAAATCGAGAAGGCCTTTTGTGTGGAAAGTGTAAGCTATGGCACTGCACTATACTCATACACCCTGGAATGCAGTAAAGTGCTGGGGACATGGTTATGGATGGGCCTTGTACTATTTCCTGGAGCTTTTTCCAATAACTGTGATGTATTTTCTGGTTGTGATCTTCCACATAAGAGCCACCTCCTCCCCACTGAGTGCCCTTGTGTTCATGAGTCAGATTGTAGTGTACACAATACGACTGAATGTACCATTGCATATGTACATTGAGAATGAAGTAACAGGATTTTCGTATGTGGCACTGCAAGTGCTGTTAGTGCTATGTGGTATATGGAGCTTAGACTTCTTTCGTTCTGTTATCCCACCATTTTGTGTAAGCAGCAGCATCAAAACTGTTCATGCACTTGCACTTGAGTATCTAGTAGCATTTTATCCCATCTTTCTCATTTTGATCACATATGTATGTATAAAACTCCACGACAACAACTTCAGACCAGTTGTTTGGCTATGGAAACCATTTCACATACACTTTGTTTACTTTAGGAGGAAATGGGACTCCAAAGCATCAATAGTTAATGCTTTCACAACATTTCTGCTTCTTTCTTTTTCAAAGACTTTATTCGTATCATTTACACTGTTGTTTGCCGTCCATCTTGAGAATAATTTTGGTGTTCTAAGAAAGTGTGTTTTGTATTATGACCCAACAGTGAAATGCCAGACACTGGAGTATTCCATATTTGCAGCAGTAGCTGTTGGTGTGTTAGTGACATTTATACTATTTCCAACAGTTCTTCTCATTTTATACCCAACAAGGCTGTTCAGGAAGTGTGTCTCATGTTGTGGATTTCGGAGGTTGTATGCTCTGCACATGTTTGTTGAATCCTTTCATGGACAGTACAAGGATGGAACCAACAGTACTCGTGACTTCAGGATGGTCTCTGCATCATTCCTCATCCTCAGGATACTAATCATTTTTACATTCTTAAATCGCAATTATCATACTTGGAGTTTGTCATATCAAATTGCATTGTTTGCAAGTGTTACTTGCATATATGCTATTATAAGGCCATACAAGTTCAACTATATGACTGCTGTTGATATCTTGATTCTATTCTTGGTTGAGATGTTATCACTTGCAACAACCAACTCTACACCATCACACTTCACGTACATCATTAATTCTGGTATCAGCACTGGTGTTGGGCATTCCACACATGGTGCTATTATTCTACATCTGCTATGAGCTGGCAAAGAAGGCAGGCATCACTGACTACCTGAGAAGAAAGTACAAACTCTTGAAGAGGTGTGTGCAGGCTACCAGATGCACACGTTACACAGAAGTTGAGGCTGAGTCTGATACTGGCTCCCTGCCAGACCGGCTGGTAAACCCAGGAGAGTATGAACCAGTGGCACCTAGCACAGAAGAACATGAAGAACGTGTAGCTGCTGAGTCCACAGAAAACAAAGACCTGGTTGATGAAGAAACAAGATGGCTGACTCCTGTGTACACTTATGGCTCTATCAAGTAACTTCAAAATCATTAATGTTTGTGTTTTTGGTACATTTTTAAAAATAAATCCTTCTTAATTGTACATGACTGAAAGTATTAGTGACAACATAGTATTTATCTATCCACTACAACATAATGATTACATGTTTACTAAATCTGACTCTCCCCTGTACTTGTGTAGTGTTGTGTTGCTTATCATGTAGCTACATGCTTACAGATGTTTTTTTTTATCAATGTAATGATGAATCAGGATTTACAACAATTGAACAATCAATGTGATGATAAATTGGTGTCTGTCTGTCTGACAAGGACGCATTAGAAGGATGTTTGGTATGTTTAAACTTCATCAAAGCTTCAGTACTCAACTCTTCAACAGTATTGCTACTTCTCTCTTATACTATGGTAAATTTAGATCCTATGTGCTCATTATATTTCCTTCAACAAGTTTGTTTGTAAGTGTGAAGGATTTGATATTGGAGCTCCACACATTGAAAAGGGGAGTTTTGAGACAGTCAGGTTTGTGATGTTAACGAAGGCAAGACCAAACTCTCCTATGCACTTGATCATGGTACTGACATTATTGTCTCCAACTAGGGAGATGTTGTTGACATTCTGAATGACCAGCTGACCTTCAGTGCTAACTTCATGATGCCCTGGAGGAAACACCACTGTTATATTGGAAGTGAAGTAGTTTGAGGGGTTGTCCATAACTTGAGAGAGTGTGTAGCAAGGCCTCATAGGACAGGGAGTATTGGAGTTGGGTAGAATGGAGAACTCACTTGCACTAGTTCCGGATGATGCGGTGAAATGGAGTTGAACAAGAGCCAGTAAACCCGGCACCAGCAGGATTTCACAGGAATCCTAGAGAGTCATGTTGTACTTGCAGCTTTGATATGGCTTCTGGTTGTACTTTGTAGCTGTGATGGGCCTGTCTCAGGATAGGATGTTTGCCACAAATGACTACTAGTATGTGGCTGCAGACATTGCTGTATGTTAACGGCTAGTCAGTACACCTCACTGTAGGATTTTAGACTAACAGTGGTACAAGGTTATTTCGGCTGAGATTTTCATTCGATACCAACTTGTAGTGTGAATTAGGAACCTTCTGATATCAGCTTGGTACTGTGTATTAAACAGTGTCATTGATATCACAGTGCTAGTAAACCATGTAATTGATGTTATTGTAAACAGTGAAACGTCTTTTAGTCTCTTACTCTTGTTATTGTAAGATGAACTTGTTCTTACAATATTGTGACAGCCTTGACTGTATGCATGTCTTAATATTGAAATGTAAGACCTAATTATAATAGCATAACTAGTGGTAAATTTGCAATGCTTATGATTACATACATCTAGCCCTGGTATGTGGAGGTGCCAAGAATGCAACCAAACAGCCTGAGACTCTAAACTAAATAACACAAACGAACATAGTTTGTGTTCTGAGTGTGTCTCGAGAAACTCCACATGGCACACACAGATGGCTGAACCATCCACTCCAATTTGTTTGCATGATTGTGCACAAGGCCAAGAGTAGCTATGTATGTAATAGGGGTGTCTCAATATATTGTAATGTCATGAAGTAATAAAATTAATGTATATAAGTAGTCTTAATACAATAACCAAAGCAGAAGCTTCTCAAGAAGTGTTTGGAGGCATTACCTGAATTTATTGATGTATCATGCAGCGGAAACTGTTTAGTGTATAAGTCATTACTGATCCAAGCTTTTTAAAATTAATTTTGTAATGTAACTTGGCACTGTATGTGTGTAACAATTGTCTTACAAACATGGGTTGTCCAAATAGTAATATCAAGGCTAAAGGCAAGACTTGTAGCTAAATAACTCAGCACTAGCAGATCTACTGAGAGTCAGAAGTCAAGCAATTTGATTGGACAGCATATGCCTCATTTACAGGCATTTGCTGTTTCCAGTATTAGATTGTTTATACTGTAGACATTGAGAGCCTAGGAACAAGGCTATAGGATGCCACGGCTGTTGCCAATGTAACTGTGTTTTGAAAGAATTCAGAAAACACAATAGTTTAGTTCCCAGTGGAGGAAAAAGAGAAGGATAAAGGACCTGATTAGCTTAACACACAAACACATATCTAGAGCATTACAAGCTCATAGAATAACTTTACCATAAATTTTCCCCATTTGCCTGCCTCCCAATATGGTGGTAAAATGCAGTGATATCTAGAACTATGACAAGGATGATGTCAAATGCACACCGTCTATAAATTTGGTGCCTGGCATGGCATTGAGTGTTAACAGTGTAGCCTTCTACCCAGATGCTCAGAAGAAATGAAAAGCACCAGGAAGCAAAGCCAAATGTATTGGAATAATGTGTACAAGACTTAGTGTTCTTGCAACATAAACCCAGATACCACAACCGCTGACATTTCTGATGGAGTCACCTGCTCATTTCAAGACCATGTCAATACAGTGTGCTCTGATACTGAGCAGAAAGATGGGCAAGAACATCATTAATACATACTGTATCGTGTGAAGGTGTCCTCATAGATTGATTATACTCATACACTTTGAAACACAGCACATGCAAAGGTTTATGAATGGGCCTTTTCCAATAAATGTGATGCAGTTCCTTGTTTGAACCACCTCCTGTTATTGACTCCAGTTGTGGTGTTTCATTACAAAATTTCCCCTTGTGTATGCTCATGGAGAATAAAGTAACAGGATTTATGCAAGTGGCACTAAAAAGTACTGCTATGTAGTACTAATAAATGTCTTTTAGTCAGTAATACAACCATTTTGCGTAAGCAGCAACATCACGACAGTTGATGCATTTACAGTTGTGCTTCTAGTGGCATTTTATTCCATCTCTATCACTATATATGTATGTTTGTCTAGATTAATTTCTTTAAATGTGGACATTAAGGAGCTATAATCAACTTTGTTTGGTTGCTTTAAACGCTTATATATAAACATCTACATGGCAGTAAACACTTTCAATGTAGATGTGTGTCAACAACAGGTGTTTCCAGGGTGGACAATACATTAAGTGTTCACTGCCATGTAGTACAATAACTCTTGCGATAATCAACTTTGTTTGGTTGCTTTAAACGCTTATATATAAACATCTACATGGCAGTAAACACTTTTAATGTAGATGTGTGTCAACAACAGGTGTTTCCAGGGTGGACAATACATTAAGTGTTCACTGCCATGTAGTACAATAACTCTTGTGATAAACACCTGTTGATATACACGTACATTTGTTGTTTTCTCCTGTCACATTTTTCAGTTTAGCTGACTAGGGGATCCGGTAATGGCTTGTACAAACACAAAAGACCTGGGGCGCGCTTTATAATTTTGGTGACATAGCTAAGATCCTGTCCCAACCAATATTCAGTGGTAGTTGTAGTTCAATGGTCAGTACACTGGTAACTTTAGTCAGAGGCCTTATGTTCGATTTCCAGTGACTGCCAATCTTATTCACCTCATACCATCTAACATGACTTTAAGGTACATATTTGACCCGAATGTTCTTTAATTCTACATAAAAAAGTTTGACACAGCAACATTATAAATACAGAAAATTACGGCTTCAGAAACTAATTGTACAATCCTGGTTTAAGTTTTTAAGCAAATTAATCACAGGACTAATTTTGTCAGTGACAATTATGCAGTATTGCATATTCGTGGAACTACTAAGTTGCTTTGGCATAAAATTTAGTCTAAGTCAATAGTAACAGTTGGATTTGGAAAATGATATTCAATGTTTTTAGCATTAATGTTCTGTTGTGGTGCAGCATGAACTACAGCCTCTTGGAATGCATGATTATGCATGAGCACTGAAGACTACTTAACTTTTTATATTTTGGTTGTTGCCTGTAGTACTATTTGCTCACTTCAGTTGCTTGCATGTTTGTTGTTTACTGTTGTACTTCTAATTCACATCTGTTGACTGTAACTGCAGTGAGTGCTTGTTTTTGTGCACTGGTGCTTATGTTGCCAGGTTAATATTATCTTTTCAGTTATAACATCCAAGCACCCGTTAGCATGAATTATATAACTGCAAACACTGATTGTTGATGTCTAGCTTGCTCTACAACACCTGGAGTCAATTCCCATAAAGTAATCATGGGTATCACAGAAAGACAAAATAAACATCTCCATGGTGGTAAGGTACACATTTATAAATATACACATCAACCAGGATAGCTTCATGCCATATATGGTCATAACACAAGCAAAATAAATAAGTTGATTGCACAGTACTAGTGCACTAAATGATAAATTTCAACTTGATTAAGTATTGCAGTAACTTGATAGCAATGGTATAGTAACTGTAAGATTAGTCTAGCTAAAGGATGAAAGTAACACAGTTCTTCTTGCTCATCCTGTTCATCAGCTTCACACAGCAGGCAACTACAGCCCAACAAAGTGTCTGCCCTCCTTGGTTTGTCTCTGACAACAGATCCAGCACTGGATGCTCTTGCTACGATACTCGTTTTGTTCGTTGTGGCTCACATTTTCCCTCACTGCAGTTTGGATTCTGTATGACTTACGATAATGCAACTGGAGCTACTGAATATGGACCTTGTCCATACATTGCACATTACAATACTATATATGTTGCTGATAATAAACTTTTCTATATTAAGTTGCCAAGCAATGTGTCTTCACTAAATGAGATCATGTGTGGGCCAATAAATCGAGAAGGGCTATTGTGTAGCAAGTGTAAAGATGGCTATGGCATTGCAATATACTCATACACTCTGGAATGCAGTAAGTGCTGGGGACATGGTTATGGATGGGTCTTTTACTATTTCCTGGAAATTATCCCAATAACTGTGATGTATTTTTTGGTGGTGATCTTCCACATAAGAGCTACCTCTTCCCCTCTAAATGCCCTTGTGTTCATGAGTCAGATCGTAGTGTACACAATACGACTGAATGTACCCTTGCACATGTACATTGAGAACAGAGTAACAGGATTTCCATATATGGCACTGCAAGTGCTACTAGTACTGTGTGGTATATGGAGCTTAGACTTTTTTCGTTCTGTTATCCCACCATTTTGTGTAAGCAGCAACATCAAGACTGTTCATGTACTTGCACTTGAGTATCTAGTGGCATTTTATCCCATCTTTCTCATTTTGATCACTTATGTATGTATAAACCTCCACGACAACAACTTCAGACCAGTTGTTCGGCTATGGAAGCCATTTCACAGACATTTTGTTCACTTCAGAAGGAGATGGGATCCCAAAGCATCAATAATCAACGCTTTCACAACATTTCTGCTTCTTTCTTTTTCAAAGATCTTATTTTTATCATTTACACTGTTGTACACCATCCATATTGGTTCAAATTTGGAGTTTCCAAGAAAGTGTGTTTTGTATTTTGACCAAACAGTGGAATGCCAGACACTGGAGTATTCTATATTCGCAGCAGTAGCTATTTTTGTGTTGGTGACATTTATACTATTTCCAACAGTTCTTCTCATTCTGTACCCAACAAGACTGTTCAGGAAGTGTGTCTCATGTTGTGGATTTCGGAGGTTGTATGCTCTGCACATGTTTGTTGAATCATTTCAGGGACAGTACAAGGATGGAACCGACGGTACTCGTGACTTCAGGATGGTTTCTGCATCATTCCTCATCCTCAGGATACTGGTTATGTTTACATTTGTAAATCGCCATTATTACACCTGGAGCTCATCATTTCAAATTGCATTGTTGGCAAGTGTTTCTTGTTTATATGGCATTACAAGGCCATACAAGTTAAACATTATGACAAATGTTGACATTTTGATCTTATTCTTGGTTGAGATGTTATCAGTTGTAACAAGCAATTCTACACCATCACACTTCACATACCTCATTCTTGTATCAGCACTGGTTTTGGCCATTCCACACATGGTGCTATTATTCTACATCTGCTATGAGCTGGCAAAGAAGGCAGGCATCACTGACTACCTGAGAAGAAAGTACAAACTCTTGAAGAGGTGTGTGCAGGCTACCAGATGCACAAGTTACACAGATGTCCAATCTGAGTCTGATACTGGCTCCCTGCCAGACCGGCTGGTAAACCCAGGAGATTATGAGCCAGTGGCATCCACCAAAGAACATGTAGCTGCTGAGTTCACAGAAAACGAAGACCTGGTCGATGAAGAAACAAGATGGATAACTCCTGTGTACACTTATGGCTCTATCAAGTAACTTCAAAAATCCTTGTATCTTGTCCCTTGGACAGCGAAACAATTGACTAATGCATGATTAACAAGATATATAAAGCAGAAGGAAGTGTGGAGTAATTAGAAATTGGGGAAGTGCATATAACATTAATTTTGTTTGTCTATAAATAATTATTCTTAATTGTACATTACATGATTGTGAAAATATAATGTTTAATTAACACTACAGCATAATAGAGAATGATTACATGTTTATTATAGAGAATTTCCCCTGCAAGCTAGGCACTGTATAAGATATTTCGCCCATACAAAGTTGAGTTCACATAAACTCACTTGAATCCTCCATATTTTAAAAAAGGTTGACTGCTCAATGTGGCATGAATTTATTATCTGGGACGTTCTATAAGGTGTTGAAAAATGATACTCTTTCAGAGATTTCCTTCCTACACCCTCCCTCAGAAGAATCCTGCCTATAGGCCTGCAACTAGTTGTTTTTCTACCAACCGAATCAGTGAGATTCACATTTCACACCTTGCAAGTTTAGGTAAGAATGATCATGATAAACCTTGATGAAATTGGTATCTCAAAATTTTCATTACACTTTCATTTACCAACAAGTAACTCCTTGCCATTCCTGAAATATTTATATTTATGTCAAATTTATGATACAACTCTAAACTCCACCTAAAAGTTTTCCTACCTGCTGCATATTTAGTTAAAAGTGCACTTTAGAGCTTAGTACTTATCATAAAGCTTTAGCTATCACAACAAGCTTATAAATTACGCTCAAGGGAGAACCCCATCTGTTTCATTTTCATTAATCATTCTTTTACCATAAAACCCCATTCAGAGGGCTATAGAAACCATTTCATAAACATTCCGAAAGGCGATTCCAATGTATTAAATATCAATGCTTTCACAACATTTCTATTGTTCTCTTTGATTCACATCATTTACATTGTTGTTTACTGTTCTGAGAACGTATTATGACCCAACATACACAGGAGTTCACTATATTTGATTTCTCATTCTGTACCTTACAAAGCTGAAGGTGGGGTTCATACTATGCATTCCACAAGTGGTGTGTTCTGCTGTTGAATCATTTCAGTCGGGGATAGCTAGTACATTTGTACTTATGAAATCAGGATGATCCTACATATACAAGACACCGATTATGACTATCTCAGTTACTACATCTGGAGCCCATTAATCAAGCTGAATTTGATCCAATTTTGGGTTAGAGATGTTATCAATGGCAACAAACAACAATACACCAAAACACTTTACATGCCCTCTTCTGGTAACAGCAGTGCTGTTAGGTATTCCACACATGGTACAGATATCCTACAACTGCTACGTGTTCACAAAGAAGTCAGGCGTGTATGCTGCCAGATGTGTATCAACTGATGTGGTGGCTGAGTCTGATACAAACTCTCTGGTGATAACCCAGGGGACTATGAACCCGTGCTTCCTATCATAGAAGAGACTCAGGACACCTATAAAGCCAACTAATGTGTACCAAGTGAAACTGCAAGGATACAATATTCTGATGGGACAATACCTTGCTAACATAATACTGTTTCATCCCTACCCCCCTACAAGTAAATACCTGGAGTGTAGTTTTCAATTATGGCTTCAATATCATGCAATCTGGGATTTTATTCAGACTGCTTCATTGTCACAGCAGTGCTTTCTATAGCCAAATAAGGGCAATAACCAGTTGAGTGATGACCTACTAGTGCAGTAAACATAGCTTTTTCAGATTGCAAAGCAGCTAACTAGTGTGTTTTTGAGGTATGCACTTTGGATCAAGACACGCATCGAGTCATGAAAACGATATCTTTGCTCATTCTTCTCTCTAGTTTTTCGAAATGGATTGCTGCCAAACAAGATATCTGCCCACCTTGGTTCTTCCCTGACAACAGATCTATCTCGAAATGCTCTTGCATTGATTCTGATCCATATGTCAAGTGCAGTTCAGAGTTCCCCTCACTGCAGTTTGGATTCTGTATGACTTATGACAATGCAACTGAAACAACAGAATTTGGACCTTGTCCATACATTGCACACTACAACACTACCATTACTACTGTTGCTGCTGATGTGTTGTACATTCGCCTGCCAAAAAATGTGTCCTTACTCAATGAGTTCATGTGTGGATCATTTAATCGAGAAGGCACACTGTGTGCAAAGTGTAAAGATGGCTATGGCACTGGACTATACTCATACACTCTGGAATGTAGTAAGTGCTGGGGACATGGTTATGGATGGGTCTTGTACTATTTCCTGGAACTTTTCCCAATAACTGTGTTGTATTTTCTGGTGGTGATCTTCCACATAAGAGCCACCTCCTCCCCAATGAGTGCTCTTGTGTTCATGAGTCAGACTGTAGTGTACATTATACGATTACATGTACCTTTGCACATGTACATTGAGAATGAAGTAACAGGATTTCCCTACATTGCATGGCAAGTACTGCTGGTACTGTGTGGTATATGGAGCTTAGACTTCTTTCGTTCTGTTATTCCACCATTTTGTGTAAGCAGCAACATCAAGACGGTACATGCACTTGCACTTGAGTATCTAGTAGCATTTTATCCCATCTTTCTCATTTTACTCACTTATGTATGTATAAAACTCCATGACAACAACTTCAGACCAGTTGTTTGGCTATGGAAGCCATTTCACAGACATTTTGCTCACTTGAGGAGGAGATGGGACTCCACAGCATCAATAATCAATGCTTTCACAACATTTCTGCTTCTCTCTTTTTCTAAAATCATATTTGTATCCTTCACACTTCTGCACACCTTAAGTATAAGATATGTCCACTATAATTCTTTAGATATTGAAAGAAAGTGTGTTTTGTATTATGATCCAACAGTGGAATGCAATCAACAGGAGTATTCTATATTTGCAGCAATAGCTGGTTGCGCGTTGGTAATATTTATTATCTGTCCAACAGTTCTTCTCATTCTATACCCAACAAGGCTGTTCAGGAAATGTCTCTCATGTTGCGGATTTCGGAGGTGGTATGCTCTGCACATGTTTGTGGAATCATTTCAGGGACAGTACAAGGATGGAACCAATGGTACTCATGACTTCAGGATGGTTTCTGCATCATTCCTCATCATCAGGATACTGGTTATGGCTTCATTTTTACCTCACCATTTTACAGAACTACTGCAATGCGCAATTCTTATTTGTGCTGCTGGTTTTTATGCTATTGTGAGGCCATACAAATCGGACTTGAGGAACAATGTTGATTTTTTGATCCTAGCTTTGCTGGGGATATTGTCAATTGGATTACTTTTTGTAACATATCACCCAGTGATAAAACACTTCAAATACGCTGTTTTGATAACAACACTGTTTTTGGGTAGTCCCCACATGGTACTAACATTCTACGTCTGCTATGTGTTGGCAAAGAAGGCAGGCATCACTCAGTACCTAAAAATGAAATACGCAAGATGTGAGCTTTTTACAAGTCAAAGAGATATGGAGGCTGAGTCTGATGGTGACTTCATGCCAGACCGACTGACGAACCCAGGGGAGTACAGACCACTGCTATCCAGCAGAGAGGAGCCCACAGACAGCAAGGAACCAGTCAGTGAAAACTTAAGAAGGCTGACTCCTTTTTATACTGATGACTCCATAAAGTAATTATGGTTATGCATGTCTAGTAAATTTTTGAGTTCATTTTAAGTTTTTCAGCCATTTTGTAGTAAGGCAATATTGTATGCTTTTGAAATATACTGTTCAATTTTTTTGTACTTGTAACAAGCAGAACAATAAAGACTATGGCTATAGACAAACTTTTTGACTACCTTAATATAATTACTGCTTGTATTTGCCACCTGCATTAGAACATCAGTTGTAGAACTTTCTCTGATTGTACCTATAAATACCCCATGCTCTAATCAAGACATTTTATAAGAACAATTGTCTGTTATACATACTTATGCACAGCTATTCTTCAAGTTCAATAGAAAGTTGATTCTCCTGTTACCAAATTGAAATTGAAAAAAAACATTTTCTGACACTATGACTGAATGCATCAGCATATAGGCCCAGCAGAAACAAATTTGCATTGATCCGGCTCATAGGTGGTGGAAGGTAGTTTCACTTGGGGGGGGGCTGATGAGGATGTGGTTCTAGAGGAGTCTGAGGGCATGCTCCCCCAGAAAATTTGCATGCTCTAGTGTCGAATCTGAAGGCATCTTGGCACATAATGAACCTAGAACTTACATCAGAAATGTTCAGTCATCTGCTCATGTTTTGGAGAAGTAAATATATATCATCAATCTTCCGAAATTGCTCCTGGTTGCTGAATAGCTAACCCATTTCCAGGATATCCAACCTGATGTATGGAAGTGTACGCATTAATTCCAAAACCGTGGTTTTCATAACAGCCCACCCAGGTAAGAAAGAAACCACAGTCGCTTGTCATATTTCGGTATCGGCGCACTTTTCCAGAAGTGGTAAATCACGAAAAATGGGCATGTGACCAAAAATTTAAGGTCGCGTTGCTGGTAAAATTAACCATTCAAGATCTAATGTATTACTACCTGTTGTCTTTATGACAGTCAGGCAACAAGTACGTTTCCTTTCTACAACTAGGCCCAGGGCTTGGTGTATGGCTAGGGCCCACGTTTCAGGACGTTACCGCTTCCAGGAAAATGCACTGATCCCGAAATAATTGACTTGTAAACCTGACAGTTTCTTTCTTATCTTGGTGGGCTGTTATGAAAACCACTGTTTTATAATCACTGTGTACACTTTGATATTTCAGGTTGGATACCGTTTTTTCACCGCAAAAATAACCCTTTTTCCATCCTTATTCAAGTTTGACAATTAAGGCCACGGGGCACACACATAACAGTTGGTGTGGGGAAGAGACTAGCGCAGTGCACTATGCATATTTTACCACATTGCACTGCATGCATATGGATGCGGTGTATACAAGTGTTCAATTTATACTCTACTGTCACAGGCCTGTAGGAGCCACTACGGCCGGTACCGGTTTTCATAAGCATTAAAAAAAAAAAAATTGTATCTTGCACGCCGCCACTCACGAAAGCTAGTCTCGTGAAGCCAAACTCTTGAAAAGCGCGACCGACAACTTTGGACTAGCCGATATGACGCTCAGGTTGGTGGGGGTGAACCTTGGGAAGACGACTAGATCGCGCGATTTGACAGTGAGCACATGCTCGAGTTTGAACTTTGAACCTTGTATGGTTGTTCTAGCTCCCGTCCATGAGGATCTTGGTTTAATAAGTGGCAGTGGCTACGCCATACGTGCGTGACAGCCATCAAGATGGGGAAGATGAAGATCGCCGGCAATGTGAAAGACTCTGCTTTCATCTACAATGGTTTGCATTTCCCTCAAATGAAATTGGCGTCTGAGAAGCCACCAGAAGCAGTCTTAGAAGGAGAATTTTCCTGGGGGAGCATGCCCCCAGACCCCCCTACATTATGGTGTGCAAAGCATGCCATCCCTCATCCCTTGTGCGGATGCTAATTGGTGATAATTGAAGCCATTTAGAGGCGAGAACTTCCATATGTGGTCAGCGCCAGCCGCATTCAAACCCTGCTGACGTGTGCAAAAGCCCAAGAAATGCACCTTATCTTACCAGACGGATTTTCCGTAGGTTATATCCGGCTGGGCACGAGACTACCCCAGCACAGCTGATGAGGCCTGGTATTGGCTGAAATGCGTCCTGCACAGTGGGTGACCTTGCATAACACGTAGACCTATTAAAGGGAGATGTGGTTCATTGATAGCCTCGTTCCCAGGCCACTCCCAGATATTGTCTCGCAGCTGTGGCGACAGTCTCCTGCTGGATGATAAACTTTTCTCCGTCTGCTGATTGTGCCTGACACACATTCAGCAGTGCGACAGTTTTTTAATGACATTTATCTTATGGCTCAGTCTTTCTGCCATTCTCTTTTAAAATTTCATTCACATAGCTACAAGAAACCTATTGATATCAACTTTTCGTCATACACAAGTAAGGCAAATACGGTCGCTGCATAATTTTCTAGAAATTTAAATCATTTTCTGTTTTTAGCTGTACAAAACAAATTACCAAATATTCCAAGAAATGGGTTGTGTCCGGATAAATAAAGGATTGTATGAAGCAAACAGAAGAAAAAGCTTATGCATGCAAGTTTCGAGTTGGAAAGCAAAGGAAACTGATTGACAACTTTGTACAGGTATATACTTACCCTCAGTTAGCTGCCATAGTGGCAACAGCATGACATAATTATTTGCCTACGTACCTGCCTGTGCTGGTGAGCAAGGTGCCACAACTTACTGTTCACATGAAGATGTGAGTTGCGCTAAGGCCTCCAGCCAACATTGAAGAGCATCTCATTATGTGCTGCAGTGCACAACATTCACTTGACATTAGTCCCACAAGGCTTCACCACACTGTATGTAGGGAGCATGAATGGCAGTGTATTTCGACCTCATTCTTGGCCATACAATCTAAACCAAGAGCCAAAAGAACATGTTTATTCACACTTGTGATTGTCAGAAATGCCATCTCACAGTGCTTGCTCCTTACATTAATAATTTCATTTTTATGTGTATCAATAATTAGAGTATGTAAAATACCATTTTTTTCTGAAAAAGGGGGGTGTAAAAATTCATAGGGTGTACAAATTATTAGAAATTCTACAGTATACAGAATAGACATATAAGTACCATACAGTAAAACTAAGTGTCTTGAAAAATGACACTTTCATTCCAGACAATTTTCAATGCATGTGCTTGCAGTGTGTACTTTTGCCATAAATGGGAAGGTATCTTCAGAAAACCAGAAAGCTTATAATTATCACACAAAGGCAAATGGCTTTTTATCAAAAGTGGTGAGAGGCTTCTTCAAAGGTACAGAAGGCTGCATACTACTACACAGTACACAACTCAGGCTCATCTTTCAAAATGAAGCATCTGCTCACTGATCACCATACAACAGGGAATGTCAGCTTTGAATACTGATCTGCATAATGTTACTAAGAGCCTGCGTGGTGCCAGTGGTGAGGAGACAACTCATTAAGACACACAACATGAGGCAAAAGAGGATGAACTCAGGACCTAGCTATAACAAACACTACCAGTAGCAAGACTGTTATCATTGTGGACCAATGACAGAGCTTGGTTGAGCTAGTAATAGTGTACTTTAGAGAAGGACCAAAAGGTTCAGGTTATAACTCAACCAGCAACAACGGAAGATCCTATATACTACAGAATATCAAAAGGACTGTATTAGAACATACTAACAGCCTCACACCTAAGCCTTGTTAGTTGCAGTGCTGAAGCAGAGGAAGGCCTGGTTAAGCTCAGGACATGCTGTGATCTACCTGGACATCAGATTTCTAGAGGAGTAAGCACATTGTCCCTTTTCAGTCCACATTCAATGTCAGCAGATTAGACACAGGATGCTGTGTACACGGTGGCTGGCTGTAGAAAGGTCTTGGTCGACAATAGATTGGTCAATTCTCTATGGGCTTAGAAAATACTTTTACTACATTATAGGGGCTCTGTTTCTGGGCACAGAAAGTAGTTTTCATACCAGGTAGGTGTTCATTGCTCTAGAGCCCTGACTCATTGATTCAAAAGGTGCTAATGAGTGTGCCTGTGACTACGTCACAAATCTGCAGAGATTGGCTAAAGTAATCTTGGATCAAGTCCAAACCAGACTATAGTTAATTCATGAAGCCTTCAACAAAGATGAACCAAATAGCTAGCCTCGAACCCAGGCTTTCCGTTCCAGATTTTGTCAAAGCTGTGAGACAAAATCCAGAACGGAAAGCCGGGGTTTCAGGCTACCAAATAGCCAATTAGCTGACCTAGCAAGAATGTAGAAGTGTATTCTGATGTACCTACTCACAGTAAAAGCAGTACACTATAAGGGCTTAATATGGAGCTACTCTAATGCAGACACAATGCAGTGACCGCTGCTGTGTACCTGGAACAACGGAGGTGTCAAACCTTCAGAGACTTTTGGTGTGGTATATTTCCAAGAGTGATGAGTACTGATCCTGCTGAGTGCAACAAAGTTGCATTCCAGAGCTCTTCTCTTTCACCCAAGATTATCTGCCACTGCTGCTGGATTCAATGACTGATCACTGATGCTCATAGTACTAGCCTCTGGTTAGCAGGGTGTCCACATTTCAGGGGATGTAACATACAGCCGTCAATGGGAGTGCAATCCATATCTGAAAATGCATTTCATAGGTTCAATGTTTGACTGTAGATGTATATAATGCCTCTGCATCAACCATGCATTCCATCAATTAGCAGTGTGGTAGTACAGAGTCTCTTCACTAAACAACGTGATGACTTGGTTATTAGCAAATCTATTCCCAAGGCCTCACAAGCAAAGGAGAAAAGCCCTCAAAAAATTTACTTTAGAATGAAAGCTAACCAAACCACACAAGTACTTAATGCACCAGTTATCAGGCAACTACATGGAAAATTTCAAAGTAAGCACAGGCCTTTGTATAGCCAGCAAGACGTATGACATTGTGCGAAAGCATTGCTGACATAACTCTTTTTGTAGATAAGTGTGATTCTTCTCCTTTTCTTCCACAATGATAACTCGGTAGTTGTTCGAGTAGCTAGTCACTGTTATCACTTGTACTTCAGCTTACAAGTCCATGATGACACAGTGTTTTCATCACTTGAAACTACAATAAACCATAGCTACACAAGCTATTCCCAGCACACACTGCAACTGCCACCCAGGGGAGGGAGGATATGGTCACGTCATTCTCATAGATAGTGGAGTGGGACGCTCTCTATATGATGATGTGATAGTGATGGTCTGAATAATGTTTAGAGGTGTCGGAAGCATTTTGAAAGTGGTGTAGTCATAGCAGAAAGATGCACATTCATGTGAAAACTGGCACTCCTTGTCCAGTGACGACTTACAGCATAGCTACTACCTGCCGCACAGCTACATCTTGAAAAGACAATCATCTAGCGAGTGTGAATTGAAACAGACTACACTGCTGGCCGTCCACTGACGAAAGCATCGAACCTTGCGGCGTCCTCAAAATCTTTAGGTGCGCGACCACGGCCGCTGCCGTTCCGACAGCCGTGAATGATACTGGTAAGAATCATGGATAGCTACAAGCTACAAAATGGAGCTTTGGACAAAAGGGTGCACAGAACATCCCAAAGTTTCACCAGTAGTGTTATGAATGTTAGTAGGCTCGAGTGAGCCCTTCAAAAATTTTTTGAGTTCTACGACGAGGACGGTAATCTCGTAGGCACACCTTCGCGATTGGATACTACAAGCTACCTTATAAAGCAACCCTACGTACCCAGTGATTGTGGGTTTCAGCGGAAGTGAGTGTCAGCTATGAATATTGATTTGAGTGATGAATTTTAATAGTTGTAACTATGAATACTTTATATCAAAGGCTTTTGAAGTGTCAGATCACAGCACATATGTATGTATACAAGGGCTATTTTGTATAGAGGCTTGAAAGCAGAAAGCGGCAGAGACCCTCCTTCGATCCATGGCTGATGGATGGCGAACCCCATCTGCCATTTCTCTACGATGCCTCAAGTAAGGACTACACAATGACAAGCCAGGCTGTGTTTAGACTTAGCCTACAGTTAGCCGGAGTAGATGCTTAGGTTGCACTAATGGCTGCATTGTATGGTACCACCCCATGACAAGCTAGTCTCTGCAACCATCTTCTCTAAGCTGTTAAGCACTTTTGTAGAGAGTACAGTGACAAGCTTTGTTCAGCTACATACTACGCCACCTGAACAGTAGATACTCACGCTCCAGCTACCTATCCTGGATGTCGCTGCAAACACAACCTCTAGGCTATCCTTTGTTCAATAAGTGCACACGCTCTGGCTGCTTTTCCTGGCTGTCTTTCATAAGCGGCATCTTTCAAAGTCACCTTGGAGCTAGCTGGCTGCCAAGTTGTAAGAAAATCGTTAAATTACAGCGTCAAAACATACGGAACGACATACGACCGAAAATAATAATAATACTATTTTCAAAAAAAAATATGGATACAACTCACTAGTGTGGGGCTCGCTCACGCTTGCCCCAATAAGAAAAAGCAGAGAAAGCCCTAGTCGGGGAAGAAGGCGGGAAGCCTAGTCTATCTTGATTGGTCTTCCAACCTCTTCAGATCAAAGATTTTACCATCAGCTGATACATTTTTGGCTTTACTTGACTGCTACTAAAACCACTGGATTCAAGTGCATGTGCCACCAAGTGAAGTCAGAACTACTCTTTCCACCAATTTGATTGGCAAATTTCACTTGCAATAATCTATGGAAGTATACTTTGGTAATGATACGATAGTATTTTGAGAAAAGCCAAACGAGTGCTTGCATATGGCTACTATATTAGCCTTCCCCTCTCAGCCTAACAGGGCCTACTAAAGTTTGACCATACAGTCAGAAGCAGTTATCAGTGAAGTGTCTACAGCTCAAGCACTAAGGCTGAGTGAGAACTACCCCCAGTGAGTGCATGAGGTGAAATATTAGTCACCAACAAATGGGACCTACGGTCACAAAGGATTTCACAATGGCCAAGCTAACTATTTTAAAATGAAGGTACTCGTATTTGCAGAACCTGGGCAGATATGAAAAACTAATGCTAACCTGAGTTATGATCAAAAGTGTCAGTGACCACAGAAACGTCATCCTGCCTTGCAGCTCTGGAACCTTGTATAAAGGCTAAGGTAGCTACACTGATAACAAGTTAAATCTATTGGTTTAGCTACAAGTTTCTAGTCACAGACTATTGATACAGCACAGTCACACTGCACTACAAGTCACTTTGACACTTCAGTGAAGTCAGTGTGCACTTAGCTACTGTCATGCTGCATTACATACACAGCACTCTTTACAACACAATGACTGACGTCTCTCAAGAGGCTTTGCATGTTGTTCTTAGCTCCTACACGTCAGACAGAGACAACAGCAGCACATCTGAATCTTCTGCCCAGCCAGTCAAATTGAGCACACCATATATAGAAGTTGGCTGGCTTTGTCTTTGTTAACCTGCCTTCATTCCAACCTTTTCTTTCCACTTCATGTGTGTCAAAGGAAACAAAAAAACACTCAGCAGGAGTTCTCTCCTGATGAAGGGAAGTTTCTGGTCGACTCCTAACAGAGTGCACTGAGCAGAGGCAGCAATATAGCGATACAACCAAAGCACATAAGAAAAAAAAAAAAAGAGGAAGAAAGAGTGTGTAATTCTCAATAGTTGCTGCGGTGACAGTCCCACCTGTATTATGAATAGAGCCTCTTGCTGCCACCTGACCTATTGAGTGTGACCTACCCATACGGCAATATTGATAGGAAAATCTATTTCTACAGCACAATGGCTGAATGCACATGCACAGGCCTGTAGCTAGTGCTAGCCATCAAACTTGAAGTGGTCAGGTTACTATTTACACAACAGGGAGGGAGGTCTGGGGGTCTACCCACCCCCCCTCAAAATATGGTCTGAGATCGCTTCTGAGATCCATTTTGGGCCAAAACAATGCTTCTCGGCAGCCAGACAACAGATGTTCACGTGTCAATATCTACCTTTTCCACACATTGCACTGTACAACATTGGTTTTGGCTTCCTACTTGAAGAACAGAAAGTTGTTGAAAGGAGGGGGATAATCAGGAAGACTCAGAAGATACTCCTTCACACTGTTTGCAGCCATCTCACGAATTTGAAGACGTGGTATGTCACCTGCCAATGTGCTCTCTGTGTGCATGTGAGCCTTCACTGATCAATGTGCAAATTTGCAATGCCAAGTAACCCAAGTAAGCCAAGAGTGAGGGAAAGGTGGTCTTGTTGAAACCAGACTAACTGGACCGGCGGCTACAGCCCTGATGCATAGTATACTTTGAAATGCTTCCACTACTAACAACATTATATTTTGATTACAGTGGGAGATTCTGTTGGTTACACATGCAAAAATCAAGTCACACGCTCTTCCCTCTCCTTTTTCTTATGCACTCTTACAGTAACAAAGTAAGATGTGCATCCTAGGGACTTTATTACTACAGTTTTGGGAACGTGTCAATATTTAACGAGAGTCCCCCCCGTAAACAGCTTACGCACGCGCGTTCCACGCTGGTCCTCCATGAACAAACTCGCATAGCTCCAACCAGACTCGTTTGCATGGACAGCAGTGATTCTCAATAGCAGCGCGAGACTAGTGGACCACTTTCAAACGGTAGGACACTTAAAATGTACATTTAAGCGGTGTATATAAAATCTTTTGGCGGTCAAAAGGGGGGTTCGAGCGAACCCCCTCGAACACCCCCTGCCTACGGGCCTGCACAGGTTTTATGTTTGATAGCTATCACTAGCTGGCAGCTATATAAATCAACAACAGTCACATCAACATCAGTTTGCACATGTATACACGACAAGTACGACAAACACAGCAAGCAGGGATCAGAAACCTTTCACACAACCTTAGGTAGTCACAACGTCATGAATTTTAAGTAGACTCAAATGAGCCTTCCAAAAATTTTTTGTTATTGAATACTATGACGACAATGGAAAGTTAATCTGCATTCACAGCAGAACACTGCAAGCCAGCTTATAAACAACCTCACGAACCTAGTGATTGTGGGTTACACCGGATGTACATTACAGCTATGAATATTAAGTTGAGTCATGAATCTAGTAGTTGTAACTATGAATATCTAAGGACTTAAGTGGGTCATAAGGGCATCGAATTTGGGCATCAATGTGTTGTGTGTGTGCGCTCGAATTCGACCGTCTGTGTGCAATACTCTGAACAAAGCATGCTCTGACCTTCAATTAATGCACCTCGCTACTAGGTGCATTTTGCTGTTAGGCACTTACTACCCTGCGCCACGCATATGGGGAGTTAAGCAATTGATTTTGTCTGTCAGTTTGCCTGTCTGTCTGTCTGTCTGTCTGTCAGCCCCATGCATGAAATCAGCACATTTACTTAGTTAATGTAAGTGGCAGTAACACGGCAATCCAACAAAAATATTTAAACAGAGACTAAGCCTTTGCACTGTCCACCATTTTGGTGCCATCAACAACTTAGATATTATGCATGGAGACTGGGCATATGTGGACTCCAAACACGTGTTCATGTTACCTATAGCCTTGTTCCCAGTACGCTGTATTGCAAACGACAGGGGGCAAGGCCATGTATTCAGTTGAAGAGTATACCATTCACTTGAGAAGGGTTAGCATTTACTTGAAGAGCAATGAGGTTGCTAGATGCACACACATGGTGGGACAGGAACACTTACATGAGAATCAAGTTACCATTGTTGTGCGTTACCAGTGACCACGTACTCTCGGAGTGCTAGAAAGGGCAAATTATTGTAACTGGCTCAACTTTAATGAACTGTCTTCATTGGTTGTATTGTGGTGATTATATATATGTATGCCATACCCTCTTGGGTCAGTGAAAATGAAAATTTGGACTTTGAACTTTGAACGCAAACCTAAGTACAAAAGAAATGGGGAGGTCTGAAAACTAGGCTAAGGGATGAGCACTAGTGTTGTTAGACTCACTAGAGGCTAATGGGATAGCGTACTGCAGATGCCTGGCCAATACCAATGACCTGGCTACGACACTGGTCTACACATGAGTCCAATATTAGCTAGATAATTTTGTTGCTATGAAATTATGTTGAAATCTCTTGAGACATATTACAGACTACCTGACAACTAATGACATCACCACATGAGCTGAGTGAGACCTTACTACAGTTTTGCGTTGACCTTGCAAAATTAAAACCAGCCAAGCTAAAACCACAAATCAATTAGGAACCCACATGACAAGGTTATCATAAAACGCTGTAATTGTTTGGCAATGTACATTCCCACCAAGAATGTGGGACTTGTCATGGTACTGGCCACGAGTCAGACTGTAGCTAGTATACATGCATGCGCACAGTATGACTGAATGAACAAGTACATTACGAATAAAGTACATAACAGGATTTCCGTATGTAGTAGTGCAGTACTGTGTGGTATCTGGAGCTTAGACTTTTTTGGTTTTGTTTTCCACCATTTTGCATGAGCAGCAACATCAAGACTGCTTATGCACTTGTGGATGAGAATTTAGTGGCCTTTAATTTAACTTCTTGTGGGTGGGGGGGAGGGTGGTGTGGCGAGTGTGAAGCGCGAGGCGCAGGCTCAGTTCTTAAACAGATTTGGATTGTACAAAACATCCACTTTTGGATGACTTACAGGATCATCCACTTTTGGATGGTACAAATCCTCCAAATGTGGATGATTTCATCCACGTTCAGTTCTACAGAGGAGAAAACAGGCATATATTATCCCGTTTTTGGAGTCCGACCTTACCTTCTTGATATTTACCAATTGGAATGTAAACCATTCAGCAGAAATTCTTATTTTAATGAAAAATAGCCAAAATGACCTTTTCTGTTTAGCTAGTAACTAGTAACCTCAATCATGAGCAATTATCATGTTACTTATATGTTAACATAAGTACATGTTTCCTTGATAACTTTGACGGTAACATTCACTTGAAGCAGGGTGGCTTGGCAAGTTGCTTCA
The DNA here is from genome assembly GCA_949130485.1 of Agelas oroides. Taxonomy (NCBI): domain Eukaryota; kingdom Metazoa; phylum Porifera; class Demospongiae; order Agelasida; family Agelasidae; genus Agelas; species Agelas oroides. The sequence continues at coordinate 5,152,092 of OX422202.1, read as the reverse complement.
GGAAGTTAAGTGATTTTACAAAATCCTGTGGGTAGTAAACTTTACTCCAGTAACCACTCCCACTACAAGTTCTCCATACTGCTGATAACACATATAGTATGGCTATAATAACAGTTTGTGCAGAGTATAATTATATAGTTTTGACTGTGCATTATTGGACAATTTCGTCAGAAAAATCAAGAGTACTTCTCCCATGACATTTAGCTACTTGATGTTTTCCACCGGAATGTAATGCATGCAGTAGAAATTCCTGCTGTTTTGGAAAAAATAAGTGGTAGCCAAAAACAGCTTCGCTAGTAACCTCAACCATATGCAATATGCTAGCCTCTGTTTACGGCCTGATGTTGAGTGCAACTTGTATTTGCAACTTTCAATCACTGAGAATACAATCATACCACAACTGAAACATCACACAGCCTACATAATCTTTAATAATGGGTGTATGCCATGTTGATGTTCCACTGTTGCTGATAGTTACTGTGGTTCAATCACAGTGTTACAAGAAAGACAGTAGCACATTGTAACTACTTGGGTTTTGGTAGAGTGATTACAGCACATAGCTATTGAGGTGCTATCCAGTGGTCATTTCAGATTTGTGGGCAAACCAGCATGTATATCAAAGCTGCTAACAAACTACAACACAACTCTCAAGACTTCCTTTGCTGGTGCTGGGTTTACTTGCTCTGTTCAACTCCATTTCAACGCATCATCTGGAACTAGTACAAGTGAGTTCCCAACTCCATCACTCCATGTCCTATGAGGCCTTGCTACACCCTCTCTCAAGTTACAACCCGTCAAGCTACTTCACTTCCAATACAACAGTGGTGTTTCCTCCAGGACACTATGAAGTTAGCACTGAAGGTCAGTTAGTTATTCAGGATGTGCTGAGGTTGTTTCTGTGTGAAAAAGAGAAGGGTGGTGATCAAAGATGAGATAGAGAGTTGTATTGTTGCTGACTGTGAAAATGTAAAATGCAAAACACATTGCACTGTATTCAGGATTGGGCATGATGCTCACCTGAGTATTGTAGACTTAGCCACAGCTGGTACCCATCAAGATATCCAGAGAGTTCTGTGTACCTGGATGACAGTAATGAAAACAATACAAATACAAAACTGCAGCTACTGCATTTATGAAAATTTAGAAAGATGCATTTGCTTTGGAGACATTATAGTGTATTTAGTAAAGTGTAGATATGGTACATCTGATGTCCAATACCAACCATGAAAACTAGCTAAATTTTAGGAATCAAATAAATAGCATTACATGTAGCAGTTCTGCATGAACAAGACACTCTGAAATGGCATGTTACTTTGTTGCTCAGATCATAGAGATTAAGAATGCAAGCATTACTGCAAGCCCTTGTAGTCGTAAGTTAGGTTAGATAGACCTTTCTACACTCTACATGTGCAATACGGGATATTGCACTCGTGCTAGAAGTATATTTTCACTTGTCCTTCAGACTCGTGAAAATACATCCCCACACTCATGCAATATTCTCCTATATAGCATGGAAAATAGTGTAATAAAAGCCTACTGGCATACAGCTATACTGGTAAAAGATCAGTCAGTATGCCATGGCTATTAGGATGCAGCCACCTTTTCATTGAAGAACTAGTGGCCCAAGTAATAAAGGAGAGTTGGGCCCAAGAGAGGTTAGTAATAAACATTTGGCCTGTGACAAGAGACTTCCATCCTCCTCCTCCTTAATGTTGGTAGTCAGTTTCAAAACCGAATTGTTTAACCTACATGTTAACTACCTTATAAGAGCCCAGAAACCAACAGCCGAATGCCTAAATGCATGCTCTCCAAAATTCAGGTGGTGTTACTCTTCCTCTTATGGAGGAGTGAACTGAGGTTCCACGCACTAAAGTAGATATCTGTCATAACATGGTTGTACAAGATGTAGTCAGAGCAGTGAACATTGCTTTGACCATATTAAAGAAATAACTCTAACGATGAAACATTTCTTAGTAAATTTCAATAGTTGTAGTATTGTAAACAGCATGGCACACAACTCGCCGGAGTGGTGTTGCTGAATAGCATGGTGGCTTGCAATTGCAATGATAAGTTTTTGACACTCATTCAAGTGCAATTAATGATGATGGTACAAGCAGAGCTGCTTAAATACAGACACAAGACAGGTGACAGGCACAATGTGAGGCACTTAGGCTATTAAACCAATAGAACATACACGACACACACTCAGCAGAACTAGAGGAAACATCTGAATGCAATCAGTGTAATACAGAGGTGCTAGGCACAAACTTGGAAAACCAAAACCCCAATGTACAAATAAGGTCCTAAACACCAACACAGTATAGATGATGCAACATATATCACTTGAATGTCTAATATCCTACACTGTGTAATATACGATATTATCATACGTCTAACTCACGCTAATGTATGGGAGTCAATGGGAAAGCCTTGCAGCTGCGTGCAGTTTATAAAAAGCCGTATTTTTTACTACAAGTCATGCGACAATCCGTATCAGTACTACAAGTCACGCGACAATCCGTATCAGTACTACAAGTCACGTGAGAATCCGTATCAGGTACTACAAGTCACGCGAGAATCCGTATCAAGTACTACAAGTCGCGTGTGCTACGTCTGAATGTGCAATGAAATCGAAGGTTCGTATGATAAAATCATTATCACCATAGTACCAAGATATACCAGAAAAAACATCACTCGTTTGTTGCCGTTGGCATTGTTACTCGTGCTGCGCACTCGTAACAATACAGACGGCAACAAACTCGTGATATTTTCCGGTATAGCTTTGTACTATGGTGATAATTATATATTAACGTCACTACAGTATATGAAAATAGGTGTGCATGGTGGGTGAATCAGCTGTGGATAGTGGGGGGCCAGCTGGTGAATTTTGAAGACTGCTGATGGTTGGAATGGAGCAGAACTACTGCCGCAGTGGGGAAGATGGGCACTTTTTTTGACATAAATATTCCAGCTCTACAGGTAGCTATCTAACTCATTCATTACTATTCATGTAAGTGTCAAGGTAGAAATCTACTCCATTGCAGCTATTCAGTAAATAATAGCACTTTTTTGCACTGAATAGAAATCAGATTTCAAGCATCTGTGCATCCTCGTAGGGATGTCTATTCTGCAAGGTGGGCCTGGTTTACCAATGTTGCATCCCACGGTAAATCAGTACATGATCACTGGCAAGTACACTAAAGTGTCAGCTAGTGCTGTAGTCAGAGCTGCACATAATAGTACCAGTAAGGGTGCTTATTCTTATATATTATAATAACAATGATATTAGGTGCAGTGTTGTTCTAAGGCCAATTAAATCTCACATGCAAGTTCAGACATGTTAACGTTTTTGGCAGTGTGCAGTGTGGTGACTGTGGTCCTACCCAAGTGTATAGCTGTGTTTGTGCATCCCCTTTGAGTGAACCCTTTTGAGTGAATCATGCATTCTTCGGATGAATCTGAAACCATCAGCTCAACTCCAAGTCCGACTCCTACGCCGTCTAGAGGTGGTCGTGTGGCGCTTTTTTGATTACGATACAAGTACAAATAAATGTACGTGCAAGGTTGAGACCGTGTCTGGTATGTGCAGTAAGGAACCTGGGCCAAGCAGACGGCTTTGTGGGCACGTTCTCACTGGAAAATACCCCACCACAGGGCCGGCGGCATTGGTACGGCCGGTACGGCCATGGCCGTACCGGTTTTCGAGGGAGAAAAATGGCGTCGCTTGGATTCTAACTTACGCGTGCATTATAGAATGGCCTCTCCGAGTGGTTCGCCGTAGCTTGGGACGTATAAGAGGTCTTCTTCGGACTTTTTCAAGTCTTCAAGCATCCAAAGTATCGACGAGAGAATTGAGGCTTCTCAATTTTCTATGGCGATACTTGAGCGCGAGGCGAGTGCGCAAATTGGGGAGGGGCTAACGTGGGCGTTGTGCGTAGCGGTCATTAAGGACAGGCACAATATGCTTCTGATTTTCCCTATTATTCTATGCTCTATGCAAGAAAAATGCAAAGCATAATAGATGGTAGTACCACCTATTATGCTTTGCATTTTTACCTATTATGCTTGAAAGTATGATTGACATTAATGTTAAAAAATGTCTTGAAACAATCTCACAATGTCATCGTTTATTATATTGTAGCATTACAGTCCTCCAAACTGTTTTGCTGTTGTTCACTAAACGAACTAGCTGTTCGTTCGGAAATTCGCTTACCCTCTTAGAGGGGGGAACGTGCAGATCATTCAGTCCTCGCGCACCTGATGATCGCTTCTTTCCCTTCGGTGGCGGAGGATTACAATGGACCTTTCGATTCCGACTCAGTTCGGAAGGGCGCGGGCACTTCAATCGATCCAGTAAAGAAACAGTGTTGGAAATAGTACTCTCCGAATCAGACGTAGGTATAGAACTAGAGGTTGCAGAGCTACAGGCTACAGAGCTAGAACTTTCTTCAGTCATGCTTTCCTTATTGCCACTCACGTGAGTTTAATTTATGTAATCTTACAAATTTAACCCTATTATGCCGGCATTATGCTTTCTCGTAGTGCGTGCCTATTATGCCAAAAGAATCTGCCGCATATTGTGCGTGTCCCTAGCGGTCATTTCTGGCAGCTCGGTTCAATCACTTCTCTAGCTACAGAAACTACAGGTGGGGAGATTCTAGTAGCATTTTGGCTCAAACATGGCCTCAGAAGCGATCTCAGAGTACCTAATTTTTCCTGGGGGAGCATGCCCCCACACCCCCCTAGCTCATTCATACTTAAGTGCACGCAATGGCCGTACCAGTCTAAAATAGCTGGCTCTGGCCCTGCACCAACATGCAGCTTCACCCAGCTGAATATGATGACATGCTCCAGAGGGAGGTAACACTGAAAGAGGCCAAAAAACCCAAAGTGAGTACTACAGGCCCAGTGACATTAGAAGAAGCGGCTGCTATGGTAACACATTATGACCACAGTAGTCATTGATGACAATTGATAACTCGTAAATTAGCCATCTTTGTAGGCTGCACAAATGTTGAAAAGTGTAGTAGAGAATGAGGAGTTTCAGTCTCTGATACAAACACTAGATCCTTGATAGAAAGTCCCTGGAAGAGCCCCAGTTGGTAAAGAGATCAACAAAGTGATGTTCGAGATGAAAAGCTGTATACCAAAGGGTCTTGCTGAGGCATGCAAAGTGAGTTTGTGCACTGACGTATGGACAAAGAAAGGACTTGCATCATCCTAGCTACGGTTAACTGCTCACTTTTTCTCACGCTACGATGATCGACATCATTGAATAACTCTTGCGGTTAGAAAGATTATGCAACATCCACACAATGTGGAGATCTTCACGAGATGGTCGAGGAAATATTGAAGGAATGGGGAATCCCACTTGAAAATTGATGACCCACGGTCAAGGGCTGCCGTCAGTGACCTGACAATGGCACTGTTCAATGGGAGGCACTCTGAGACATGGATCCGACATATTGTGCTGAAATGAATAGCTGTAATATCAACTAATTTCACAACCAGCGAACAAGAGCAGTAAGCATGCCAGTAACTACCTGAAACATTGCCTTATATTTTCCATAACTGATATAGCTAGGAATATTATGCCTGGATGCAAACACACAACACCATAGGTGTACATCCAGAAGCCTGCACTGCATGATCCTCCAGGTTCATCATCAGTTTGGAAGCAAGGTTCATTGAGTATGGAGTTGCAGAAATGGATAGTGACCTACCAGAACTCCAGAGCCTTCTAGATGGACGTGCAATCCCATGAGTGCTTCCATCTAATGCCATTATGCTATGGTTCACCCTCGATGTATGTTTAACAGAATCTAAATGGACAAAGTCTGCCCTAATCTCGTGCCTGACTCAACCCTTTTACAAGGAAAAGGTCTGCTGGGTACTGAGTTCTTTATTATGCAGATTCAACATTAATAACTGTCACTGTTCAAGTTGAACAAACTAGCCAATGATTAGTGTGTGTATGATGTGTAGCACAATGTCATTGGCTTGCTCAAACCCAAAATACTGCTGCCTCAACATCATGCACCAAGAAAAGTCACCAGACCTTTATCTCATGAGAGGGTGGGGTCTGGGGGAAGTAGACTAAGGTTCATAGATCAGCAGGTTTTCCTCAAACAGATTGATTGTTAACTACATCATAAATGTAATATACTTACTAAAAACGGTAATTCTCAGAACCTACACCAGTAGTCTGGTCAAACTCTTCCGAATGAGATGACTCCTTTCGATTACAACTTCGTCAGTAGTTGCACTGGCTTAACCAACATATCGAAAGCTAGTACCACGCTTGATGTGCACTAATGAGGACTAGTAGGCTTCCTGCCAAACATAATGGTATTCTAATTAGGTCTACAGAGTTTACATCGTAATAATTGTATTGATTACCCAAGGGGCTCAATCATGAGGCCACTTGCAGAGTTTTGCACATTATGCCGAAAGCCTATAAATGTTGTTTATGTGCTTGCAAATGTAAATGCATGAACTAGTAGCACAGCAGTTTGTATGCAAAAAGGATTCACATTGTATAGTGTTCTTTAAAAGAGGAACTTTGAAGCGAATTAATCACTCAACCACCAACTAGCTAGTGTGGTTCTGCTAGCAAGTGCAAACTGCATTATTGAAGTATCAATTTAGACTCATCTTAGGGTGCAGTTTTGATATGACACTATGTTATACTTTACCATCGTTTAATCTCAAGTGTCACAGATTCCAAATGCAGCTGGTATGCAGTTCTTGTGTGGAGAAATACTGGAGCACTATCAGTTGAACATGACACCTACCATTTCCATGCTTCAGGAAAGTACTGACAATGCACCAGTGCCTGCCATGCACACAAAGACAGCTGTATGTGTGTTCACTGGATGCCTTTGTGAAGAAATACTTGAATGCTGCCAGGGACTCAACATACACAAGGTAATATTGCTCTCTATGCACAATTATATGTCAATACATTATTAAATGTGTTTGTTCTTAACACATTTGGACCTTCTTCAGGACAGACCTGTTACATCTCAGGCAACAGGTCTTTGGGGTTCGCCCTAAATGTGTCCCAGGACTCAGGTCAGCCACAATACAGTTCATCACAAAGGCAGTGGAAGATGGCAACATTGGGCTAACTGCAAGGAAGGACTTCTAGAGAATGTGCCAGAGAGTGGGCAGGTTATCTACATGGTCATTGATAAAGTAATCATCCAGGTTATACTTATGGATGAAATTCTTGTCAACTTGGCCAGCAAGCTACCTGTTATCAACCAGTTCTTGGATTTACATCAAAGTTTACAGTGTTGTGCACACATGTTTCGCCATTCCCAAGCACTCGAGTAGCATGTACTGCACTTACAAGCCAGTTGGAAGGTGCTGTGAGAATCTTGCTGATCTCTGAATACAAGTAATTGTTAGGTTGTCCATGTAGAGATCAATGACTCTAACAGAGCAAAGGTATGTTCAGATCGAGAAGGAAGCTTTGGCCTTCACTTCCTGTCAGCGCCTGTCTGACTACCTAGTTGGCGCGGGTTGAAATTTCACATTCAAACCGACCACAAGCCTCTGGTTCCTCTGCTTATTACCAAACACCTTCAAGTTGATGAACTCCCAATCCACGTACCAAGGTATCGGCTGCGCATGATGTGATTTCAGTTTACCATCGGACATGTACGTACCTGGCAAGGAACTGACTATTGCTGACACACTGTCGCATGCAGCACTGTCCAATCCAACTACCGCTGATGAGCTCCTTCAGAGGGAAGCAAATGCTTTTGTGAACATGGTGCTACAGCACTTGCCTACTATTGAGCAAAGACTACAACAGATCAGACAGCACCAAAGCAACATGCCAACAGATCACTGAATTCTGCCAAACTGGCTGCCCTGAAAAGCGATCTCTCAGTGCCACTGTACGACCATACTTCCCTATGGCTGCTGAATTTTCAGTAGAAGGTGGCCTTCTGATGCGAGGAGGTTGTATTGTGATCCTGTCCACATTCTGCAAGGAACTACCGGACAAGATTTATGAGGGACATCAGGGTATCACAAAATGCAGGGAGAGAGCAAGGCAGTCCCTTTGGTGGCCTGGCCTCTCCAGGGACCTTGAGGAACGAATCTGAACCTGTGCCAAGTGCTGCAAAGCTCAAAAGCAGAGAGCACAGCCTATGATCAATCGTGAATGCTACAGAACAACCATAAGGAGTAAGTTAGTAATCATCCAACAGGAGCTTGAAATACATTACACAAGCCATATCAAGAAGCTTGCATGATACAAGGCTCACATGGCTACAAAGTACATTCCATTTAATGCAGTGTGTACTTCCATAACTTACTTGGGTGTTTCTCCTACACTCAGTCGATTTACAAGGCTACCAACCCCCAGGAGCATATCATGTCCTTAGAATTAGTAACTAACTGCTGTTACAACTGTTTCCATAGAAGCTGTCTCAAAGATGGCAGAATATCCAAGTGTCACTTCACTATTGTCTTATACAGAAACTGGAAGCTAGAAAGGCTGCATTGGAAAGGGCAGCAGCTCTTACAGATGAGAAGGCCGCAAAGTGGAGAGAAGTGGTTGAGTTTTCCTTCATGTCAAGTGAAGAAAGTGGGGGGTAGGAAGTCAGTGATGACACAAGACCAGTCGGTTTACAAAAACTTTGCCTTGGAGGTCTTGTCACGTCACAACATTCTTTTTACCAACTGGACCACAAAGAAGGAAGAACAAGACAAAGCGTGCAAAGCTACAGACTCTTCCACTACTCCCTGGACCAATATTGACATGTGCTAAACCAATTGATTCCCTCTCAACCACTGGAGCTTTACTACTGCAAATTAAGAAGAGTGAAAAAATTTTTGACTGCAATACTCACCAGACTAGCTGCAAGCTTTTGATTACCAAAATTGGGCTGCAAAAAAGTTTTGATGTCACTTCCTATTTACAATCATCATGGTGGAAACTCAAGTTTCAAATTATTCAAGCTTTCTTTCCATTTATAGTTTCTATAACTTTTGATATAATAGCATATTTGGTGGAAACCCTTTCAAATCTTCATGTTTTTCTTGGCATTTACAGTGATGGATTTCCTCCGAAATCTTCATGATTTCTTAGCATTTAAAGTGATGGAACATATTCACTTTTTAAATTTTTTTTTCGCTTTGCCAAATGGAGGAATCTTGCACATCCAGTAAGTTTCGGACCACCAGGAATTGTCATATTTTCTGAAACAAGGAAATTAAATTTATCAAATAACATAAGAAATGTGGTATTACTTCTGTCATTGTCATTTCTTGTCTATCAATTGAACATTTTCATTTGTATAGTTTTAGGTACCAGCTTGTCTGTCTGCTGCTATTTTATCAGAAGGTCTGACTACACTGATTCACACACTTTTATTGTCCTATAAAAGCATTTGAACCCGGATTATACACCATGACACAGATTTTGTTACGCTCACCTCAATACGTACTGAGTTTTGAAATTCATAATTATTGAGCTTGGAGTGCTACAATTATTATAATGAATGCCAGTTTGTGATGCCTCCAAATACTAATCTGATTGAACAAAAGTATGTTGCAATTTTTTTAGCTGTCTCTTTTAATAGAACACAGATGTCTTCAGGGCCATTCATCAGAGTGGATCATCTCAATTGATTAAGCTGGAAGAAGTTATCCCTTTTTCTGTATTGCCTCGGGCCATTCCCCATACAATTGCAGCAAAACAAAAGGAAACTTTGGGAGAAATTTTTATGGTACAAAAGTGGGTACATACTGGTGCACTGTCTATGACGAAGGCTGTCAGTGTAGCTTGCAGGCTGTTACTGTCATTGAAGGTATTGGATGTTGGATACTTTCTTGTACACAATGGTGCCTTTTTCTGTTATGAAGTATGGCATGGCTGTCAACTGGTTGGGTTTAGCAACACTATATCTTTAGCTTTGTTACCTAAAAGTAAAACCTCTTGATCGTGTTGTCAGAAATGTTGCAATAGCAACACTGAGAAATAACACGTATACTGGTCTCATTAGTTTATAGATATGGAGCATGGACAGATTTCAGTTGCTTTGACATATCCACTACCAGCTCTTTATCCTGGCCTTGTGTTATATGATTACTTCTCAAAAGAGCAAGCTCCTTGTCCAACCACTGTGACAAAGCCTTTGGCAAACGTTTTCCAAACTCGAGTCATGCTGGTATCGGAGAACCTGGTTTTTCATTTTCAGTGTTATCCTCTCAGAAGGACACTCGAAGTCTGTTAGTGAGGGGGAGTTAACTTCTGCAGCAGTCCTCACAAGAATCCGGGAATTTACTACTGACGAGATGAAAAATAGCCACTGCCAATTACTCCGAAGTAGTCAGGCAGGGAACAGTGCACTGAGGTATCCTCCATGATGTTCACAATGCTGTGAAGCAGCTGAATAGAGTGTGGTTATTTGCTTAAGATGTTCACTGTGTGATTAGTGTATGTAGGCTCATTCTTCATTTCCATGATTTCTTTTTTTGGAGGATGTCTTGCTTTCCATTGGGAATAATACTGACATACTTTTGAGAAGGGAGCTGGAGACACTTGTAAGTGCAGCAATAGTTGGTGGCTATGTGAACATCAAGTTTACCTCGTTCCTATACTACACAAATTTTGTCATCCCAATGTAGTTCCTCTAATGGGGCATGTAAAAAAACCCACCTCCTTGGTGTATCTTTTTATGGCCCATCTCCCTCTCGATCACCAACTATATATACATCGAACCAACCTTGCTGATGATGTTAAAAAACATCATATGGCATGTTGCAGTGAACTTGGAGGTTGTCTTCTCTCAGGCAATATGATGATCCACCTCTTAACATACATCCTTCACACAAAAGCAGGGCTGACAGATCTCCAGATACAAGCAGAAGTTAAAAGCGATGCCTCAGTTGAGGTTGCAGGTAGCAAGGTGGTCATAAACTTTGGATGTACCTTACAGTAGAGGCTACTCCTGATTTTTACATCAGAAAACAGGCACCAGTTGTGACTTAGCAATTGGTGAAGTGGAAAGCATAGTTTCCAGAGATCCTGAAATGCAGCTTGCCATTGGCGCCCTGGGAATGCTGGCGAAGAGAAAAACAACCAAAATCGGTGCAGTGCTTATGAGACACAATTTGTCTCATTGCACAATGTTATAAATGCAATTGACACAATTTCTTCATTCATTAGGAGAATCCACTCTCAAGGGAGCAGCAAGTAAGTGTCCAGAGGGACGCAACACCAGGGTTGGTATACCTCCACTCCTTGTGCCTTTCTTTTCTGCACCATGATGTGAAGCTGCGTGATGCAATTTTTGGTGTACTATTGACATGATTACACATGGCATTTATTTTGTCCATGTTCACACATGTAGCCATAACATCATCCTGGATGACGAGTTTAGTGCCAAGTTGGCCAACATTGGATTTGTGACAGCTCTCCCCACTTGTGTTGGTAGCACAACACTATAGTTACTGCTGTGGACACTGTGGTACTTTTTGGAACCCAAGTGGCAAACCTGGAGTACAGTCTGATGTGTACAGCTATGGAGTGGTATGTCATGCTTAATGTTCTTTATCTAGATTGACCTCCCTCTGAAAAAAGGATTTTTGAGGTTAGACTAATACCAAAAACAACAATGTGCCTACTTTTTGGAAGACTGCAATGTTCAGTTTTTGGTAACTTTAACTGTTCCCATGGAGAGTCTGGAAAGAGCGAATGTTCGAATACTTCTGCTTCAAACTGACTTCACAAATTTCCCCAAAAGTTTCCATCTAGAATACTGCAGTATATGTGCTAAACTTAGAGGAGTGGTCCATGGACATCAAAGCATACTCAACAGAATTAAACAGACTGATTTACCATTCCCTGAATAAAATCTGCTCCTTTGAGTCCAAAATTGAACAGTTCACCACACCATAAGACAGAAAGCTGGAAAATCTCATCATTACTATACCAAGAGAATTGAAGTTGGAAGGAAGCAAAGACAGAAAAACACTAGGAAATGAATGAATTTCTGAATTTTGTTTGGGCTTTAACGCCGCGAACTGGTTAAGGAGTAGTTTCTCGTGTGTGTAATTTTAGTGCTGTGAACCGGTTACAGTTAACTGGTTAAATAACTGGTGTAAATTATTCTGCAGGTTTACCAGTTTCAAATGACTGCCACTGAGTATACTGTGCACAATTAAGTGCAAATTACGTGAGTGCAAAGATGAAATCTGCGTCCTCCTCCATCGTCCAGTCGTGTCTCAAAAACTTTGGTTTCGAAAAGGACAATGGCAGAAAGCAACTCAAAGGAAGTGGTGCAATCTGCAAGTTACACAAGCAGAAAGTTGCCCATGGTGGAGGCATGACAAATTTGAAGAACATTCTGTGAACAAATACCTCTTTTTGGTCAGCCGAGGTGAAAAGTTCTCTCCTCACTCTACTGCACGCCATTCGCACTCTGCATGCATGCAACTGACAGACGCTGACCTCATTGTATGTGATCTCAGTCTGGTTAACTGGTTAACTGACAGTTATTAGTAAGCAGTTAACTGGTTTTACTTTTCTGTCCAGGTTCACAGCACTATGTAATTTCTTAGCCTTACACGCGTAAGTCTGGCTTTCTGGTATACATGTGTCTGGGGAGTAAAGGCTGAGGAGATGGCTGAGAAGGTAAAGCAGTGGCTTGCTAAGCCATCTAAGTAAAACTTTGCATCGGTTCGAGCCCTGTTCCCCTCGATTTAAGTGTTTTCAAAAGGAAAATCAAGATGTTGGTGTGTAACCTCAAGAAGTTTGGTGTGTAACTCAACTAGTAGAGTAATATGACAGGTGTTGGTTCAATTCCAATCATACCAGTTTTTGCTTTGCGCTGCTGCGTTGCTTTGTTTTATGGTAAATGTGGGGTTTAAACTAGTTTCTGTTTGTCTACAGAAGTGTTGAACTACAGTATTGCTAAATGTACAGCATTAGGCTGTTAACTTAAAGGATTGCGATGCTGGTTCGAACCCAGCTGGTAGTGGAGTGGAATATTTACATAGGGACGACAGGCGGATCCGGGTGATATAGTTAAAAAAAACCCAAATAAAACATTATCTCATATGCACTGCATAGCGAGAAATTTTCGCAAGGCAGAATTTCCGTGATTTTCACAATCAAACACCAGCTTGTGAAAATGTCTTCTGCAAAATTTCTTCCTCCAAAGATTTCTTGCTGACGCACAATTGTTTGACATAGCTACCCTGGTGTGTGCTTCTGTGACATGTTTGCATGAAGCTTACAAATTTGCACACAAGATTGGTGTGATGGAGTAACTGCTTCAGGTAGTGCTTTAGGTAGTGCTGAAGGTAACAATCATCACCATCACCAGCTACGACTGGCAGTGATGAAGAGGACTTAGCAGCATGCAAAAAAAGTGCCCACAGGGAATCACTTGGCAAGAAACTTGAAGAGGTTGAAAGCCTTTACGAGAAGCTCGAAGATAAATACGTACCATGGCACTTATTTGAATGAACAATTGCACACTTGGGCACACATGATGCAGATTGGTAAGTGGAGCAGATATGAAACACCCTGAATGCCCTGCCCTTTCCCTTCCTCCTCTTTGGGCCTTGAGAACAACAAGTGTACAACATTTTGTCTTTTTATGGAGTAATATCATGTACATCTGCAAATGGTGAGTACCACGCCTCTCTTGAAAGTATAGTCTTTTGCCTATCAGTTTAGGAAGGTTGTGGGAACAGTGACAGTGGAGGAAGATACTTACGGTTGGGTGGGGGGGGGGGGGGGGGGGGGCTGAGTAATAGTGCATACTTATGCATGCAGGTCTGGAATTACATATGCTCTGAGACAGTATCTGAGGGCATTTTTTCGCCCAAAACAGCCACAATTCCAACAGCATCAGGGATGTCCACTCTCGATTACAGACAGCTTACCGTTGGCCATATACCTAGTGCACATGGGTTCATGTGGTATGTGATCCCAGCCACGATGAGACAGACCACCACGCAGAGCTGAATTGTATGACAAGTCATGGTTCAAATGTATGGTGCACAGAGGTGCTGGGACAACAAAAGGTTTTGTGCTGCGTACTTTAGAGGACTGCTCCCACTCCCTTGCATAGTTGGCAAACACCCACTAGAATGCTAAGGGCACCTACATATTCAGCAAGGAGGTCAGGTTTATGTGCTGAGCAGTTGATCATCACCTTCTCTTGCAGATAGAGTGCTAGTTGCTGATGTGCACTAGCTCAATCAACCAGCTGGCATATAAGCTCCACACTTAAGTGCTTTCAAGTTGATTTCGATCACTGTATAGCACTTGGGACATGATTGCTACATACCAATGAACATTGTTCACGTATATGTAAGCTCTACCTTAAAGTGCTCAATGAACAAGAAAGTGTTGGGTTGATATAACAAGCATGTAACATGTACATAATTATGTAGCGAGTAGCCTCGTTCCCAGGCTTTCGTGTGTGGGTGGGAAAATAATGAACTCAACTAGACGTGTGTTTTTTTGTGTTTGTTTTTTTTTTTGTCTTTTTTTGGGGGGGGGGGTTGTTTTGTTTTATGAAGTACTTTAGAACAGCAAAATTATCATAAACATGACAAAAGGCGAAGGGAGAGTCTTGTCTAGATCTACCACATAAGGGCGAGCCTTGCCCCATCCTCCATGCCTGCAGAGTCTATTGTGCTCATGCAACTATATTATTTCTTATGTAACTTTTTTCTTATGACAGTTTGTGAGGCAGCCACAAAAACACGTCTTTCCCGTTGTTTGAGTTTGACTACAACCTCGAACGACTAAGCGGTAGCAATAGCACTGCTGGCAGCAGCGTAGTACTTGTCGTTTCTCCCCTGGTCTCCTTGATGACTGATCAGGTCTCGAGTCTGCGGAAGCAAGGTGTTAAGGCTGTAATACTTAGTGGCCATGCTGGTGCTGCCAAGGGATTGCAGGTTACAGAAAGGGATTTGTGCAGCTGTGATTTCTGTCTACTTTTCAGATCACCTGAAGCCATTGCTGTTACTGAGAAGTGGAGACAGAAGTTGCTGACCCCACCTCTGTCATCAAGAGTTGTTGCTATAGCCGTTGATGAAGCTCATTGCGTTAGCAAGTGGTTAAGGAGATACTACAACATATGTTGAACAGTTCACATTAGTGATATAATATGACTATTAGTCCAGTAATAACAGACAATCAACACACGTTTGTGGTATAGCATGTTAGTTTGGTTCCAGGCATTTCTAGTGTGCAGGTGAATACCCCAGCACTGGTACGAATACACAGCTGTTCGATTTTGCAAACTCTGTTTGCAGAGCTTTAACGCAATTGGTCAGTGATTGCTACAATTTACAATAATAACAACGTTGTGCCTAGAGTACCTGTAATGAAAATAGAATCCTAGGGACGATAACTTTATATTGTTGTAAAAACAAATACAAACACTTAGAGTACTACATGGTACCGGTGTGGGAGATAGGACCAGCTGTCCTCCCGGACACATGGTCCTATAGGACTAGCTGTTCCCCTGGACACGTGGTCCAAGGACCAGATGACCCCTCCAAGGACCGGATGTCCCCCATCCCATTTAACGCACAACTTTAATATTTGGGTTGTGAAAGGTGCAGAACGAGAGACATGGGACTGGCAGTGATCAACTCTACGACTATGCGGCTTTCCATCGATATCCAACCAGTTCTTCTAAGAACCAACACCACATCATTCGGCGAAAGTCTCTCGAGCACTTCTGAGCGGAGGATGGCGTTCTATACTACTCGCCTGCTGGCACCAGCAAGGTGTCGAAGTTGGCCAGCGGCAGCCCCGACAGAAGATGAAAGATAGTGGTGCGAACGGAGGAGGAAAGGTAAAGCATCGTGGAATCCTGCCATTCCAGTCCTCATGGTAGGTGCTATATGATCGGTATTTTACTTCCTATGCAATTCAAAAACTGTTTGTCTCCCTAGGTGGCCACTTTGGGCGAGACAATACATATGAAAAGATAGTATCTTGTTTCTACTGGCCTGAAAAGGCAAAGGAGGTGCTGCGTCATGTAACATTTTCCAACGAACAAATGATGGCAAATTCGCCATCCCTTCACCCCATCAAAGTTGAGCTGGAAGTGTGAAGGATGGTAAGTTTTTAATGATAGAGCTGTAATAAATAAGAGTAGGCAAACAGGGAATATACCATGTGGACTAGCTGTGCATCCAATCAACATGCTGGTTGCTTCTAATGGCATTGTACTATTTGTCTACCTATCTGCAGGTTGGAATTGATGTGATGGGGCCGCTGCCTGAAACACCATGGGGCAATAAATACATTGTAACGCTGGTGGATTACTTTTCTACGTAAGTGGCCAGAGGCAGAGCCACTGCCTGATAAGAGTGCAAAAGGGGTTGCTCTCTTCCTCTACAAGATGATGTGCACGTAATGATATTGTTTGATTAGGCCGAGGCCACTATTAGTGTAGCACTTAAATACATTCAATATTCATATTAGGTTTGGATGCACCAAAATTGTTATCAGTGACCAGGGATGAGAATTTGTCAACCATGTGAGCCAGGACCAGTTTGCACTGACAAAAACAAACCATCGGATCTCAACTGCCTATCACCCTCAGACAAATGGCTTGGTTGAGCGATTTAATCAGACAATTCAGCGCGCCCTCCTGAAGCTGGTGAAGAAAGAGCAGGATGACTGGGATCAGCACATTGACGGTGTTTTGTTTGGCCACAGAATGGCGGTACAGAGGTCCATCAAGAAGTCGCCTTTCGGGGTGGTGTATCTTTGGTAAGATACGATTATAGCTGGACTTGGGATTTGTATTTTTATAAGCAGTTTGTAGGAAGCTAGTGCATGTATTATTAACCCTCGGCGCGCATGCGCAGCGAGGGTTACAGTACTTCGTTTGTCTGTGTGTCTGTGTGTCTGTGTGTCTGTCTGTGTGTTACAACTAGCTTGGCTTACCAGGCGGCTAAATCTCTGAAGTTTGAACACAGATAGGCTTTAAACTGAATGAGGATGTGTTTAAATTGAGCCGATTTCGCCAAGAACGTTTCGTTCAAGAGTTATGCTGCAATTCGTTTGCCACGGCGAACTAGCGGCTAGAGACAGGAATAAAACTCATTAGTGAACTTTGACCTTTTACGCCGCGGTTCCAAACCAATGAGAAAACCTCGTTCCATGCAGACCCAGGTGAGGCCAGTGCCACGTGGCATTTCCATTTGTAAAAGGCGAGGAAGATTGATAATATTGAGGTGAGTATTGGGATCATGTAGGATATCCGACTCCCGCGCCGAAACGAAAGGGGGCGTGGCCTACAGGCACGTGGTACCACGCCCACTCCATTCCGCTGATGCACAAGGCCACGCCCACCCACTAATGATAACCAGGCTTGCACGCATGCGCAGTCACTAACTGGTACAAAAAAGAGCGGCAATTGTGCGGGAAAGTATATGCACGTAAAATGGCTGGGAATATTTCTATCCTAGATATTGGCCCTGTTATATTTGGTAACACTGAGGAGCTGATAGACTTCCTGCAGCAGAAGCACTTGCTAGCCTCCAACATGGTGTGCAGCAACTGTGGCACTGCAATGACACTGAGACAGAAATCTGACACCTCTGATGGCTGCATCTTTCGCTGTGCCTCTTGCAAGACCACCAAGTCGTTGAGAGCTGGAAGCTTCTTCAGCAAAAGTAAACTAACCCTTCAGCAATGGCTTGTATTGCTGTATTGGTGGGTGCGTGAATACCCAGCAACTGATGCAGCAGAAGAGGCCAGAGTAGGCAGAGACACAGCAATTGACGCATATCAGTGGTTTAGGGAAGTGTGTTCCACCAAATTGATTCAGAATCCAACTCGACTGGGAGGTCCTGGCAAGGTTGTCCAGATAGATGAATCACTTTTCAGGCACAAGCCAAAGGTATAGCACAATCCTGATGAATATTAATAATGTCATCATCATGTGCTAACATTATTTCTTTAGGGTCATCGAGGACGCCCCCCAAGATCACAGATATGGGTATTTGGGATGGTGGATACTTCAGTAGAACCAGCCTTAGGGTATGTACAGATTGTACCGAAAAGAGATGCCACCACCCTACTTCCAATCATTCAGCAGCATGTTGTTCCTGGAACAGTAGTGTGGTCTGATGAATGGGCTGCATACAACCACGTGGCATCTCTTCCAAATGTTAGCAATCATGATGTTGTCAACCATTCGGTGGAGTTTGTTTCACCAAGTGGGGTGCACATACAGAATGTCGAATCCTACTGGAATAGGATTAAAATTAAACTCAAAAGGATGCGCGGGTGTCATGAGCACCAGCTGGCAAGCTACCTTGATGAGTATATGTATAGGGAGAGGTATGGACGGACAGCTAGGCAGTGTTTTGATTCAATTATTGGTGATATTGCAACCCAGTACCCCGTGTAGTTAGCTAATAACCCGTGTAGCTAGTTAGCTAATAACCAACTTGCACATTCTTTTAACTTACTTTTGTACTTGCAGCCAATAGGTAGCTACTCCATTTTCTTACGTCTTCAGTTTCAAACATTTATACACACAGATCACCTATTTTATACTGCCTGCTTTTATACCCACTCCACTCTTCATACGTAGATTCCACATCTCAACACGTGCATGCGGCCCCTAAGTGGGTGGGCGCAGCCTTGCGCATCAGCAGAATGGAGTGGGCGTGGCACCACGTGCCTGTAGGCCACGCCCCCTTTCGTTTCGGCGCGGGAGTCGGATATCCTACATGATCCGAGTATTGTAGCTGCGTAGATCTAGGGTAGCTACATAGATGACACTAGCTATAGTAAATTTATTTCATGAAAGAAAATATACAGAGTTGGTAAAACCAGTTCCCCACTGGCCAGTTCTGATGTCAAGTTTTATATACATGACCTAAAGTGGAGAGGAAGTTCATTTCTAACAGTAAGGGGACAGTTTACAAACTATTTTTTCCCAAAAATAACATTCTGACGTTAAGAGTGAGGGAGGTAGACTCATAGTCTGGCGAAGCGTGTGAGGGTCTGGTCTATATTGCAGCTCCAATCAAATCGCGGAACGCCACAGGAATGTATATAGAACATCTGGTTGATATGTCATAGCTTTGAATGGAAGCGCAAAGGCTGTATCTAGCAACTTTAGTCTACCATAGTTTGGAGGAAGAACAGCTAAAGTTATTAGTAAACTACCTTCCTGCAAGAGCGTGATGGCATCGCTGTTCTTTCCACAGGCTAAGGGATGTATCTCTGCCTGGCTTCCTTCCCTTTCCGTTTGGTAAGCTCAGCCCTGGTAGCTTACCACCTGTATTCAGTACACAGCCAAGATAACATTGTACTGCTTGTCAATCACGTTTCAGACGCAGGCAGAAAGAATGTACATCAATTCCCGTGTTATAATGACATTCATATCATGAATAAGCTTATAATAACCAGTTAATACACATTCCATGATGCACAGGTCAGGTATAGACATTAGACCAGATCCTTGTGCTGTGCGCTTGGGTCCGGCTTTGCCAGACTAGTAGACTCATTAAAATAAGCCTGTTACATGCAAACAATTACGAAATGGAATATCCCACAGTAGCCTTAGTGCTATAGCTATAAGATGACCATCATCTGTTTCATACACTGGCCATGGCTACTATTCAAGGACGTTTTACTTCCAATTGTGCAGCTGCTATTTGAGGGCAGTGTCTGATCAGCATTTGATGGTAGGCATGACATTATGAGGATAGGGGAGGGAGATCACAAATTTATGTCACAGTTACGGAAAAATGGTTTGTATCTATATAGATGCCACCTAAATATGTACACAGTGAGTCAATCCATGCATAGCTCAGAGCAGAATTTGATTGGTATACTTTGCCTGACACTTGTAATGCTTTGTATCTTTCATTTCAGGACTTAGTGCAGCTGTGTTGGAGCTACAGATGGATATCACTCACACTGGAGTACAAATGTGCTCAGCAGGCAGAACGTCCTTTTTGCTTGTGTAACCTGTCAACTTCATTCACAAATTGTAATAATAACATTATGCTCCTTGTCCTAAACTCAGTGTTTCTATGTTAATTGAGCCATGATAATACTTCTTAGTAAACCTACACCTGGCTCTTTCATTATCTGGTTTCACCAATCTCTCTTAACCAAAACTTCCAGAATCTCTTTCCACATCTCTCTTCTTCTTTTTCCAGCCCATCTCCCAACAAACTGCTTCTTATGCCACTGTTCTAATAGCTCCCACAGCAATTTTCTTCCACCCATCCTGTACAACCTGTAACTCCATGGAGGGAGGAATACGATATACTACTGAGAAAGGCTAAGAGTCAGGGTCGGCAGCACATGCAGCAGTTCAGAAAAGGAAGATAGGAACAAAAAGAACAAAACTGAGCAAACTGTCTAGAACAGGTAGACATGGAAAGTAGTTAAAGAACAGCAGGGGGCAGAGAGGTACATGGGCTCATGGGAAAGACATCTGGCCACGTTAGGTTGAGGTTCTGATTGAAGTCAGGTCCTGCAGGGTTGTTTGAAGATGAGATGTGGATTGGCAGAGGTGGACAGATGTGTGCTTTGTAGCTAGTGGAGGGCAATTTCACAAATTCTGCACCAGCCATTTCTACAGTCAGTCATTAATGTAACTTCGAAACCAGTCGCATTGCACAGACTGGGAACGAGAAAAGTAGCTCAATCGCGGTGCGCGCGTGTTCAGATACACAATTATGCACTAGAGGTCAAAGTTTACTAATGGGTTTTATTCCTGTCTCTAGCCGCTAGTCACGGCGAGCGCTAGTTGTAGCCTCGTTCCCAGGCTCCCCCGGAACGCGAATATGTATCGCATTTTTCTACGTAAGCATGACGTAATCAAAATAGGACTAAAACAGAAAGGCAACGTTTTGCGCGTTGTTCAACCAACTATACGTTCAATGCTCGGTGTGTATGATATTCAACCCCCGATAACTAGATACATGTAATAAGTTGGCCGCTACCTTCGCTCTTTTTCCTGTTCTGAGTCTCGGGTACGCCCACGTGCAATTAAGGTCGTTCATGCATGGTCAATACTGCTACAATATGTATGTACATGCATGGTCAATACTGCTACAATATGTATGTACATGCATGCTCAATACTGCTACAATATGTATGTACATGCATGGTCAATACTGCTACAATATGTATGTACAGGCATGGTCAATACTGCTACAATATGTATGTAAGGCATGGTACATATCCAGGATTACCAGGGAGTATCCCACAGATTCCCTACTCACTACACATGCTCACTACATTAGGGAGGGGTTTGTTGGGGGAAGGTAAAGGGCTAGTAGGACAACTTGGGACACTGTTATCCTGTACGACTTTGTGTAGTCTCAGCTAGCTATCTAGTGTACCATCATACCGCATGAATTTCCTTCGCCTACTTAGCTATGTCCTGTGACTCTGCATTAATATTATGCGCCGAGGGTTAAGCACTTCAGTGCTATTCATTACACTGTGACCTACTGCTCCCTCTTGTAGTCAACCTGTCCTACCAATCGAGGTAGAGTTTTTGTCTGGAGTTGCTGATAAGACGGATGATGAAGATGAGACAGATGAGTCTGAACTGGAAGCCTTTATTGACAAGATGAAGGACATGAAGAAGGGGGTCAACGGGCAGGTGCATGACAACATTCAGAAGGCGCAGAAGCAGCAGAAGGAGTACTATGACCGAAAGCATACCAAATCAGTGGTGAGTTTTGTACTTTTAATTGACTGTGATATATGTATTGCCACATTGTATAGAAGTTCAAACCTTAGTCCCCAATTACTTAGTTTTGTTGCCTTGCTATTACAGAAGTTGAAACCAGGCAGCCTTGTCCTCCGATGGAACAGCGCTAGGGATGGAAGGAAGGGGGATGAATTTCAGGCCTGGTACCTCGGACCATACGAGATTGATGAACACCTTGGGGAAAAATGTTTTCAGACTGCACAACCCCACAACAGGCCTTCTGCTCAGGAGCAGTGTGAATGCATGTCGTCTGAAGCTATATCATAACAACAGCAACCACCTTTGCACCTGAGCAATACTTCACTGTTCCAGGTAAAATACTTTGTTCTTCTATATAACTAGCATTTGGGGTGGTACAAAATATACTGTCTGGAATTACACACATTTCTGTTTCAGACTGGATTTCCTGGCTCAAGTTTGAACAACACAAAGCGAAGTGGGAAACGACCACGAGTTTTAGAATCTGACAGCAGTGTTGTTTGGAGTTCAAAAGTTGGGCTACGGTGAGCCCACGGATG
Organism: Agelas oroides; assembly: GCA_949130485.1. NCBI lineage: Eukaryota > Metazoa > Porifera > Demospongiae > Agelasida > Agelasidae > Agelas > Agelas oroides. The sequence continues at coordinate 5,129,816 of OX422202.1, read as the reverse complement.
AACAAAAGCACATTCTGCAAGCATTTTTGGCAGGAAAGGATGTGTTTTGCGTGTCTTCTAACAGGGAGTGGGAAATCTCGTTGTTGCGTTGCCCTACCATCAGCTTTTGAGTACATACGATCTAAAAGTAAGGAGAACCTTCAGGGACAAATCCTAGCAGCTGCATCGTTGCAGTAGTTTGTCCACTGACTGCTTTGATGGTGGACCAAGTTGCTATGTTCAAGAACAGAGGGCTCAAGGCTGCATTCATTGGAAAAGAACCAACTGATGAAAGCATTCGCCAGCAAGTTGAAAAAGGAGTCTTTACTCTCGTGTTTATGAGTCCTAAATCACTGCTGAAAATACTTCGGTGGAAGGAGGTGTTTAGGTCAAGAATATAACCTTGTGGGCCTCATAGTGGATGAAGCCCATTGTGTTGAAAAATGGTGAGTTTACTACATATTGTCCTAGCCAACCCCAAGCAACTCCAGCGCTTGAGTTTCACACAACAACAATCATCGCTGGCCTTACCCAAAAATCTGCAATCACTAAATTAATTTAATATTCACAGCAATGGGCATGCTTACAGCAGAATGTGGGGCTGCCTGAGAGTGCACACTGTATGATACATTTCTGCATGGTCCATGTACCACTTTCGATAAAGATGACAAGCTGCTCGCAATAATGTCTGACAGACCTGCTAGACTTCTCGTGTTCCCTAGCTCTACCAACCTCGGATTTTTCATTTCCAAACTGCCATATGTGCCCTTTCAAAGGAAGGTACTTGGTCTTTCCAACCTTTGTGGTTCCAACAGTGGCTGCTTCTACATGTACATACACTGCAACGCAGGGAAAGATGTGGCTTACTGTCACTTATGTGTGACGGGTTTCAAGGAAAGAAAAATGAAGGACTTCCAAAGCTCATCCTGCTTTTGTAAGACTGAATACTGTCAGCATGATTAGTTTTAAAAACATCTTTCATGTAGGAGAGAGCTTCTTTGCATGAATTTTTAAACTTGTTAGCTCCTGGTTTTGAATATACATATAGCCATGTTATATTCCACATGCATGCAGCTAACTAAGGAGTTTGCAATCATGCAATAACAGCAACATAAGCAAAGTACCAGTCATTGTGAGTCTGTACAAGTTGTAATAACTATAATACTTCAGCCACAACCAAGGATGTTGGTGAACTACTTGCTGAACAGAATGCCAATACAGCCGTAAGATGCTTTCGAAGATTCTTTCAATACTAGTGTAGATGCAAGGCATCTTGGGGTGAGCCTGAGCGAGCGGTAGAGTACAATATGGAAGGGTGATAGCAGTCAGTACACATTACATCACAACTGTGAAAGTATTGTTTGTTGTTTTGTCTCTTGTAACCAGGTGTGCAAGTACGGGTGATAATTTGTCAATGGTTGGACGTAAGGTGTTTGGACAGATTGACCGACGGCTACGTCAGGTGTTTCCCCAAAAGTCCCAGTAAGTGTTTGGTGGCTGCTCTATCTTGGAGAGTTTGGCCAGCTTCCTCCAGTCATGGATCTTCCACTCGGCACCACAGTTCACTAGCAGTTTGAGCAGTGCGCCTGGCACGATCCCTCTCCCTCCGTTTTCTCAACCGCTTGCTCCTTTGTTCCGCTGTCTCTGCAGCACGTTGGGCTCTGCCTCTTTTGTTTCTTTGCCGTTGCCGATCTTCTTGCTCCTGCGCTGATTTGAGAGCTCTTCTAGGATTGCTCTGGGTATCCATGTTGAACAAAACTTGTAGGCTAAACCGCTGACTGTAAAACTCTGGGTTAGGGCTCAGAAGTAGGACTATAGAGTACCGTCTTTATTCACAATTTACTTTGGCCACGTGTTCTTTTCGATATTCTGTCCGCACTTGTACTCGGCGTGTGCAATGTTTTGGATTAAAAGAGTGTCAATTTGCATTTACGGAACGACGTACGATAGATAAAGCCCCATCCCTACATCTTTTTCATACTACAGTTAGACAGCATGCTTGAGAGCTGAATCTGCACCCATCCATGCAGTTATTAGTGCTGTGCACGAGCACTTGAGTTTTACACACTGATTACTATGATCAGTCTGTTGATCAGTCTGTAGCCCACTCAAGCTCAGCGCCTAAGGTTTGCTTGTTCTTTACCTAGGCCATGTGGGAGGAGGAAAGTGGCCTGGGGATGAGGCTAAAACCATGCCATGTACACTATCATCAGTCTGCAGTCTATTCCAATTCACTGCTTAAGTTGTAGGGCGCGTATAACATAATGCCACCAAGGTACCACTGTAAGCTACCTACAAGGCATACTGCTGGATCATACTAGCCTCATTCCCAGGCCATGTGGGAGGAGGAAGTGGCCTGAGAACAAGGCTACAGGCATGAACTGCCAGTAAAGGTTGTGAACTTGTGGTACGTTTTAGGAAGACTCCATGCACTGTCTAACTGTAGTGTGAAAAAGATGTAGGGATATGGGGCTATACCAATATGTTGACCTTTGCTTTCATGCATCATCCCTACCTTGTTTGCATACTTTTTGGCATGCCATCCCTACATCTTTTTACATTTTCAATGTTTATATTTTCTTCACATATATCAGAGAGCCCCTGCTGTTCAACTCACAAGTGTGAGGCTCGCTCATACTTGCCCTAATAATAATGTCAGACGCTTTATCATCGCGAGACAAACCTGAGTTAGCAGTACATTACTTATTTATGGCACACAAAGTATGCATAGCAGCAAGATCTGTCACTGTCTGCTGCTATATACATGAATGTGATGAGGCAATACTTAAGCCAAACTTTAAAACACATAAGTAGCTAAGTCCTCACTAGAGGTGTATATAGCTACCATGCAGTTGATAACATGTTCACTGCTCATAAACTGCACTCAAACACCCACAGCAAATATAAATATGTAAGTGATGTACCTGTATGTATTTGGTCCAAACAATGACAGCAATTCAGAGGCTGCTACTTGAATTCAGGCATCAGCAGAAGCATAGTTCCTGGAGGGCAATACCATAGGGTGAACAATATAACATGAATACGAACTCAGACATACGTAGTACATAAAAACTTTTCTCACAGCAAAATTTCCAACGAAAAGGATATACTATTTGCAGTAGTTCCATATCTTACGTAATTCAGCTGTTTGCAAGCATGATTGCGTTGTTACCACTGCAATGATTGTCACAAACATTACTTCTCATGTACACAACAAAACAAACAAAACGTAAGGAGCTCCCCTAATGGGGATATGCCCCCCCAGACCAATTAAGGCTGGGACCCCTGTGCGCTACTTCAGGGAACACTGGGCCGAGTGCTAGACAAATGCCTGAAGCCGGGCCAAGCACTCGCAGGGTGTGGGCACCCGAAGTCCCACCTGTACCTCAGTGGAATTAGGCACAGCCAGTGGTCTTGTCCTTCCCCAGCCTAAGCCAGGTTCCCAATTTACTATTTTACTTGGGCCTGGGTTGGGTGCCAAACATGTACACACACACACACACACACACACACACACACACACACACACACACACACACACACACACACACACACACACACACACACACACACACACACACACACACACACACACACACACACACACACACACACACACACACACACACACACACACACAAACACACACAAACACACACACACACACACAAACACACACAGCAACACAATTTTCTCAGGGGCTTACCAAAACAAAGATAAAGTTGTTGAATATGTAACTCAAGGCCCTCAATATGTTATGTTCCATAGTACTTCAAATGCGAACTCAGACACAGTACATTGGTAACTGTTGGGGCTTGAACCTCAATATATTTATTTGCAGAACCAGCAAAAATGTCCTTACATTTAGTACATTAACCAGAAGGATGTTTAATGCAAGCACATGCAGGTATATCTCATTGGATGCAGATTATTGTGTAACAGCGGGATTGAAACACTTGGGCAGGGAGTAAAAGTCTTAGAATTGGGAATTAAGTGTATGAAACTCGCACGGAATGTGTATGTACTTGCATCAAGCGAGCAAATCTAAAAGCACACTTGTAACTGTAGTAGTGATGATAAATGGTGTGATAAATAGTTTATAGGTATTTCATTTCCATACTGTCAAAGAAGGCAATGAATGCATGAGTGAGTTGAATGATTCCGTTGCCAAGGAATATCGTAAGTCAAAAGCCAAAGCTCACTCTCAAGACACAACAGTTGGAGGGTGTGCATCGTGTATACAAGGGGAAAGAAGTTTTGGGCATGTCACAACAATTATGAAGTGCTACCTTTTGTAGCGGACAAATATATACCTTGTGCCCTCATTTGGTCGTGCAGTAACAGACATGCTGGAATCACCATGTCTGTCTCCTGTGAACAATGTGAGCATACAGTAATTATCTGTATACAGAATCTGGTACCCCAACACCTGCATTATTTTGAACTTGTGTATACAAGTCCAATTGTATCACTGGATTTGAGTCACAAATCATAAAAGTTACGACACACTTTGTACTGTCCCATTCTCATGAGCCTCGAAGTACCTTAAACTTAAGCGCAACAATCTATCCTTTTTCCAAACAGGATTGAGTGAAAGGTATGTGAAGGTAAGCTACCTCCCTCCTCTGGAAGCAGGCACAAGAAACATAAATTCTAACTAAGAATGCCAATCTTGCTGCAGTCTCACGAATAGCCATGTCAGCACTTGGAACTAAAATAAACACATTGATACGTGTGTACATATACTACATTGTAGACTTCGTCTAGCCTCATACCCAGGCGCCTCCCTGGAAAAATGGGAGAGAGCTTGGACGATCTGATCACGTGGCCCGTGATGTACTAAACGTGGTTTTATGTGCGGTTTTGATAAACCGAAAGGCAGAGTCTACAACAATTAGCCAATATTGGACACTGATACTTCAAGCTTTTTTTTTTTTTATATATGACCTTTGTTGTTTGAGCATTTAACCAACTAGAAAAAAATTAGCCATGATGGCATGTTAACACATTGATGTGTGTGTACATATACTACATTGCAGACTTAGTCCAGATGTGAGCAACGTGAATGTAAAATTTTGCAGAAATGTACCATGCTCGCCAAACGTGTGCGAATAGTACCATTTTCTTTGGTACAGCCTGGGTCCAAGGCTACATATGAATGTACCATAGTTATTCCAAAAGCATGGTGAGTGTATTATCATTGATGTATGTGTACACTGTGCGTGCTGAGCCAATCATGGTTTGAACAAGCTGTTAACAACAGTACGTTATCATCTGTATGCTATACGGTATGTATACCAGCCCTAACCTAACCCTAACCACACCCTAACCTTATAAAGCACTGTATAGCACACAGATGCTCATTAATGGCAATAAGGTTTGATTGGCGAGTGAACAACTTCATGACTTTGCCTTGGGCTATATAATTGAGTAAAGTTTGTAGTCACACACTTTGAACCCTGTGCATGGTTAGCATGTACAGGGCAAGGGGTAGTCACTTATGTGTCACCTGTTAAAGTGTTTGCGACCGTGATCCAAGTTTTTTGATCGGCAAAAAGGTGCTTGATTGCTCGATCATTCCATTCTGAGGCTCTTGATTGCTTGATTTCCAAGGGTTAAAGGATAAATTGCAACCATGTTCTTGATCTGTTGATTTTGAGCAGTTCAGAGGTTATAACCTCACTCACAGGCGCACGAAAAATTGGAGGGAGCGCCTGGTACACACTGTTCATGCATGCGCTAAGTCTCCTTGATAACCTGCATACTTCCGTTACACTAAGCACGCACTAACAAAACAGTCTATTTCAGTTCACCTGCTGATAAGCCATACTGCAGAGTTATGCTATCTGTGAGATACATTCGGGGGGGGGGGGGGGGGGGGTTTAAAGTCAAAAATGCTATTGCTTTGACAGCAATAACTTGTATCATCTAGTTCAGGGCGATTGATGAACTTCAAACGGAAAGATTACATCATTCACACGCAACAGTGTTTACCTGGAATGGACAAACGGGTGAATAATTTTGCAAGCGAAGAGCTGAGTGTTTTCATCACTTCCTCGCCATCGTTTTGATACAGCATGGTTAATGCCAGGCATCTTTCACACTGGAGATATCGACCGACAAACTGAGGTTAGTGTAACACAGTAGATTTTACTGAAGTTTCCAAGTTCTCCAGAAAAACCTGGGGAGCCGCCAATGCGCAAACAGTGTGTACCAGGCACTCCCTCCGACTTTTCAAGTGCCTGGGAACAAGGCTATTCGGAGGTCACCTTGATTCCTTGATTGCCCCCCTCCCCAAATGGTTTTGATCGTTTGATTCAAGTTTGATACCGGTCACAAACGCTTCTACACTTCGGACATATAAGTGACTAGCACTGACTACCCCTTGCAGGGAGGTCAACAATTAGATGACTGGCTTGATGCATACTCACTGGTACTCACAATAGCCCTAGTTCCATGATAGATTCCACAAAGATGCACGGGAACCACGAAACCTGATTGAATATGTAAGCTGCTGTATGAGCCAGCATGACTACACCCATCAAAACTCTTGCACTCACCACATTGTTCCCATTTGTCACTGTTCTGTTCACCTGGTCATCCAAGTGAAGACTCCAAACCCACGCAGTTGGAGGGCCGTGTGCCCTTCGCTTCGGTACACGACGTAGGAATACACTAACTGCCATCACAGCGTCGATTCCTGGATCGTAGGGAGCACTTTCTTTCTTCTTTATTGCCTCCCTTTCCGGGAGAGTACCACTGAGCCGTGGGCTGGTTACGACGCGTCTTACGACGCGTCTTATCAGCGCTTGGCGCATGGCCTGGCGGCTGGCCACGAGGGGTGTATGTACTCTGGACTCTGGACTGGACTGGTGGACTGGACTATGGACTGGACTATGGACTAAGTTTTGGACTGAGCTGTAAGTGGCTAAAACTGTTGTTTAAAGTCCCCTGGGCCACAGCAAAGGCATCTTAGACCATGTGACAATATATGCATGTAGCAAGAGAGTGACTGTGCATGTAGATTAGCATAATTTCCAAGGTCCAAGACCTATGTTTGTAGGGATGGTACAAAACCTGGACTCTGGACTCTGGACTGGACCATGGACTGGACTATGGACTGGATATCGATTTTGGACTCAGTTGGACAGTAAATAGTTCTAGAGCTGCTGTTTAAAGAATGCTGGATTGCCCAATGAGTAGAAGATTGTCCTAACAGTAAAAAAACGGATATGTTTGCAGCTATTAGCAAGACTGGCTGGTTGGTTTAAGCCATCACTCTGTTCTTACAGCAGCTTGTTGGCAAGGAGTTGCAAGCTTATAATACCTACAGCTAGCTGAATTTCTTGCCTGCCTGTTACAAGGCTTGCTTCTGCTCCTCTGCCATGGGTCCAGTGGCTCAGTAGTAAGAGCATCTTGCCTGAGCAGATATGCTCACTATACACCACCTCAGCCTCTAGTCTTGCAAGCCCACTCTTCGCAGGGTATGGCTTGCGAGACTACTTGGCCTCTAGCTCAATTACCTATCTCCCGATGCATTGTCTAGGCCTTAACGCTGCCATATACGCTTAAAAAATGTATAAGAATCTAACCTTTGGCACACGACTGGAAGCAATCAACAACTGGACGGTGGAAAGGCCTGGAAAGTTCCGAAACACGAGGTTAGTTCATACATAATGCTGTTCAGTCCAAAATCAAGTCCAAAATCGAGTCCATAATCCAGTCCATAGTCCAGTCCAGAGTCCAGAGTCCAGGTTTTGTACCTACCCATGTTTGTATGCCTACTGTGGCCAAGGCACAGTTGTCAATTCGTGTAGTCTATATTCATGCAACAACAGAGTGACTGTGGGTGTGGCTCAGCGTTGCAAGGCCCGAGACATTTGCTTACGAGCATTGTAGGTTATGGTGATGTGCCTGTAAACAGACTGTCAGACAACAGCATTGATTGGTTCGTGAGTAGTCTAGTTCATTTGCTGCACAGTTCAGCCTCACCATCAGCCCGTAGAAATCGACCCAGGTCCTCAGAGATCTTGATAAATGTTTGTACTACCTCGCTCTTGTGAAATACCACGAAATACTCGTGTCTATGCTCACTCTGCTCTCTTGAACTGTTCTTGGGACAGAATGCAAGTCTCAGGTACCTGTTGTCAATTACAAAGCACATTTGTCAATATTCACCGAGAGCAACAGAACCTCTGCTCTAGCTTAGATAACTGATTCGGAGTAGGAAATAATCGTCGTGGAGCTCCGTCGGTCCAAAACTCGGTCCAGAACTCAGTCCAAATATCGGTCCATAGTCCAGTCCATGAGTCCAGTCCAGAGTCCAGAGTCCAGCTTTTACACAGACCCGGCCACGAGACAATGTTAAAGTGAGCATGTGGTGGTGAAAGGTTAGAGGTCGACCTAAGCAGCTGGAAAGCTGGGCGGGGCTACATGCTGAAGTTTTCACGAGGGGCTGCTCACTCCCTGAAATCTCGTACGCTTCTGGTTGAAATCTTTACTGAAATCTCGAAATCTTTTGCCGAAATCTGAAATCTGAAATCTCAAAACCCTCCGTAATCTTGTAATCTAAGTCAGTGTACGTCCATTTTTGGTGATCACGTGATTATTACATGCGCACGTGCGGCTAGTTTCATGCCCCGCCCATGCGCGCCTCGGTGTAATCTCGTCCCAAGACCGTACCGCGATCCACGCTGGGGGGTAGTTTTGGGTCTGGGACCGAGACTAGCGTCGGGGGGTCTGGGGCCGGGGACAAGACTAGACTAAATACCTACATTGTAACTTACAATGTAAGCTCCTTGTACATTGTCTGCATGTGGTCAGTCTGCATGCATAACATCTAGGCCTGTTTTATAAGGGAGATGTGGTTCGTTGATTGTTCATGCATGTAAATGCCTAGGTAGTATCTAATCACTGGACTGGATTGTTGACTGGATTGCTGGACTGGACTGATGGACTGGATTACTAGACTTAATTTGTTCATATCACATGACCTCCATCCAATCAAATTTCGTAAATTTGGTTACAGTAAACGCACTTCATCTTCCCACTACATGCTAAGGAATGTACATGAGTGCACAATGCACAAGCTACATGGACAGATGTGCATCATGAAAGAATGTACATGAGTGCACAATGCACAAGCTACATGGACAGATGTGCATCATGAAAGAATGTACATGAGTGCACAATGCACAAGCTACATGGACAGATGTGAATCATGAATTCATGGTGTACACGCAGTGAGCTCAAACCACCCTCTGACTATAGCAAGCGTGCAAAAGAGCATCAAAAATACTGACAAAGGCCTCTTTACTAAAAACAATGTACTGCTGAAGTGTCATGGAGAACGCTGGTGTCAAATGCTATACTGGTTAGTGGTTACCAGGCTATGTAATACTCGTAGTGACTAGTGTTGTTGAATGTAGCCATTTAAAAACTATGCTTGGTCAGCGAGAGGCCTTGGAAAAGACTATTGTGCCAATTGGCCTACCAAGCTGCTCCATCTGCTGTAGTATACGCATACCTTTAAGGTCTCTTAGGCACAAAACTCCCACAGTTGCTGCACGCCACATCCTTTGTTTCTCAGCAATCTATTAGCCGCTAAGCATTGAACATGTGACCCATTCACAGCACATCTGATTGGGTGGAGGTCATGTGATACACACAATTTTAGTTCAAAGGTCAGTCCAGTAATCCAGTCCATCAGTCCAGTCCAGCAATCCAGTCCACAATCCAGTCCAGCGATTAGAGACGACCAAATGCCTATGACCTCCTTGTACATTGTGTGTGTATCGCACATACACAAAGTATTGATGAATTAATGTAAGTTCCTGCCTGTACACTGTCAGTCTGCATGTATGCAGTAAATAATCACATCATCCTGAAATTTAGAATCAGTATGTCAAAATCTGCACTGGAATCTGGAAATCTTGCATAAATCTTCATTGAAATCTGGAAATCTTGCAGAAATCTTCGTTGAAATCTGGAAATCTTGCATGATTTTTCTTGAAATCCTGAAATCTTGCATGAAATCTTGAAATCTTTCATGAAATCTTGAAATCTTGCATGAAATCTTGAAATCTGCATGAAATCTTGAAATCTTTCCGGAAATCCGGAAATCTTCAGTGAAATCCAAAGATTTCGAAATCTCGTACACAATTTTTCCAGTGATCAACCCCTCGAGTTTTCATCACTGAAGAATATTGTGCAGGAATGGTCGTATCTTAATCCCTGGACTGGATTGTGGACTGGATTGTGGACTGGATTGATGGACTGGATTGCTGAACAGAAAATTGAACTTTCAAATCACACAAGAGACAGTCGGAAATTTAATAGAGTAAAACGGTACCACATAGTCTGTTAGAAATGTTTTAAAAGGGCCATGGAAATAGACTAGTAACAGGAGTGTCAAGATGTTTTTGCTGTGAAAAGGTTTGGGTTACTTCAACCAGGACTGTTGCCAAATAGGTCTTCTGAAAGATGAGACTGATTAAACTAAAAAGCTCCTCAATGAGCTTTCTTGGTGGCAGTCCTTGGATAATAGTCACACTGATGCATCTGTGGCAACCTATAAATGTGGTTGAACTACCCAAGTGTTTTTGCAGCGATATATACGTATATGCCTTTAAATACCCTACGTATTTATGCATAAACTGGCCATGGCCTCACCACTCTTAGACGATTGCAGCCACTTCAAAAACAATGGAAAACTTCACCAGTGACTTTTTCGGCATGTGTTTATATTTTAAAAGTACTGAATGTTGTGCAGAGCACACCTAAGCAGCAGGACAATCATGATGGTTACAGCTGACAATATATAATAGGCCATTGTACTTGCTAATAAAATCATGTGACCTCTCCACTCTTCTGATTGGCTAGAGATCAGGTGATACGAACAAATTCAATACTATTGTTAATCCAGTCCAGCAATCCAGTCCACAATCTAGTCCATTGATTAGATACAACCATGCAGGAATAACGAAAACAGAGTCTACTGTATATTTTTACTGCATTAAGCGGCATGCTCTATCTACAATAGCTAGGGCTTGATGTGGGGTAGGAGGGGAATTGACATATCTTAAAACAAGCCATGGGGATTTGCCGTCAGAATCTTCCCCAAGGCATTGGTACTTAGTCAGGATTGTCCCAAATTGCATAATTATATATACATTCTCTTTCTTTGAAAAGTCTTTGTGAATTCTACAAATACCCACATCTCCCTGTCTCACAATGTGCATGACACGGAAATATGGGGTATTTGTAAGTGATATGTGGGAGATGGAATGCAGGTTTGTGCCCCAGGTATGGGGGCTTGTTTTAAGATATGTCAATTCCCCTCCTACCCCCCATCAAGCCCTAGCTATTGTAGATAGAGCATGCCACTGATAGGCATGTAACACAGTCGTTTAGCATGACACGGTGAGTGTAGTCTTGGTGTGGTCTCATTCTGAGACTATACTACAGTGACTATTGCTAGTGTCTCGTAACGTTGGCTAAGATTCTTGGTGAGGAACTATGACAACACTTGTATCTGCATCACTGTCACGAGAACGCCATCAAATAGCTTTTCAAAACACCACACAAGGAATCCTGCATGGACCCTTAAGCACCTCCTTGATATCCAAGCGTATATCATCATGAAACATCAGGTGACTGTGTCCTCCCGATTGGAAGACTGGCCCCCACACTGGACAATCACACTCCACATGCAGGCTCCAGCCTGGAGTCAAGTGCACCTATGCATCCGCCTCTTAGCAGGGTGTGATTGGCTGGAGGCAGATGCCAGCCGTTTCTGTTTTAGAAATAACCATTCCAGCCAAACAACCTCATCTGTAAGCTCTGCCACTCTGAGCCTGAAGACCACTTCCACTTCATTGCCAAGTGCCTGTCCGATCCTGTCTCTTGAGCAACATCCCTGCAGCATTAGTACCACACCTTCCTGACCTGGAAACTGACCCAGTGCGATTCACTGACGTCATGCTAGGTCTGGAATGGATCAAGGACACACCCACCCAAATCTTCACCATTAATTTTCTCATCCTGTTAAGAAGAATTCTCACTTCCGCACTTCAATGTTTTCCCCATACCACTGGTTCACACGGCTCAATAAGCCAATACAGAAAGTGAAAACAGTAAAAGTTGCAGTTTGAAATATTAGCAGCAAAATGTGTGCAATGATTCAAACTATACACCAGTTATTGGTAAGTTAATGTTCTGGTATTACAGTAACATTGGGGTAAGTCTATTTTCTTCTTTAGTGTTAGTCCTTTGTTTGATCTTAGATGTTGCCTTCTGATGCTTCATTTTAAGATGTCTCCGCAGAGGTGGCAATACTTTTGGAAGGAACAAGAACATTTGGGAGAGGATGGCATGAATATTTATTTCAGCAAATGTGAGGTACACTTGAATATCACGATTAGTGATGATCAGTGAAAGTGGGAGTAAAATGTAGGAGATTAGAGCATTCACATAGATGAATATGTTGACCTTTTTTGTGTCTTTGAAGTGTTGTCGTCGGATCTTTCTTGTCAGAATAGCAAGGAGTACTACTATTATATATAGGACTGCAACTTCAATAAGATATACGACATAAATAATGTTTTGTAAGATGCAAGTTTGAATAACCTCATAGTATGGAAACGAGTCTTCAGGTGTCACCAACATTTCAATATTCACGACTTTATTACCTCCAAACACTGTCCAGAGAGTTAGGAAGATAATATTTGTCCCCACTATGACCACAACTCCAGCAAAAAGTACCCCATCAGACCATCGCTTCCCCAGTTTCCCAAAGTAAGTAAATATGCGATAAACTCTCAGCATTCTCATAATCAGTGGGCTGAATATGAGGTGGACACCTAAACTCAAGCACCATTCTGGTGCATTGCAGAAGAAGCGGCCATTGTGTACATCGTGTATCACAGACGGTGAAAGAGCTGTAACCATGGCACTGGCAAACAGAGAATAGCATCCTATGAACATGGTAAGACTGAGGTAAGGACTAGTTGCCTTAATCTCTGGTGCATTGTGATAGTAGAGAAATAGAATCAGTATGACTGTAGAGAGAATGATGATCACTGCTTCAATTGTGAGCATAACTGCAGTAATAGCAGCAGACTGGAGATTGTACATTCTTGGTACTTCATCATCTGGACTCCTTCCTATGGCTGTTTCATTGCACTGCTTGTCACTTATGACTGCAAACAGTTCAGCAGTTCCATTCCTGATTTGGAAGATGTTCACAGCAACTTTAGATTCACCATTGTTATCAAAGTCCACATCTCCAAGAGCACCACTGAATGACACATCTGACAGCTCATTGTTAGCAGTCTCCAGGATCTCAATCTTCGCTGTAGTTCGAATATTTCCTTGCATTGTTTGCAAAGAGGCATTCAGTGCAATTGCAGTGGCCCACACTGAGTCATGTAGAGCATTGGAATAGGAATTTGGGTTCAAGGAGGTGTTATATTGAGCAGCAAAATGAGATAAACGTACCAAGTAATTCTCATAGTACTCAGTGTATGTTTGTCCTGAAACAATCACTTTGTTTGAATTGTTTGTGCTGAGCTGATACTGTATAAGAAACACACTTTCAAGTGCACTTCTCATTGTACCATTGTCACAAGTGCTAGTGGCATGAAAGAAATCCTCTACCTGGTGTTCATAAACCATCCATGTGTGTTTCAGTTGTGGCCAACGAAGACTCTGCTTGTATGCCAAACACAATACTTCTGCTGCTTGTTCTATGCCAACTGACAATATCACGATCCTCTCCCCATGTCCTTGTAATGTCCTCAGTAGAGATGGCGGACCTCGAAAAGGGTAGAAAGCTAGATTGCCTCCTAGCATATTAACTAGTGCAGGATAAGAGTGTTCCATGCTGTTGTCACTGACCACCCTAACTCTAGTCCAGCCAAACTGCTCTATCAAACTGCACACTGCCTCAGCATATACTGCAGAAGACGGAATGATGTGAAACAAGTGTGGGTACCGTACCCTGTCATGCAGGGCTGGTGATGGTGAGCCCAAAATCTGCAGGAGGTTTGTCCCACTTCTCTCAGCAATCAGTGCTACAGCTTTTGCTAGTGTGGTGCAGAAAGCCCCCACAACTCCAACTAGGTGCTGTTCCTCCTGAGTTATCTCATTGACAAATTGAAAGAGGGCCTCGCTAGGGTAGCCACGGTCACAAGTTCCAGTGTCCAGTTCAGTCAGCACCAGGTTGTACCCAGGTAGGATGGTTGGGTCCTGGTTGATTCTGTCCACTGCCAACTGTGCAGCTGGAAGGAGTTCAAGTCCCCTGTTCCATCTTGGGGTCCATGCGCTGTCTTCTTGATGAGTCTCGAGATTCAACATCACTAAGAGTCGAAGTGTGGTTGTATTTGCTGTACAAGCTAGGTGTGCTTGTGTAGACAAAACTATAAAAGGAAGAGCTGTTACTACTTTTTTCCAGCATACCATCTTCACGTACTCTCTAAATAGCTTTTGCATAGATCTAAACCTACACTTTCACAATGCTGTCCACTATACTTTGCAGAGCACACACAGACAGTTGCATTAATATACCTGCTACAGGACATGTACCAAACATTACTTGACATTTCTGGGAATTGTACATTTTACCAGTTACACATGCTAGTATGTACCAAACATGACAGTTTTTGGGATGATACCGGTATCCTATGTACATCTACAGACCGCGACATTTCTTGGTATGGTATCGTGCATTGTTGGGGTATGTACCTAACATGACAGTTTTCTGTTACTGTGCACTGGCAGGTTATGTACATGTACATCATAACATGATGTTTCGTTGTATGGATTGCTAGGGTAGTTATACCTAATTAGGTACAAGGGGAGGTTGGAAGCTAGTAGTACCTTAATGTTACTTTTAATTGCGCGTACTAAATTTAGTGATTTTAGCGATCAAAGTCATTATCGCTAAAAATAAGTACTTGCAATTAATAAATTCCAATAATGTATGAATGTCAATACACTAAACAAAGTTAAAAAACGCTAAAATTAATACATGCTAAACGAGGTGTATTCAAAATCACTAAATCAAGTATGCACAATTAAAGTAACATTAAGGTATTTCAACTTTTGGCATAGCCTATAGTGAACAGTGTAACTGATTTGCAAAATAGCCCCTGTGCACGTCGTAATTGCTCATGGATTACAATTTGTGGAAGCGTGCTGGTTTATCTTGAATTGCATGTGCGTTAGTCTGTACACAACTCTATGTAGGCTGTCTTGTAGATGTCCTAAGGTCCATCTATGAAAAATCAGCATACCTCCACAAATTCTTGGGCATTGCATAAGGAACTCAATTCCAGGAATTTATGATGAATCCAATTATACACAATAACCTACATATGTTTTGAGCATAGTGACAGGACATACCTTCAGATCAACAGTGGGACTTAAAATGGTTTCTGAATTGGCTGCAACTGTTCTATCTAACTACAATACAACATGCAATCAGCAAAAAAATCATCCTGCCATAGCTCAGCAATATATTGTGAATCAGGGAGTCTAGTGGGTCATGTTTGGACTTTTTGCCATATAGGCACTTCACAAACCACACAGACATTTCCAGTGAATACCTGCTACAGGACATGTACCAAACATTACTTGATATTTCCAGGAATTGTGTTTCAATCTAGCTGTGCCAGCATATCTTTTTCTCCCCTATAAGAACAAAGAGCTGAGATTGCCATCTCTCTCCGCAGACAATTTTAGACATTTGCTCGGTCTTTAGGGGGAATGAAGTTGAGCATGGAGTCAAATTAAGATATATGCAATAAGGATCCCATGAACTGCTGTGTATTTTTTCAGTCTGTTCGGCACCTTTACGAGAAGTTGGGGGGTTGCCTCAAAAACCCTATAAACCTAGGTATACAAGAGAGAATCATAACTTGAGTGACTTGTCATAGATCACCGAGCATTAGCACATGCAATATGCCAAAATGTTGACCAGCATCCCACTTACAAACAAACGAAAGTCACAGATAGAATTTCCCAAATGAAACATGATCAGCTGGATATTTTTTCACCCAAATTGGTATCACTATCACATGAGCCCATCATTCATACCTGATCCCAGTTTGAAAAAGATGACTGCTGGAATAACTGATCTAGTTAGTGCATTGATCATGACAAACCTCCAAGGACATCTGTTTCCCCAGTAGGCCAACCATCCACAGCATGGGGTGTACCACCAGAACTGTGTCCAACAAACTCCTTCCACAAATGTATGTAAGCCATTTATATACACAAGAATGCGGTTCTCAGCTAGAAGATGTATACAAATCAGTATCTTACATGGCAAGGGAGAGTTCATACTATTGACTGTGCAATTGTCATGAAGTTCACTTAGTTCTGCCCTCAGCTCTTCAAAAGTTTCCACCATGCCACTGCAGGTAGACTTCTCTGCTACTGTAAAATTAACTGCCATAGAACAACAAAAGCAGCTGAAGAACAAACAATGCTGCAAAGGAATACATGATCACTGTGTGTGTTGTTGGAGTGTATAACTGCAGTGCATGGTAAATTGTTACAACTCAACAATTAAGTGACCAGCAAGACTTTAAAATGGGACATTGAAGGTACATGTGTTGAAGAATGTGCACTTTTGCTTATGCGTTATCCTAACCCTGACTTTTATATTTACACTTTTGCCCATGTCCCAAGTTTACTAATGTTATGGGGACCCCAGTTCCCAAGGCTCTGGTAGATATTATGGCAATTCTGCACTGATTTACAGACTTCAAGGAGGTGTTTAGCGCTGCAGCAGATATGATGAATACTGATGGCAAGATCTATATGGAGTTACTATATCATACACATACAGTTGGAGTTAGAGTCAGCTGTTGTTGTGGATCTGATCAAACGCAACAGTATAGAAACCAGTTTTTAATTACCATGCAAAGAAAGAACTGTATTTCTGCTGTGCGTGTTTGTTTTTTAAAGATGCCTCTAAATGAAGTGCTCAGAACCATACTGATCTAACTCAAAATCTAGTGCTAGAAACTGCATGAATTGCACAGAAATGCAATAATAAAACTTGCATACCCTATGAACATAAGGATTAAAAATACAAAACTTTCAGCAGTTCCTGAAACACATTTTAAGAGTATTCCCATGCAACTCAACATTTTTCGCCATCAAATAACTCTGCAAATAAAACATCCTTTCAGTTTTCTCCCACTCAAGAAAACTAGCAAACAACAAAAACAATCGGTACCTTGATTGTTGACTTTGAGATGGAAATTTGAAGTGGCATCCCTGGATTTGAAACATTCAGAACATCGTCATCAACTATTCTCTTCAACAGCAGCAAAACATTATCTTCATGCTGTATAGCTGCATTATACACCCCCAACATTACGTTTATGTGCATCCACTGGATTAGAGTGTGAGTTGAAACAAAACTTACAAACCATCTAAATATTCATGAAACAGTAAAAAGTTGTAGCCTTAATTCCAGGCCCTCTCCACTCATGGAAAACTGGGTGGGGCCTGGGAACAAGGTTAAAAGTTGCAGTTTGAAGTTTAACAGTAGCTAATGTACATGGGATAATAGCTATATATGCATCAGTTATTTTCAAGCGCACACTGAAGACTAGTTTAGTGTTACAGTAACATTTAGTAGCGTATTCTCTTCTTTACTGATAGTGCTTCATTTGTCCTTGAGTGCTGCCTTCCAGTACTTCAGTTTAAGATGTCGCAGAAACGGTGGCAAACATTTTGGAAGGAACAAAAACATTTGGCAGAGAATGGCATGAGAGTTTATTCCAAAAAATGTGAGGTAAACTTGAATCTCACGATTAGTGACAAACTGTGAAAGTGGGTAACCAATGAAGGAGTTGACAATGAACAAGTAGATGAATGCATTGACTTTCTTTGTGTCTTTGAAGTGCTTTCGTCGGATGTTTCTTGTCAGAATAGAAAGCAGCACTGTAATTGTAATCAAGAACATACCGTAGTGTCCCGCTAATACGCCCCCTTCGAAAATACGCCCCCCCCCTCTTTTCCGCCAAAGTTCCTGCACAGGGTAGTTTGACTCGTTATAACGCCCCCCGGTGAGCGTCTTCTGGAACATCAAAACTACACGTGCTTACTATACGTTGCAAGTGCGTTCAGTAAGACTATAGTAGTCGGTGAATCTTTTGTAAGTTTTGTGGCTTTTAGAAAAGCCGGTTAGATGTTCCAAGTTTTAAGCTGCTAGTTTAGCAAACAGGTTTATCAGTCTGTCAAGGTGTTTTTGTTTCCCTCTGAAGATGTACACGCACGGAACCACGAGTCCTTTCCCATCAACTTCAGAACGTCTTCTGTCACCATTGACGATGCAAGTCATCTCGCTGCCACTCTTGTGCAAGAAATACCAGCAGACTCTGGAAATTTACCGTGGTACATGACCGACAGTGTTGCCGTTCTTGAGAACAGCTACAGCGAAGTCGTCGTGAATGTTATTGACCTCGCGTTGAACTGGCAGCTCTTCTCCGATGTAGGGAGACCACGCAGCTTTGTAAACGTGATGTCCGCGAACAGTACTCTCGATCCTGAAAGTCGTCACCATAGTTAGTTGGAAGTGTCCTAATTGCGTACATAGCACTTGCTTTTGGGGGGGGGGGGGGGGGGGGGGGGCTTATAGTCGAGACTAATTGCATCCTCGAATATAAGCCCCCCCCCCCCACTTTAGGCGGGATGTAGTGTACAAAATGGGGGGGCGTATTAACGGGACACTACGGTAATATCAGTTTCAGATATGATTAATAAAATCGTGCTTTGTGTATTGCAACCTTGAGTAACCTCATAATAGGGAAATGAGTCTTCAGGTGTCACCAACATCATATTATTAATGCCAGTAACGCCACCAAACACCATCCAGACAGTGAGGAAGATAATATTGGCACCAACTATGACCAGAATCCCACAAAAAAGTACCCCATCAGACCATCGCTTCCCCAGTTTCCCAAAGTAATTAAATATGCGATAAACTCTGAGCATTTTCATGATCAGCGGAGCTAATATAAGGTGGACACCTAAATTCAAGCACCATTCTGGTGCATTGCAGAAGAAGACTCCATCATGAATGACTGATTTTGAAAGAGCTGTAACCATGGCGCCGACAAACAGAGAATAGCATCCTATAAACATGCTAAGACTGAGGTAACGACTTGTTGCCTTAATCTCTGGTGCATTGCGATAGTAGAGAAATAGAATCAGTATGACTGTTGTGAGAATGATGAGCACTGCTTCCATTGTGAGCAAAACTGCAGTAATAGCAGCAGATTGAAGATTGTAGATTCTTGGTATTTCATCATCTAGACTCCTGCCGATGGCTGTTTCATTGCACTGTCTGTCACTTATGACTGTGTACAGTTCAGCAGTTCCATTCCTGATCTGAAAGATGTTTACAGCAACTTTAGATTCACCATTGTTGTCAAAGTCTACATCTCCAAGAGCACCAGTGAATGAAACATTTGACAGCTCATTATTAGCACTCTCCAGGATCTCAATCTTCTCTGTAGTTCCAATGTTTCCTTCCATTGTTTGCAAAGAGGCATTCAGTGCAATTGCAGTGGCCCATACTGAGTCATGTAGAGCATTGGAATAGGAATTTGGATGCAAGGAGGTGTTATATTGAGCAGCAAAATGAGATAAACGTTCAAGGTAATCATCATAGTACTCACTGTATGTTTGTCCTGAAACAATCACTTTGTTTGAATCATTTATGCTGAGCTGATTCTGTATAAGAAACACACCTTCAAGTGCACTTCTCATTGTACCATTGTCACAAGTGCTAGTGGCATGAAAGAAATCCTCTACCTGGTGTTCATAAACCATCCATGTGTGTTTCAGTTGTGGCCAACGAAGACTTTGCTTGTATGCCAAACACAATACTTCTGCTGCTTGTTCTATGCCAACCGACAATATCACAATCCTTTCCCCACATCCTTGTAATGTCCTCAGCAGAGATGGGGGACCTCGAAAAGGATAAAAAGCTACATTGCCTCCCAGCATATTAACTAGTGCAGGATAAGAGTGTTCCATGCTGTTGTCACTAACAACCCCAACTCTAGTCCAGCCAAGCTGCTCTATCAAACTGCACAGTGCCTCACCATAAACTGCGGAAGATTGAATGATGTGAAACAAGTGTGGGTATCGTATCCTGTCATACAGGGCTGGTGATGGTGAGCCCAAAATCTGCAGGAGATTTGTCCCACTTCTTTCAGCAATAAGTGATACAGTTTTTGCTAGTGTTGTGCAGAATGACCCCACAACTCCAACGAGGTGCTGTTTCTCCTGAGTTATCTCATTGACAAATTGAAAGAGGGCATCACTAGGGTAGCCACAATCACAAGTTCCAGTGTCCAGTTCAGTCAGCTCCAGGTTGTACCCAGGTAGGATAGTGGGGTCCAGGTTGATTCTGTCCACTGCCAACTGTGCAGCTGGAAGGAGTTCAAGTCCCCTGTTCCATCTTGGGGTCCATGCACTGTCTTCTTGATGAGTCTCAAGATTCAACATCACTAAGAGTCGCAGTGTGGTCGTATTTGCTGCACAAGCTGGGTGTGCTTGTGTAGACAAAATTATTAAAAATAAAGCTGTTACTACTTTTGTCCAGCATACCATCTTCACGTACTCTCTATATAGTTACTTTTCACAAAGGTACACCTTTTGCATAGATCTAAACCTACAGTTTCAAATTGCCGTCCACTGTGCTTCACAGAGAACACACAGACAGTTCCGTTTTATACTTGCTATAGGACATGTACCTAACATTACTTGACATTTCTAGGAATTGTACAGTTACACATGCTAGATCTATGTACCAAACACGACAGTTTTGGCATGATACCGGCATCCTATGTACATCTACAGACCATGGCATTTCTTGGCATAATATCGTGCATTGTTGGGGTATGTACCAAACATGACAGTTTTTATGATTGTTACTGTGCACTGGCAGGTTACATAATAACATGATCTGTTTTTTTTTTGTGGATTGGTAATGAGGTACTAGGTAAGGTTGGAAGCTATAGTAGTATTTCAACTCCTTGGCTACTTCAGGCTGGCATAGCATATCATGAACAGTGTAACTGATTTGCAAAACAGCCCCTGTTCATATGTTGCTCAGGGATTACAAATCCTGGAAGTGTGCGGGTTTTTTCCTAAAATTGCATGTGCACAGATGTTAGTCTGTACAAAACTCTATGTAGGCTGTCTTTTAGATGTCCTAAGGTCCATATATGAAAAACCAGCATACCTCCACAAATTCTTGGGTATGCATATGGAATTCAATTTCAGAAATTTATGATGAATCCAATGATACACAACCTAACACATGAGGTGTTTGTAAGCACAGATGAAACAGCCAGATGGCAGCATAGGGCTGTGAGCTAAAGCAGTTGTTATGAATGGCTTGGGTACAAGACTACTTTACACTTAGTCTGGCTGTGCCAGCATATCTTTTCTTCCCATACTGGAACAAAGAGCCGAGATTGCCATCTCTCTCTGCAGACAATTATACACAACCCATATATGTTTTCAGCTAAATAACAGGACAAAGGTTCTTGCAGATGGTTAGGATCCACAGTTCATGGAATTTAAAGAAAGGTTCTGAATTTGTTCTATCCAACTACAATACAAAATGTGATCAGCAAAAAAATCATCCTACTATAGCTCAACGATACATTGAATGAGGCCTAGGGTCACGTTTGCCATAAAGGTACTTTACAGAGCACACACAAGCATTTCCAGTGAAATACCTGCTATAGGAAATGTACCAAACAATACTTGACATTTCCAGGAATTGCGCTTCAATCTAGCTGTGCCAGCACATCTTTTCCTCCCCTACAGGAACAAAGAGCTAAGATTGCCCTCACTCTCCACAGATGATTCCAGACATCCACTCAGTCTTTAGCTATATAGTTAGCTAACGCATGCGAACATTTTGAAACTAGGGAAAAGATAGTTGTTTTTATATAGCAGTCACAGTCGTCATCATCTGATAGGGGGAATGAGGTTGAGCATGGAGTCAAATTAAGATATATGCAATAAGTCTACACCTCCAAGAGCACCAGTGAATGACACATTTGACAACTCATTATTAGCAGTCTCTTTCATTGTTTGCAAAGAGATATTCAGTGCAATTGCAGTGGCCCATACTGAGTCATGTAAAGCATTGGAGTATGGATTTGGGTTCAAGGAGTTGTTATGTTGAGCAGCAAACTGAGATAAACATTCAAGGTAATCACCATAGTACTCAGTGTACGTTTGCCCTGAAACAATCACTTTGTTTGAGTCATTTATGCTGAGCTGATACTGTATAAGAAACACACCTTCAAGTGCACTTCTCATTGTATCATTGTCACAAGTGCTAGTGGCATGAAAGAAATCGTCTACTTGGTGTTCATAAATTATCCATGTGTGTTTCAGTTGTGGCCAACGAAGACTCTGCTTGTATGCCAAACACAGTACTTCTGCTGCTTGTTCTAGGCCAACTGACAATATCACAATCCTTTCCCCACATCCTTGTAATGTCCTCAGTAGAGATGGGGCACCTCGAAAAGGATAGAAAGCTAGATTACCTGCCAGTATATTAACTAGTGCAGAATAAGAGTGTTCCATGCTGTTATCACTAACCACCCCAACTTTTGTCCAATTAAACTGCTCTATCAAACTGCACACTGCCTCAGCATAGACTGCAGAAGATGGGATGATGTGAAACAAGTGTGGGTATCGTACCCTGTCATGCAGGGCAGGTGATGGTGATGGTGATTCCAAAACCTGCAGGAGGTTTGTCCCACTTCTTTCAGCAATTATAGTGCTACAGCTTTTGCTAGTGTTGTGCAGAAAGCCTCCACAACTCCAACTTGGTGCTGTTCTTCCTGAGTTATCTCATTGACAAATTGAAAGAGGGCATCACTAGGGTAGCCATAATCACAAGTTCCAGTGTCCAGTTCAGTCAGCTCCAGGTTGTACCCAGGTAGGATAGTGGGGTCCTGGTTGATTCTGTCCACTGCCAACTGTGCAGCTGGAAGGAGTTCAAGTCCTCTGTTCCATCTTGGGGTCCATGCACTGTCTTCTTGATGGGTGTTGAGATTCAACATCACTAAGAGTCTCAATGTGGTTCTGTTTGTTGCACAAGCTAGGTGTGCTTGTGTAGACAAAGCTATAAAAAGAAAAGCTGTTACTAAATATGCTCTTGTCCAGCACATCATCTTCATATACTATTTATAGAGTTAGCTACTGTTCATAAAATTACACCTTTTGCATACATCTAAACCTACTGTTTCAAAATGCCGTCCACTATGCTTCACAGAGCAATTGCGCCACTGAATTGGTTGTTTTAACCACTGAGTGGTTACCCTGGTTGCAGACGAGCTGAAGAGACAGTGGTTATGTAATGTATATTTTGCTAATTGCGTAAGACAACCACAGACCATCTTACAACCAGTATCTTGCAGTTAGTAACCACTGAACATCTGTGAAGAGCTCACACCTACTTGTATCAAACAGCATGCAATAACAATGCATGATCTTGCAGATATAGTAACCACTGAACATCGATATCTGTGAGAGAGTCACCACAAAAGCTGTTTTATACCTGCTACAGGACATGTACCAAACATCACTTGACATTTCTAGGAATTGCCAGTTACACATCCTAGAAGTATGTACCAAACATGACAGTTTTAGGTACGATACCGGTATCCTATGTACATCTACAGACCATGGCATTTCTTGGTATGGTATCGTGCATTGTTTGGGTATGTACCAAACATGACAGTTTTTGGTATGATTGTTACCATGCACTGGCACATGTACACCATAACATGATGTTTCTTTGTATGGATTGGTAGTGTAGGTACCTAATGAGGCACTAGTGGAGGTTGGAAGCTATAGTAGTATTTCAACTCTTTGGCTACTTCAGACTGGCATAGCCTATCATGAACTGTGTAACTGTTTGCAAATTAGCCCCTGTTCATATGTTGCTCATGGATTACAGTTTGTGGAAGCATGCTAGTTTATCCTAGAATTGCATGTGCGCAGACGTTAGTCTGTACACAACTGTAATGTAGGCTGTCTTGTAGATGTCCTAAGGTCCATCTATGAAAACCAGCATACCTTCACAAATTCTCGGGCATTGCATAAGGAACTCAATTCCAGGAATTTATGATGAATCCAATTATACACAATAACCTACATATGTTTTTAGCATAGTGACAGGACAAAGCTTCTTACACACCATTCAGATCAACAGTGGAACTTAAAATGGTTTCCGAATTGGCTACAACTGTTCTATCCAACTACAATACAACATGCAATCAGGAAATCACCATGCCATAGCTCAGCAATATATCATGAATCAGGGAGTCTAGTAGTCTCGCGTAGCCAGACTCTCGCAGGGAGGGAGAGTCTGGTCAACTGCCCATATAAGACTTGTTCCAACACCCACCCCAACTGGGGTGGGTGATAAGTGCCTTCAAGGCCACAGCGTTTATATTGTGCAGCTATAATAGCAACGTGTCAAATAAACGAAGTCTCACTCACACTAGACAAGCTGCAATTATCGGAAAGCAATGTAAATGTAAAGATTGCCATCTCTCTCAGCAGACAATTCTAGACATTTGCTCGGTCGTTAGCTAATGCATGGGATCCAGATTGATTTACTGAATGTGAACAATTTTGAAACTAGAATAAATATAGCTGTTTGTATGTAGCTGGCACAGTCATCATCATCTGATAGGGGAAATAAAGTTGAGCATGGAGTCAAATTAAGATATATGCAATAAGGGTCCCATGAACTGCTATGTCTTTTTCCAGTCTGTTCGGCACCTTTATGAGAAGTTGGGGATTGCCTCAAAAATCCTATAAACCTAGGTATACAAGAGAGAATTATAACTTGAGTGACTTGTCATAGATCACCGAGCATTAGCATATGCAATATGCCATCCATGTTGGCCAGTATCCCCCTTAAACACACAGAAGTGATTTCCCAAATGAAACATGATCAGCTGGATATTTTTTCACCCAAATTGGTATCACTATCACATGAGCCCATCATTCATACCTGATCCCAGTATGAAAAATATGACTGCTGGAATAACTGATCTAGTTAGTGCATTGATCATGACAAACCTCCAAGGACATATGTTTCCCCAGTAGGCCAACCATCCACAGCTAGGGGTGTAGCTACCACCAGAATTTTGTCCAATAAACTCCTTCTACAAATATATATAAGCCATCTATATACGCAAGAATTCAGTTCTAAGCTAACATTCCAGATGTATCTTACAAGGCAAGGGAGAATTCATACTAATGACTGTGCAGTTGTCACTTACTTTTTCCCTCAGCTTTTCAAAAGTTTCCACCATGCCACTGCAGGTACCCTTCTCTGTTGCCCTAAATTTAGCTGCCATAGAACAACAAAAGCAGCTTAAGAATCACTGTGTGTGTTGTTGGAGTGTATAACTGCAGTGCATGGTAAATTGTTATCACTCAACAATTAAGTGACCAGTAACACTTTTATACGAGACATTGAAGGTATTGTTATCCTAACCAAGTTTATCTAGCTTTTATTTTTACACTTTTGGTTCTGTCCCATGCTATGGGTACCCTAGTTCCCAAAGCTCTGGTAGATATCATGGCAATTCTGCACCGATTTAGGTACTTCAAGGTGGTGTTTAGTGCTGCAGCAGATATGATGAATACTGCCAATAACTGATGGGCAAGATCTTGCATATGGAGTTACTATATCATACACATACAGGTGGAGTTGGAGCAAACTGTTGTCGTGGATCTCATCACACACAATGGTGTGGTCTGCACTTGAAACCAAGTTTTATTTAACATGCAATAAAGAACTGTATTTCTGCTGTACATGCTTTTATTTATAGATGCCTGCAAATTCAGCCCAACAACTAGCTATCTCAGAGAGCTCCTCCAGTGGCACTGAAGTGAGGGACCAACATAGTTTAACACAACTAACAAACATGGACGTGTGAACAACTCTGACCTTGTAGTAAGTTATTTTGTGTGCACTTGAAGGACTGCAAATGGAAATGCACTACCCCAATAAGGAGTTGCCACCAATGGTGAAGTGCATGTGTGAGCAAGCAGGCCTGAAACTGAGGACCAATCATTCACTGAGCAACAGGAGGGACAACTCCCTTCAAAGCAGATGTGGCAAAAAAAAAAGAAAAAAATTGATCAGAAAACTACAGGGCACAGTAGTTAACATTGAGTGTTCTACCGTGTGCAAGAAAACTAGCAAACAACACAAACAATCAGTACCTTGATTGTTGACTTTGCAAATGAAACTTGAAATGGCGTCCCTGGATTTGAAACCTAAAACTGAGAGCTCCCCCACTCCCTCCCACATTCAGTGATATGTGTTCAATGCTGTGCTGGTCTCAGCCATTTGCCTTCTATAATGCTATAGCTATAGAAAGTCGTTATCCCTTCACTGTAATCATCTATTTTTTGTTCATACTATATACATTATACACCTCAAATTATGTTCATGCATATCCAGTGCAACGTCACATCCGGTGCAACATGACATACACAGCAACATGACATACACAGCAACGTGACATCCAGTGCAACGTGACATCCAGAGCAACGTGACATCCAGTGCAACGTGACATCCAGTGCAACGTGACATCCAGTGCAACGTGACATCCAGTGCAACATGACATCCAGTGCAACGTGACATCCAGTGCAACGTGACATCCAGTGCAACGTCACATCCGGTGCAACATGACATACACAGCAACATGACATCCAGTGCAACGTGACATCTAATGCAACGTGACATCCAGTGCAACATGACATACACAACAACATGACATCCAGTGCAACGTGACATCCAGTGCAACGTGACATCCAGTGCAACGTGACATCCAGTGCAACGTGACATCCAGTGCAACGTGACATCCAGTGCAACGTGACATCCAGTGCAACGTCACATCCGGTGCAACATGACATACACAGCAACATGACATACACAGCAACGTGACATCCAGTGCAACGTGACATCCAGTGCAACGTCACATCCGGTGCAACATGACATCCAGTGCAACGTGACATCCAGTGCAACGTGACCTCCAGTGCAACGTGACATCCGGTGCAACATGACATACACAGCAACATGACATACACAGCAACATGACATACACAGCAACATGACATCCAGTGCAACGTGACATCCAGTGCAACATGACATCCAGTGCAACGTGACATTCAGTGCAACATGACATCCAGTGCAACGTGACATCCAGTGCAACGTGACATCCAGTGCAACATGACATCCAGTGCAACGTGACATCCAGTGCAACGTGACATCCAGTGCAACGTCACATCCAGTGCAACATGACATCCAGTGCAACGTGACATCCAGTGCAAGGTGACATCCAGTGCAACGTCACATCCGGTGCAACATGACATACACAGCAACATGACATACACAGCAACGTGACATCCAGTGCAACGTGACATCCAGTGCAACGTCACATCCGGTGCAACATGACATCCAGTGCAACGTGACATCCAGTGCAACGTCACATCCGGTGCAACATGACATCCAGTGCAACGTGACATCCAGTGCAACATGACATACACAGCAACATGACATACACAGCAACATGACATCCAGTGCAACGTGACATCCAGTGCAACATGACATACACAGCAACCAGTGCAACGTGACATCCATGCAGTGCAACATGACATCCAGTGCAACGTGACATCCAGTGCAACATGACATCCAGTGCAACGTGACATCCAGTGCAACATGACATCCAGTGCAACGTGACATCCAGTGCAACATGACATCCAGTGCAACGTGACATCCAGTGCAACGTGACATCCAGTGCAACGTGACATCCAGTGCAACATGACATCCAGTGCAGCGTGACATCCAGTGCAACATGACATACACAGCAACCAGTGCAACAATATGAGTGTGAGTTGCAACAAAAGTAATTAACCCATCTATCTAAAGATTCATGAAACAAGAAAAAGTTTTAAGCCTCAATTCCAAGGTCTCTCCACATATGAACAAGTGATGGAAACTGGGAGGGGCCTGGGAACAAGGTTAAAAGTTGCAGTTTGAAGTTTAACAGTAATATACATGAGACAATTAATAGCTATGCACCAGTTATTTTCAAGTGCACACTGAAGACTAAAGTTTAATACTACAGTAACATTGGGGTGAGTAGGGTATTCTCTTCTCCAGTGGTAGTGGTTTGTTTGTTCTTTAGTGCTGTCTTCCATTACTTCAATTTGAGATGTGTACAAAGTGGTGGCAAACATTTTGGAAGGAACAAAAACGTTTGGCAAAGGACTGCATGAGAATTTACTTGGGCAAATGTGATGTAAACCTCACAACATGATCATTGAAAGTGAGAGAAGGATGCAGGTGATGAGAACCGCTGAGTAGATGAATACGTTGACTTTCTTTGTGTCCTTGAAGTCTTGTCATCGAATCTTTCTTGTCAGAATAGCAAGGACTACTACTATGATTTATATAAGCACTATTTGAAGGGGATCAAGCACAGCAAAAACCATGTTTGGTGAGGTACAAGATTGAATAATGTCATAATGTGGAAATGAGCCTTCGGGTGTCACCAACATTACCTTATTAATACGATTATCACCATCAAGCACTCTCTGGAGAGTAAGAAAGAGAATACTGACTCCAACTATGAGCAAAAGGCACACCATCAGACCGTCGCTTGGCCAGTTTGCTAAAATAATTATTTATGTGATAAACTCTGACCATTCTCATGATCAGCGGGGCAAATGTGAGATATAGAGACCTAAAATTAATCTATATTGAGCGGAAAAATGAGATAACTGTTCCAAGTAATCCTCATAGTACTCAATGTGTGTTTGCCCTGAAACAATCACTTTGTTTGAATCAGTTATGTTTATAGCTGATACTGTACAAGAAACGCACCTTCAAGTGTACTCTCATTGTATCATTGTCACAAGTGCTAGTGGCATGAAAGAAATCCTCTACCTGGTGTTCATAAACTATCCATGTGTGTTTCAATTGTGGCCAACGAAGACTCTGCTTGTATGCCAAACACAATACTTCTGCTGCTTGTTCTAGGCCAACTGACAATATCACGATCCTTTCCCCACGTCCTTGTAATGTCCTCAGTAGAGATGGGGCACCTCGAAAAGGGTAGAAAGCTAGATTACCTCCCAGCATATTAACTAGTGCAGGATTAAACTGTTCCATCAAACTGCACACTGGCCATCACTAGGGCATCACTAGGGTAGCCATGATCACAAGTTCCAGTGTCCAGTTCAGTCAGCTCCAGGTTGTACCCAGGTAGGATGGTGGGGTCCTGGTTGATTCTGTCCACTGCCAACTGTGCAGCTGGAAGGAGTTCAAGTCCCCCGTTCCATCTTGGGGTCCATGCACTGTCTTCTTGACGAGTCTTGAGGTCCAACATCACTAAGAGTCGAAGTGTGGTTGTACTTGTTGCAGTGCTAGTGTAGACAAAACTAAAAAAAGGCTTTATAATTGTGAATTCTACAAATACCCATATCTCCCTGTCACACAATATGCATGACACGGAAATATGTAAGAGATAGTATGCAGGTTTGTGCCCCAGGTATGGGGGCTTGTTTTAAAATATGCCAATTCCCCTCCTACCCCCCATCAAGCCCCAGCTATTGTAGGTAGGGTATACCACTGATAGGCATGTAACACGGTCGTTTAGCATGACATGGTGAGTGTAGTCTTGGTGTGGTCTCATTCTGAGACTATACTACAGTGACTATTTTGCTAGTGTCTCGTAACATTGGCTAAGATTCTCGGTGAGGAACTATGACAACACTTGTATCTGCATCACTGTCACGAGAATCTCATCAAACAGCTTTTCAAAACACCACACAACAAGGAATCCTGGATCCTTAAGTGCTTCCTTGATGCCCAAGCATACATCATCATGAAACATCAATGTGAGAACTACTCCCTAGGTGAGGAGGAGGAGGAGGAGGAGGAGGAGGAGGAGGATTCTCACTTCTGCACTTTAGTGTTTTCCCCATAACGCTGGTTCATATGGTTCAGTAAGCAAATACAGAAAGTGAAAACGGTAAAAGTTGCAATTTGAAACATTAGCAGTAATATGTGTGCAATAATTCAAAACTATACGTTAATGTTCTGGAATAAAAGCTTCTTTACTGGTAGTAGTTTGTTTGATCTTAGATGTTGCCTTCTGATACTTCGGCTTTAAATGTCTCAGAAGTGGTGGCAAACACTTTGGAAGGAACAAAAACATTTGGCAGAGGATAGCATGAATATTTATTTCAGCAAATGTGAGGTACACTTGAATCCTACGATCAGTGATGATCAGTGAAAGTGGGAGTAAAATGTAGGAGATGAGAATATCCAAGTAGATAAATATGTTGACTTTCTTTGTGTCCTTGAAGTGTTGTCGTCGGATCTTTCTTGTCAGAATAGCAAGCAGTACTATTATGGTATATAGGACTGCACCTTCAATAAGATATACCGCATTAATAATGATTGGCAAGATGCAAGTTTGACTAACCTCATAATATGGAAACGAGTCTTCAGGTGTCACCAACATTGCAATATTCATGCCTTTAACACCTCCAAACACTCTCCAGAGAGTGAGGGAGAGAATATTTGTCCCCACTATGACCAGAATCCCACAAAAAAGTACCCCATCAGACCATCGCTTCCCCAGTTTCCCAAAGTAATTAAATATGCGATAAACTCTGAGCATTCTCATGATCAGTGGGCTGAATATGAGGTGGACACCTAAACTCAAGCACCATTCTGGTGCATTGCAGAAGAAGCGGCCATTGTGTATCACAGACGGTGAAAGAGCTGTAACCGTGGCACTAGCAAACAGAAAATAGCATCCTAAAAACATGGTGAGACTGAGGTAAGGACTTGTTGCCTTAATCTCTGGTGCATTGCGATAGTACAGAAATAGAATCAGTATGACTGTAGTGAGAATGATGAGCACCGCTTCAAATGTGAGCAAAACTGCAGTAATAGCAGCAGATTGTAGATTGTAGATTCTTGGTATTTCATCATCTGGACTCCTGCCTATGGCTCTTTCATTGCACTGCTTATTACTTATGACTACGTACAGTTCAGCAGTCCCATTCCTGATTTGGAAGATGTTTACAGCAACTTTAGATTCACCATTGTTGTCAAAGTCTACATCTCCAAGAGCACCAGTGAATGACACATTTGACAACTCATTATTAGCAATCTCATTTATATCCGCAGTTCCATTTGTCCGTAAAGAGATATTCAGTGCAATTGCAGTAGCCCACACAGAGTCATGTAAAGTATTGGAGTATGGATTTGGGTTCAAGGAGGTGTTATATTGAGCAGCAAAATGAGATAATTGTTCGAAGTAATCCTCATAGTACTCACTGTATGTTTGCCCTGAAACAATCACTTTGTTTGAATCATTTATGCTGAGCTGATACTGTACAAGAAACACACCTTCAAGTGCACTTCTCATTGTATCATTGTCACAAGTGCTCGTGGCACGAAAGAAATCGTCTACTTGGTGTTCATAAACTATCCATGTGTGTTTCAGTTGTGGCCAACGAAGACTCTGCTTGTATGCCAAACACAGTACTTCTGCTGCTTGTTCTAGGCCAACTGACAATATCACAATCCTTTCCCCACATCCTTGTAATGTCCTCAGTAGAGATGGGGCACCTCGAAAAGGGTAGAAAGCTAGATTACCTCCCAGCATAGTAACTAGTGCAGGATAAGAGTGTTCCATGCTGTTGTCACTAACCACCCCAACTTTTGTCCAATTAAACTGCTCTATCAAACTGCACACTGCCTCAGCATAGACTGCAGAAGATGGGATGATGTGAAACAAGTGTGGGTATCGTACCCTATCATGCAGGGCAGGTGATGGTGATTCCAAAACCTGCAGGAGGTTTGTCCCACTTCTCTCAGCAATCAGTGCTACAGCTTTTGCTAGTGTGGTGCAGAAAGCCCCCACAACTCCTACTAGGTGCTGTTCTTCCTGAGTTATCTCATTGACAAATTGAAAGAGGGCATCACTAGGGTAGGCATGATCACAAGTTCCAGTGTCCAGTTCAGTCAGCTCCAGGTTGTATCCAGGTAGGATAGTGGGGTCCTGGTTGATTCTGTCCACTGCCAACTGTGCAGCTGGAAGGAGTTCAAGTCCTCTGTTCCATCTTGGGGTCCATGCACTGTCTTCTTGACGAGTCTTCAGATTCAACATCACTAAGAGTCTCAATGTGGTTCTGTTTGTTGCACAAGCTAGGTGTGCTTGTGTAGACAAAGCTATAAAAAGAAAAGCTGTTACTAAATATGCTCTTGTCCAGCACATCATCTTCATGTACTATTTATAGAGTTAGCTACTGTTCATAAAGTTACACCTTTTGCATACATCTAAACCTACTGTTTCAAAATGCCGTCCACTATGCTTCACAGAGCAATTGCGCCACTGAATTGGTTGTTTTAACCACTGAGTGGTTACCCTGGTTGCAGACGAGCTGAAGAGACAGTGGTTATGTAGTGTATATTTTGCTAATTGCGTAAGACAACCACAGAGGAAGCTTCCCAGACCATCTTACAACCAGTATCTTGCAGTTAGTAACCACTGAACATCTGTGAAGAGCTCACACCTACTTGTATCAAACAGCATGCAATAACAATGCATGATCTTGCAGATATAGTAACCACTGAACATCGATATCTGTGAGAGAGTCACCACAAAAGCTGTTTTATACCTGCTAACAGGACATGTACCAAACATCACTCGACATTTCTAGGAATTGTACATTTTACCAGTTACACATCCTAGAAGTATGTACCAAACATTACAGTTTTAGGTATGATACCAGTATCCTTTGTATCATACTGCGTGGGAAGTTAAAAGAAGCCGCCACGGGGTACAAATCCCATGTACACCGTGGCAGCACCTGTGATCCTAGTTGTCTCATATGGTACAACTAGTTGCTAAGCAACAGTCCAGCCCGTTCACATAGCAGAAGCCTCACAATTGTTGTTGCTATAAGCAACTGTGCTAATCAGATCAATTATGATACAAGCCAGCTGTACCATGGCTTCTTAATGGTATGGCGTTGTACCGTCCTCGGGTTAATAATGTCCTTCCTCGGGCTTCGCCCTCGGAAGTACATCATTAACCCCCGGATGGTACAATCGTCATACCCATTAAGAAGCCATGGTACAACTATAACATGTACATCTACAGACCCATGACTTTCTTGGTATGGTATCGTGCATTGTTGGGGTATGTATCTAACATGATAGTTTTCGGTATGATTGTTACTGTGCACTGGCTGGTTATGTACATGTACATCATAACTTTTTGCTAAATTTTTTCAATCAACATGCACTGATACCCATTGATCTGCATTGGGACAATGTAGGTTGGACCTTTGAAACCCATACCGGTGAATCTCGATCATGGATTGACCATACTGTAGTATTTAACAGTCTAGTGAACAAAGTCCTGGAAGTGTGCACACTTGATTGTGTGTCGAAATTTTCAGACCATAGACCAGTTTGTACTGTATGCCAGCTGGAGTTTGGAGCAGTTTTCCCTGATGGCACTATTGGGGCTGAGCAACATTCCTCCATTGTTTGCAACAAAGCATCTAATGAAGATCTACAACGTTATGCCTCACTTGTTTACTCAAGACTTGATGAATTGTCTATCCCTGATGATGTTCTGTTCTGTACTAATCCCCTTTGTCAGGAACACAAGTCTACTCTGGATTGTTATTGTCAATCAATTTGCGATTGTCTCGTTGAGTCTGCCAAGATGTGCATTCCAACTACAACTGTTTGCAAACGAGTTGCCGGATGAAATGTTTCTGCATGCTTGCTGAAACGTTAAGCATCCTTCTGGCATCAGCTGTGGGTAGACTGTGGGTCACCGTCTGCTGGTGTTACAGCAGAGATTAAAA
This sequence comes from Agelas oroides, assembly GCA_949130485.1. Classification (NCBI taxonomy): domain Eukaryota; kingdom Metazoa; phylum Porifera; class Demospongiae; order Agelasida; family Agelasidae; genus Agelas; species Agelas oroides. The sequence goes on along the minus strand of OX422202.1, from coordinate 5,095,847 downwards.
AGAAAACTAAGCAAAGGTACAAAGCAGAAACTAGACGTCTTAAAAGACGGCAGAATTATATTTGCCGTGAAAAGATGGGAAGTGCCTTAGCTACAAACCATACCAGAAACTTTTGGAGCGAAGTAAAATGAATTAATAGATCAAAATGTGCCTCCCCCACAGCTCCAATGATTGATGGGGTGTCTGGAGATCCACACATAGCTGAACTGTGGTCAGTGAAATTTAAGGATCTGTATAATCGCTGTGACCCAAACAAAAGCACTAAAGTTTTGGAGGAGGTGAATTCTTCTGTTACGACTCAAGATCTTGCTTCTCTTTCCGTCGATATTGATACTGTTTTAGGAGCTATAGATCAGTTGAAACCAGGAAAGTCTGATGGGAAATCTCTAATGTCGGACCACGTTCTGAACGCACCACCCATTCTGGCTTCTAAGTTGGCTGAACTTTTTACTTCTTTACTTCGGCATGGGCATGCAGCTGTTTGTCTCCAGGACTCTATAATTCAGCCAATACCTAAAGGTGCCAAAGATCCTGCCAAGTCGAGTAATTACCGTGGTATTGCTCTCGCATCATGTCTCGGCAAGCTGCTAGAATTGTGCATCTTACAGCTATTCCCTAAATTCTTCAATACCTCGAGATTACAATTTGGTTTCAAGAAAGGATGCTCAACAGATCTGTGCACTGGACTGCTGAAAATTGCCAGTTCACATTACGTGCAACGGGGGTCAAAGGTTAGATGTGCACTGCTGGACATGAGTAAAGCTTTCAATATGGTCGACCATGGATATATATTTGACCTACTGTTGTTACGAGAACTTCCATACCCAGTCTTACGCTTTCTGATCCAGTGGTACTCCCACCAACACCTTCAAATTCGATGGAAGGGCACACTATCTTCCACCTTTTCAGTGGCAAATGGTGTGCGGCAAGGAGGCATACTATCTCCAATCTGCAACGGTTGGCTATTATCGGAGTGGGATGTCACTGGAAAGGCATGTTTGCCGGCTGCCTCTGTTATGTGGATGACCTTGCTCTACTAGCTCCATCCGCACATGCACTCAGAAGAAGGTTGAAAGTCTGTTCTGATTTTGCCATGGAGAGAAATCTGATGTTCAATGCAGGAAAGACCTAATTAATTTGTTTTCGTCGTCAAATTCTGTGGGCAGAAACTGAACTTCTCTGACTCAGTTTGTCATTCGGTCACATGTTGTCATGTGACCTATCAGACTCAATAGACATCGAGATGAAAACGAAAGAATTCATTCGATGTGCTAATTGTTTGCATTTGAACTTTGGTATGTGCTCTCCAGCTGTAAAGTCTTCTCTCCTCAGATCATTCTGTATGTCTTTTTATGCCACTGCACTCTGGAGGATGACTTGCCCTGAACTCCACTCCATGGAGACTGCATGCAGTAAACAAGTTTCTCTGTCGCATTTGGAATCTTCCGTATCTCAGTCATACTGCCTTGACTCAAAGAATTGCATCTGTGCAGAGTCTCTACAATATAGTATATCAGAGGTGTAAGAATCTTATGAAGGCAGCCAAAAGATGCCCTTCCCTACTTGTACGAACAGTGTTCTGTGATGCTGAGTCTGTACCCTGGTGCTTTCTTGGTTATAACCATCTTTACGGTCACAGGCACATCAAGTTGTACAATCATTTAGATGATACAATTGCACAATTAATAAGAGAAATTAGGAGTGACTACTATTACATTCCTGGCTTTAAGAAATGTGATCTCGAGTACATTGTGAACTATATTATAGCGCATTTAGTTAGCTGAGTCTCTTTGTATCATTAATTTAATTTATTGTACTTAGCATCTTTTGCGTCTTTCTCTTGGCGTGTGTCTAATAATAATAATAATAACATGATGTTTCTTTGTATGGATTGGTAGTGTAGGTACATGTACCTAATGAGGTACTAGGGGAGGTTGGAAGCTATAGTAGTATTTCAACTCTTTGGCTACTCACTCTGGCATAGCATATCAAATATTGAAATAAACAGCCCCTGTTCATATGTTGCTCAGGGATTACAAATCATGGAAGTGTGAGGGTTTTTTCCTAAAATTGCATGTGCACAGACATTAGTCTGTACACAACTCTATGTAAGCTGTCTTTTAGATGTCCTAAGGTCCATCTATGAAAAACCAGCATACCTCCACAAATTCTTGGGCACTGCATATGGAATTCAATTCCAGGAACAACCTAACTCATGAAGTGTTCGTAAGCACAGACGAAACAATCGGATGGCAGCACAGGGCCGAGAGCGAAAACACATTTTACCAATTACACGAGGAATTGTACATTTACGAGAGTGAAAGCAGTTGTTATGAACGGCTTGGGTGCAAGACTACTTTACACTTAGTCTGGCTGTGTCAGCGTATCTTTTCTTCCCATACTGGAACAAAGAGCTGAGATTAATTGCCATTAATTGCCATCTCTCTCTGCAGACAATTATACACAACCTAGATATGTTTAGCTAAATAACAGGACATAGCTTCTTACACACCATTCAGATCCACAGTTCATGGAATTTAAAATGTGTTCCAATTGGCTACAACTGTTCTATCCAACTACAAGTACAAAATGCGATCTGCCAAAAAAAAATCATCCTTAGCAATACAATGAGAATCAGGGAGTCTAGTAGGGCCACGTTTGCCATATAGGTACTTCACAAACCATACACAGACATTTCCAGTGAATACCTGCTGCAGGACATGTACCAAACATTACTTGACATTTCTAGGAATTGTACATTTTACCAGTTACACATGCTAGAAGTATGTACCAAACATGATCTTTTTTGGCATAATACCGGTATCCTATGTACATCTACAGACCACAACATTTTTATTATTAAGAGAAAAAAGCAGCTTTCAGGATACAAGCAGTGCTTAGAAACTGGATCTACTTCGCACTTGCGCCACGTGCAATAATTGCTGACCTAGCGGTCTCGTTCCCAGACTTGAGGGGGAGGCCTCAGAACTCGTTCCCTGACCTAACTAGCGATCCTAGAGGTGCATGATGTTGGGTACTGGAGATAGGACAAACCTTAGTGTAGAACTTGTACAGGGAGAGGTACTAGTTACATACATTTCATAGTCTTTGCTGGATCGACCGGGAGCTTTTTGGTGGTTGGTTATCAAAGCACTTTCTCCATCAACTTGATCAGAACTGCCACCTTTGGAGCCATTCTTCATTACTCTCCAAATACCATTCACAGCACTGTTGAAGAGCAGCTTTATCATTTTTGTACTTCCACCTTACACTACTCACCTCTCTTAGCCATTGGACAGAGAGTTAAGGTTGCACAGCATGAGGTGTGTCATTAGTACATGGAAAATAAGACTAGTGGTTACTATTCCTCTTCTATTTTACACAGCATGGATCAATGCCACGACCATTATACTGTAAACAGAGATTTGGTTCATTTGCCTGGAGGTTCAGGTCCTCAACTATCCCTTTCAGAAGCTGCTGCATGGGCTGGCACATAAACCTCTCCATAGTCTTGCAAAGTGATCACAGTCACGGGCAGGCAGTACCTTTATTCCTGTCTTCTCCAAGAAAGAACTCCACTACTTTCAAACGCAATTCGAAAATGGGTTTGACATTGAAAGCAGTGATTGCCATAAGAAACTGGAAGGTTACCAACTTAGGTTGCTTTAGGAATCAATGGTTTTGCATCCCACCTTGAGATCTGGTGCAACAGCTGATGATCAGTCTCATTTTGACACAGCCTTTTTTCCCCCCTGGGGTCACAAACTCTAGTGGTAATGATTGTTCTGAGCTATGGGTTACAGAAGCTGCCAAAAAAGCTACCACAATGCTCCAACCAGCCTCAGACCAAGCTAAGTTCATCCGTAAGCATGCTGACAAAGTATCTAGCAGTGTCCATCCTTTATTGCTGATAACTAGGTGAATGTAGAACATTGTGGGGTGAGCAAGCAATACACTACGGAATTGAACTGTGATATAGCTAAGGCTTTACCAGTGAAGTATGAGATCACAGTACACAGGCTGTGGCATGTAGCTAAACAAGGTTTGTTGTTCTACTGTCTGCAAAAGTGCTTTACATCTTAGAGAAAAGTGCCATGGTTGCAGAGAATAACTTGTCATGGAGTGGTAGAATACAATGCAGCCATTTTTCCTATACCTAAGCAGCTACTCTGGCTACCTGTAGGCTATGTCTGAACACAGCCTGGCTTGTCGTGCATAGCCCTTACTTGAGACACTTTAGAGAAATAGCAGATGGAGGTCGCCATGCATCAGCCATGAAGCTGCTTTCTGTGTTCAGCCTGTCTACACAAATGTTAACAATATTTCCTGCATAATCATCCACATAGTATAGCTACATAATGATAGGCAACTACAAATGAAATGCTACTGTTAGCGTAGATGGTAGTGCCACCAACAAAGGCCATAGCTCCACCATCATCTTTATTTCTACAAAAGAGATCTTTTGTCCAATAATCATAGTAGAACTACTTACATAAACTGCATCACAATACTGTCCTTCATTTTTCAGAAACAGTACATTTCCTTCAATGTTTACCTCAGCATTCTCTGCCTAAATTGCACCAAGTATCATACCCTACCTTTGTTCTGCAGAAATGTGGCATTGTAATAAAATGTCACATTGCAATGCTTCAGGGTGTAGGACTGAATATACTGAGTCTATACAATTATCAGCAAAAGTGTTAGACCCATGCATGAAACTTAACTGTTAATGCATTTTGTAAAAAAGATTTCTTGTCGTAATAAATCGACATTTTCTAGTATGAGGACTGAATTGGGTGTCATGTACACTTCTAATGATTGGATATTGTTGGTATGAAAATAGGTAACAGAATCACAAAACAGTTGACAACACAGTTGACTTGTATCATTTGAACTTCCACATCCTGAGAAGCATGTTGCCCTAAAATGCATTTCCAGCATTCCAGCATTACCATATGCAGTAACATTTCAAATGTAGCTTTTTAACTAGAGACATGGTTTGTATAGCTATTGAGTTGAATCCAGCAAAATGCAGCTAAGATCAATGAAACTCTAATCAACATCACTCTCTGTTCCCAACATAAATAATGAGTCGGCCTCATGATTTCATGCGATGTAATTGAAACTGAAGTAAAGAGTAAACTATGCAGTTGATATTGTTGTAAACAGTGCAACTGTCAAAATATAGATATAGCTGCTACTATCCAGTTTGCTGGTTCTTCAGGGTTCACGGTCAGTATGCAGAAGTATAGCCTACAAAAAGATACAATCCAAGTAACTATCTATTCTCTGCTGAAGCAAATTCACCCAGTTGTTTTGCTATTGCATGTAGTGAAAAAAATGTGACAGCGGTACAAATGTACAGGTTGAGATACATAGACAAAGTAATTTTATGGTACCCTGTTTTATGTGAATTGTTAGTACTACATAGCTAAGTAACAAAAACTGCTGGTAATACAGTTACTGGGAAATAATACTATGATCTGCCACAATTGTCACGGTAATACGTCCGTCTAAGGCTTCGTGAAACAGTAAGAAGTAGTAGCCTCAATCTCAGATTCTCCACACATATCACACATATGAAAATACAATGAAAATCTAAGTAGGATCCAGGAAGAGGCTTAAAAAGTTAATGTTTGAAACTTCAGCAGTAACATAATTAAAAGTTATGCACTACTGTTTTTGCGTGCACATTGAATGCTAGTTTAGTGCTACAGTAAAGTCTGGGGTGAGTACACGCTTGCCCCTTCAATGTTAGCATTTTGTTGTTTCTTAGGTGCTGTCTTCCAGTACTTCAATTTAATATGTCGCAGAAATGGTGGCCAACATTTTGGAAGGAACAAAAACACTTGGCAGAGGATAGCAGTTTGATTTACTAAAAAAAACATCAGGTAAACTTGAATCTCACGATTAGTGATGATCAGTGAAAGTGGGAATAAAATGTAGAAGACGAGAAAATCTAAGTAGATAAATGCGTTGACTTTCTTTGTGTCTTTAAAGTTTTGTCGTCCAATCTTTCTTGTCAACACAGCAAGGAGCACTATTATAGTAGTAAAAAGAGAAGCTTCACATTCAAATAGGACTAGTGTAATAATATTTGGTGGGCTGCAAACTGGAATAACCTCATAGTATGAAAATGAGTCTTCGGGTGTCACCAACATTTCAATATTGATGCTTTTAACACCTCCAATCACTTGAACGGCAGTGAGAAAAATAATGTTGATCCCAACTATGAACAGAACCCCAGCAAAAAGTACTCCATCAGACCACCGCTTACCGAGTTTTCCAAAGTGAGTAAATATGCGATAAACTCTAAGCATTCTCATGATCAGTGGGCTGAATACAATGTGGAGACCTAAACTCGAGCTCCATCGTGGAACATTGCAGATGAACACTCCATCATGAATAAAAGATTGCGAAATAGTTTCAATCGTGGCACTCGCAAACAGAGAATAGCATCCTAAAAACATGATGAGACTGAGGTAAGGGCTTGTTGCCTTAATCTCTGGTGCATTGCGATAGTAGAGAAATAGAATCAGTATGACTGTAATGATGAACACTGCTTCAATTGTGAGCAAAACTGCAGTAACAGCAGCAGATTGGAGATTGTAGATTCTCGGTAATCTTTCATTAACAAACCCGCCTATGGTCATTTGATTGCACTGCCTGTCACTTATGACTGTGTACAGTTCAGCAGTTCCATTCCTGATCTGGAAGACGTTCGCAGCAACTTTAGATTCACCATTGTTATCAAAGTTTACATCTCCAAGAGCACCAGTGAATGAAACTTTGGCCAAGCTCATTATTAGCTGTCTCCAGAACTTCAATTTTTTCTGCAGTTCCAATATATTCTTTTATCGTTTGGAAAGAGACATTCAGTGCAATTGCAGTAGCCCATACAGAGTCATGTAAAGCATTGGAATAGGGGTTTGGATCCAAGGAGATGTTGTGTTTAGCAGAAAAATGAGATAAACGTTCGAAGTAATCCTCATAGTACTCAGTGTATGTTTGTCCTGAAACAATCACTTTGTTTGAATTGTTTGTGCTGAGCTGATACTGTATAAGAAACACACCATCAAGTGCACTTCTCATTGTATCATTGTCACAAATGCTCGTGGAATGAAAGAAATCCTCTACCTGGTGTTCATAAATTATCCATGTGTGTTTCAGTTGTGGCCAGCAAAGACTCTGCTTGTATGCCAAATACAGTACTTCTGCTGCTTGTTCTATGCCGACTGACAATATCACAATCCTTTCCCCACGTCCTTGTAATGTCCTCAGTAGAGATGGGGCACCTCGAAAAGGATAGAAAGCTAGATTGCCTCCTAGCATATTAACTAGTGCAGGATATGAGTGTTCCATTCTGTTGTCACTAACTAACCCGACTCTAGTCCAGCCAAACTGCTCCATCAAACTGCACACTGCCTCACCATATACTGCAGAAGATGGAATGATGTGAAACAAGTGTGGATACTGTACCCTGTCATGAAGGGCTGGTGATGGTGATTCCAAAATCTGCAGGAGGTTTGTCCCACTTCTTTCAGCAATCAGTGCTACAGCTTTTGCTAGTGTGGTACAGAATGACCCCACAACTCCAACTAGGTGCTATTCCTCCTGAGTTATCTCATGGACAAATTGAAAGAGCGCATCACTAGGGTAGGCATGATCACAAGTTCCAGTGTCCAGTTCAGTCAGCTCCAGGTTGTACCCTGGTAGGATGGTGGGATCCTGGTTGATTCTGTCTACTGCCAACTGTGCAGCTGGAATGAGTTCAAGTCCCCTGTTCCATCTTGGGGTCCATGCACTGTCTTCTTGATGAGTCTTGAGACTCAACATCACTAAGAGTCGCAGTGTGGTTGTATTTGTTGCACAAGCTTGGTGTGCTTGTGTAGACAAAAATACAACGAGAAGAAAGCTGCTACTACATACATGCTTGTCCAGCACACCATCATCTTCATCTACAGGATATTATTCAGTAGTAGATTACAAGCTTACAATCCTGAAGCCATGCAAAATCCGGAAGACAGTTATGTAAGTCGTCAGATGCTTTCCTGGAAACACTTCACTGAAAATGTAAGCCTGTCATGACCATGGGTTGCTCACACCTACTTCACTGAAAATGTATTGCATTGGTCCCAGAGATAAATGGGCACACATGCACTGTGTTCTTGATGTGTCGCAAGATTCAACATAACTAAGAGTTGCAATGTGGGTGTATCTCTTGCAAAAGCTGAGTGTGCTTCAGTAGACAAATCTACGAAGAGAAACGTTGCTATTAAATGCACTTTTTTCAGCAGGCTATGTTCCTCATGTATATTACGTTTTTGTTGTTTTAACCACAGAGTGGTTACCTTGGTTGCATACAAGCTGGAGAGCCAGTCTTTGTGAGAGGTTTACTTTGGTATGGAAGACTAATTGCATAAGGCAACCCCAAGAGGCAGCTGCCCAGTTCATCTTACAACTACAACACACTGACAACCCTCACAACATCTTTGAAGGAGTCATTACAAATGCACTTCAAAGTTGCAGTAAGGAACTTCCATGTCCTTAATGCAAGCAGGTGATTCCCTCACAGATGTTCTGAGGGTTGTCAGTGTGTTGTAGTTGTAAGGTGAACTGGGCAGGTGCCTCTGAGGTTGCCTTATGCAATTAGTCTGTGATACCAAAAGTTTGTTTTTGCAGTGGACCTATCTTGTTAAGTCTCATAAATGGTCAACTTTTGTATTCCTCCAAATCTACATTTTCACCGAGACTTCACTATGCTTCACATGCACAGCACATGGCATCTATATTTCCACATTGCTTCCTATGTCTATGTGATACCAGGCATTTCCAGGGGCATACCTGCAGAGAAAGCCACTAAATGAGAAACTCGCTGTAATAAGAGGTAAAAAATGTATCTTGATCTGCATCTAGAAATGACAGAAAGTATTTCATCAGCTTTAGGATCTACCATAGCTGTGACATCTTCATTGGCAGCATGTCACCACTGTGAAAAAAAAAATTTAAACAAATAAAATAAATCAGTTAATTAAAACCCTTTAAACCCTTTGATAACGTCATACTGCACACTGTGCAGAAAAGATAGGGATTCACTTTGTTCACCGACTCTGAGGACAGAAGGCACATGACTACCACGTGACAGAATATGCTGATGTGCGCATTCGTGCGCCGAACTGAAAACTTATGCTGGCACTGGCAGTGTACAGGCTACACATGCCAATATGTAGGGTTTGGCTTTGTAGAATGAAGTCTTCATGCAAGCTAAAACAAATGGAAATCAGAGCCAATGTAGAAGAAAAGTATTAAACTCTCTGATAAAGTAAAATATACACTAGATTCACTGAAATGAAATCATGCAAATTTTAGATGCATATCTAGCTGAGAACAGTGACACAAGGAAGGTGCTACTGTGTCTGGAAATTTGGTAGAGATCTGTGACAGTCTCGGAAACTTGGATCTTTGTGTTTTGAATCTAAAGAGAACAATGGGAATAGTCAACATCACATTAATGAGAATGAAATTCCTAGCATTCAGCAATGACAATACGCATTGCCACACTGGCCCATGGTGATCATGTGACATTGACAATGTGCTGTACAATATTCCAAGAGCAACAACCATGAATACAAGCTACAACTAGTGCTCTATGGACGAAGTCAATATGGGTGCATGGATTTGTCAACAAAACTGAAGCAGCCAGCTACTGTGGTTTTTCAAATAAAACCCATGATCTAATCTAGCCCAAGAAATTCAATTCTGGGAATTTATGGGTGGGTCCAACTTAGGCAAGCTGCCACTAATTAATTTTGGGTTGATCCACTTTACACAATACCAGGAATGAAGCCTCTCAGTTGTCCCAGTAGTTTATTTTGAGGCAACATAGGGCAGTCAAGAACAATTTCCAGGAAAAAGAGCTATCCCATAAATGTTCTACTGTGGTGTTCACAAGACCTTTTGTTGCTGCAGCTGCTACTATCTATCAAGAACCTCATTTCTGGAGAACTGAAGGCCAGCAAGAAATTCAATTCCTGGGATTTATGGGTGGATCTAACTTAATGCATGCCCACTCAAATTATTTAATTTGCATGCGTTTTATTCGAATATATATGTTCCGCGCAATCTGAGAATTTGCGCAATCTCGAGATTGCGTTGCGCATTCTCAGAATCCCGAGATTGCGTTCTAATCTCGAGATTGCGCAGGCAATCTGGAGATTGCGTAACACGTGTGCGCAATCTGGAGATTGCGTAACACGTGTGCGCAATCTACGAACTTTGCCTGTACGCCCGACAGTGAGTGATCTACTGTGTAGCTCGCAGGATGGAAGACATCCTTGATAAGCGGCGTCTACCTCCATAGGAGGCATACTGCGATCTGGAAGAGTGAGTAATGCTGTGTATTGATGAGCAACAGAAGAGAAGGTCGCGTTCGAAGTTTGCCTGTCGATCGTAGTTGGCCACAGTCAGCTTATATGCCACACGCTACTGGTTCAATCGAGTGTATACTATCTAATTGTGTCAGCGACAGTTGAAACGTACCTTCGCTGAAACTGTCAGCAATCTTTTGCGTGTATTATTGGTCATTTTCAGGTACACAGCGGGTACCCGCGTTTCCACCATTGTAGCTTATTCCGACTTTACTAGCAGGACTCCTGACTACGTCCTGAGTAAGGCAGGTTTGTTTTCAACCAAGCTAAGCCAAACTATCATTGCCTGAACTCTGCTATTTTACAAGATATAACGCAAATTATGAATCAACACTACACAAAGTCGCCATTTTTTAGTAGCTTCTCGAGATGGTTTCTATACTTGCGCAATCTCGAGTTAGCGCAATGTAGTGTTATATATGTTCCGCGCAATCTGAGAATTTGCGCAATCTCGAGATTGCGTTGCGCATTCTCAGAATCCCGAGATTGCGTTCTAATCTCGAGATTGCGCACTATACTTGCGCAATCTCGAGATTGCGCACTACATTGCGCTAACTCGAGATTGCGCAAGTATAGTGCGCAATCTCTTTTACCCCAACGCGCATGTGCAGAAACCATCTCATGATTCATAATTTGCGTTATATCTTGTAAAATAGCAGAGTTCAGGCAATGATAGTTTGGCTTAGCTTGGTTGAAAACAAACCTGCCTTACTCAGGACGTAGTCAGGAGTCCTGCTAGTAAAGTCGGAATAAGCTACAATGGTGGAAACGCGGGTACCCGCTGTGTACCTGAAAATGACCAATAATACACGCAAAAGATGGCTGACAGTTTCAGCGAAGGTACGTTTCAACTGTCGCTGACACAATTAGATAGTATACACTCGATTGAACCAGTAGCGTGTGGCATATAAGCTGACTGTGGCCAACTACGATCGACAGGCAAACTTCGAACGCGACCTTCTCTTCTGTTGCTCATCAATACACAGCATTACTCACTCTTCCAGATCGCAGTATGCCTCCTATGGAGGTAGACGCCGCTTATCAAGGATGTCTTCCATCCTGCGAGCTACACAGTAGATCACTCACTGTCGGGCGTACAGGCAAAGTTCGTAGATTGCGCACACGTGTTACGCAATCTCCAGATTGCGCACACGTGTTACGTAATCTCCAGATTGCCTGCGCAATCTCGAGATTAGAACGCAATCTCGGGATTCTGAGAATGCGCAACGCAATCTCGAGATTGCGCAAATTCTCAGATTGCGCGGAACATATATATATATACACGGTAGTCAAAATTGCTTCACATGAACAACCAACCATTAAACTAGTAATGTACAGGTCTAGCAGGTCTGTCGTGATCATCACCCAAGGCATAAAGTTAATGACACCCACCATGGAGCTCCTAGGGAGAAAATGGCAATCCCAACAAACTTTGCATTGTTGATAAGCAATTTGGTAGCTTCCATGTAGCTTCTTCTGATCTAAACTAAAGCCATACTTCATCCAAACATCATCCCACACAGTGATAAATGGAAAAATCGCTTCAATTCTGCTGACCTGTTGTCATCAAAGTTCGCATGGCCAAGATGCTTGAGCACTTCAAGCAGGGGTGTCATCATAGCCTGCCAGTGGCACACATGTAACTTATTGTACATACATGTGTGCCACTGGCACGCACAGATCCCATATTTATACCTCAACTATCAGACTATCACTTTGCAGGGTCATTTTAATTAGACTACCTTTACATAAATTTTGCCCTCACCTTGCTTTTCTGTGTTTCGGACATGCCAACTTCCCTCTTACATGTTTACGTTTTGCATTATGTAATGCACAGCGCACGCGCCTGACCTCAGAATTGAGGAGGTGCCTGTGATGTCATTTGGTGGTTGAAACCATTTGTTGGTATCACACACTTCTGTGAGGTTCCCTTTGCGGTACTTGAGGCAGATGGATACATCATCTTCAATGGAGGTGACTTTGGCAAGGTACCACCCCACTGGTACATTGGAATTTGGTTAGGGTTAGGGTTAGGGTACTAGTTGGTCTTAGGCATCTCAGGTAGGCTGTTTGGCATCCTTATCCGGAATCCACAGGTATTCACAGACTGGGCTAGTTGGATAATTGGGTTGAAGGCAATGAGAAAAATAAGAAGTGAGAGTGTATCTCCTTGAAAAACTCCTCTGCCGATCTTGAAGTTGTCAGTAGACCACTCCTTTGTCTTCACGTATGCTGTCAGCTTTGCGTATAGGTCTGCGATGTAGGCAGTGATCTCCTGTGGGAGTATGCAATGTGATAGCATATCTAGAAATAACTCATGGGAGATAGATCCAAAGGCATTTTCCAGGTCTAGGAAGGTCATAGCAAGTGGTAGGCCATGTTGAAAGGCGTTTTGTATGATAGCTGATACTGAAAAAATGTGCTCCATTATTGATGCCGGTTAAAACACCTTTTTGGAGACTTGTGTCGATGATCTCATTAAATCGTTCAAGTCATAGAGCAATGATCTTGTGGTACAACTTGCCAACAGCTGATGTCAGAGTAATAGGACGAAAGTTTGCTGGTGAGCATTCATCTCCGCCCTTGAAGGCCAATTTTATCCTTGCCTCACACCATACGTCAGGGGCTGTATGTTTCTCAAGGAGGATCTTTGAGAAGAGAGTTGCTAGGAAGTGGTGAGTGGATGGCATCTTTTTGAGGCGATGGTATGTAGCTAATCCCATCGTCACCGGGTGAAGACTGATTGGATGATCTTTTCATGAGTACTCTCTTTATACTGCCAGGAGTTATCGCCGAGAGATCGAAGGGTGTCATTTCTTCCGGGTCAGGAGATGGCATTACTTCATCAATCCAATAGGGGTAGGCCTGGATTCTCAGGGGTGTTGTATTCGGAGTTAGTACCATCAGTGATGGTTGCAAAGTGGTTGTGAGCTTCACACACACCAAAGCTGGGCTCTACATCCCCACAGGGGCCCTTGCAGGCTAGTCTCGCGTAGCCAGACTCTCACACGAAAAGCGGGAGAGAGTCTGGTGACACTCGCATATTGAGTTGGTGTTGCACTGTCAGCAAGTCAGTAGGTAATTAAGTAGGTGCAAACAAGTGTGGGATTGACAGGGAAGTCATGGAAGTGACATTGAAGCCAGACCTTCAAAAACCTTTCCGCTCTAACCTACTTATGGTCAATTATCGCCCACAGAAATTCCGTGGCCTATTAGCACCAACTCAATATGCGAGTGTCACCAGACTCTCTCCCGCTTTTCGTGTGAGAGTCTGGCTACGCGAGACTACTTGCAGGCATTTTTTGCAAAACTCCACGGATTTTCTCGGAATGCCCTCTCCTGATGTCGCAGGTCTTTGGCATAGTCATACAATTGTTTTGCGTTAAGGCACTTGTTGTGTGCCCTAAGGACATAATTTTGAAGAATTGGCTAGGGTTGGATTTGCGCACCTTACCAAGGTTTTTCTTTATGGTCTTCAGTCTCTCAGTTACCTTCTCTATCTTCCTAGAGCGGTGGAGCACGCTTTTGTTAGCCCTTGAGCCCTGTGGTTTGAAAAAATCGTTCGAGGTGCGCTCTCAATAGAGTCGAGAATGTGTTGGCGGCTTGTGCGGGCTCCGTCCAGTCTCCAGAGCAGAGTCTGAGATGGACTGGCCCGATGAAAGAGGAGAATTCAGCGTCGATTTCGCCCAGTTTGCAGCCACAGATTCCGGGTGGTAGACTCGCTAAGTTACGATAGGGGAGAAGTCCTTCCGACCACCATCACGTGACTCAAACTCACCGATTTCAACCCAGAGGAGGTTGGACATGGTTGAACTTCACTAATTAAAATGGCTGAGGTCACACTAATTGATTTTTCGTATCTCAACAGACTAGCTCTCTCGGCTTTCACCGAGGTGGGCCCCAGTTTTCAAATCAGGATTCAAGGCTGGATCCAGTCATAGAAAAAGCTAAAAAAAACTTTCTACCTTGCAATATCCAAGATCAATTAGTGTGACCTCAGTTGTTTCAATTAGCAAAGGTCAACCATGTCCGACCTCCTCTGATTTCAACCAGAAGCGTACGAGATTTCAAGGAGTGAGCAGCCCCTCGCTCTGGACAGTGTTCCAGGCTGATCCAGGAGTATCATCAAGTTTAGTGATCTAGTAATTTATATATTCTACTGTCAGCATTTGATATCCATGCTCAACATCATACAAGATACGTAGCAGTCCCCATCTCCCATGCTCCGGTCTAGTCTCGCGTGGCCACACCCCGTTCCACAAGAGAGGGAAGGGGTCTGGTAACTTCTTTTACAGCAGTTTGTTGCCTCGCACTGTGGAGTGCGGGACCAATCACAGCGCAGTATTCTGTCACATGAGTGCTGTTATCACAACTTCAATAGGAAATTACAAGGTGTATATCAACTGTGAAACCACAAGCAGCTGCTTCGTCACTCTTCTCGAGATAATTATGCGACCTTAGCGCTAGCGCTAGCGCAATGCGAGTAAATGAAATTCCTGTGCAACAAGCGGCTGCAGCGAAAGTTACCAGACCCCTTCCCTCTCTTGCGGAACGGGGTGTGGCCACGCGAGACTAGCTCCGGTCAAACCAGTGCAGCTGTCATTGAGACGGGCGATACGATACCAGAATTATCGATACCGATACCGATACTTACAGTATCGATACATGGTTCCTGGCAAGTTCGACTTAATTAAGCTCACGTGACGCATTTAGGCAGCACGAGGTATATACATGTAGCATCAGAGACTGTTTTCAAAGCCTGGTGAAGTTGTGGCAGCTAGAAGAAGTAACATCAACCCCAAGAATGTGGACATGATTATCTTTTTTGAACAATTTTTTTTTGGCACTATGCACTGATTTCAATTTTCCTTGGGAAGGGGAAAGGAAGAGCTAGTATCGTTGGGTATCGTATCTTATCGATATACCATGCAGGCTCAGTATCGTATCGAATCATCTCTTTCTGGTATCGCCCACCTCTAGCAGCTGATGATGCCTGGTATTGGTCGAAATGCATCTTACACAGTGGGTGACTTTGCATAACATGTAGGCTCCAGAATTGAGCCCTCCAAAAATTTATTTCGTTGTAATGGAGTTGAGTGTGTACGTGGAAGTAGTCCACTACTCGCTGCAGCTATGGCTTATAAACAAACTCATGAACATACTACTTATGGGTTTGGGGATGTCAGCTATGAATATACTAATGTGACCATGAATGTGCTAATCTAACCATGAATACACTAATCTGACTAACTATGAATATACTGATCCAAAGCCTGCAATGTCCAAACCTTTTGATACTGTTCTTTTGCACTGAGTTCATGAAATTGGACTTTTATTTATGAACTGCTAGTTTGGCAAGGCTTCTGTTTGCTTTGGAATCGCAGATGCTTTCTCCAACAGGACAGTTTCCTGCTGGATGACAAGCTTTTATCCATCTGCTGATTGTGCCTCAGCTAACACTGATGCAGGAGTGCGACAATTTTTTTAAAAGACATTTATTTTATGGCTCAGCCTTTCAGCCATTCTCTTTTAAATTTCATTGACATAGGTATAAGAAATCCATTGATATCAACTTTTCATCATACAACAGAAGTATAAGGCAAAAGTGTTTGGGCTGTCAATAATGACTGGACTGGACTACTGGACGGATCTTTTTTACATTAAAAAATCATTTATGACTATAACAAAATTCCCTTACCTGTAAAACTGCATGCTGCTTTAGATCAATCAGTAATGGCATCTATCTCACTGCACAGAACCACTTAGCTACACAAAGGATGAAGACAATGTTTACCTTACTGTTACACGCTGTCTCCTTCGTAACATTACAAAGATAAAAAGCAGCCTGTGTCCAACTCATGTGAAGGTAGTAGCATGGATAGCTTGGTATCAAGCCACTTTGGAGGGGGAAACATCCTGGGTACAAGGCTATAATGAAGCATACATGACTGTGGTACCTACCTACAGTCAGCTTGATCACTCTTCTCAAGCAAGAGCTGAGCTATAAACCCAAGCTTCACCAGCTTTATGTGCTATACTCTCTCAAGAAACCAAGTAAGACACTAATCTGTGTCTACACATTATGAATGCTAGGCGGTCTGCACTGCATTGAAGAAATACATTGTTACAGTAAACCTCCGAAAAAAGGACACATTGGGGACAGGCCATTTGTCCCTTGTAGAGAGATTGTCCTCTTCTCAGAGGTTTCCTATGGAAAATCCTTAAAAGACAAAAAACTAACACTTAAAGGTTTTAAAATGTATTAGTACAATATATTCTGTGCATGTATTTTCAATTGCAAGATGGCAAGAGAAATTAATATACAAAAAATGTAGAATGATGTAATTATGACATATATTTATTCAGTAACAAAATAAACACTCGATTGTTATTTGTACGTAGCTAACCGAAATTTTTCCTTTGCGAGTACAGTGGAAAGAACACCGCTGCGTATCCGGAATATGGAGGTATCCGTTATGGGGCATTCGGCAAAACATTATCCCTACACACCAACATTTGTACTTGTCTTAGTGACTCATAGGCCAAAGCAGGCTGTGCATTTTGCATTTCACTCTAATATCATTCATAGCTTGTGGGAAATTTTGTTATTTTACTGCATTTAGGAAGCTCTCTCGTTGCTTTTCAGCTTTCTCAAGCCGTATTTACGCTCAATCATAATACAGACACTCAGGGAAGTCGTTGTTAGTTACTATCATGTGCAAAAGTATAGAGTATAGCCTTATTACTACGTTGCCACAACCAAATTTCAAAAGTTTTGTTATTGATCAGATAAACGTAGTATTCACTTGTTACAACAACATAGAACATTTCGGTCGTTGGACCTTCTTCAGCTACACTGTATTCTGCTGCCAATGAACTAAAATCAACGACTCAGCATGGTCTTTATCCTGATTTAGTTTGGTGGTTACCAGACTGTAGAACAAAAGTGCATTTAGACCAGTTCCATTGCACTCAATTGTATGTGGAAATTGTGTTATCAGACATGTGTTTAATGATTGAGTTTGCAAGTATCTTACCTCATGCAGACTGCCCCAACTGGTGTGAACTGGATATAGGATGAGTTGAAGGTTGAGTTGTACATGCATACCATATACCGTGTATTTATGTGTACACATGTATGTTCACTGGATTGTGTCTCTTTTTATTGCTATTAGCTACAGTAGCAGATTCAGCTATCTTTTCTCTAGTCTGAAATTTGTAAAGAGCTTATGAAATTTTTACTTGGTTGTGCCTCTATTGTTTATAGTAAGATCCATAAGAGGTTATTGATGTTTTTGCTGAGATAGCAAGAATTAAATCCCATGAAAAAATGCTGGGATCTGAGATTTGAACCCAACACCTTCTGAATACTAGTCCAACGTTCTTACCACTAAGCCACTTGGACCACTGGCAGAGGAGCAGAAGACAAGCTACATGACAAGCATTGCCTGGAGGCATCAGCCGAATTCCAACTGATTCTTACTCTCTCAGAGCTGGACTGAACTGGAACACTGGCTGAAGTTTGCAACCTTTAAAGCCCAGTTGTGACACACTGTCGTGTCCTCCTATAGCAGTCCAAGTAGCCATACTAGGAGGACACACAGTGTGCAAAAGGAGGAAAGAATCTTGTTAGCTTCCATTCAGAAACATGTTGCAGATAACTGCATTCGATTGTGTCTGTATTGCTGAATACTGCATTCCTTCAATATGATGCATGCCGGTTCAAGATAAGAAGAATCTTAGTGTAGAGCATGTAGAGGGAGAGGAATCAGGTACATTTCATGGACGTGGTGAGCAAAATGGCTGGATGGACAAGCAGCTTTTTGATGGTTGGTTGTGTCACCATCTTGTTCATTATGCTCCACCAAGGCAACTCAACTGTTACTGCTCCTTTTAGATGGCCATTTCTCACAAATATCATTCACAGTGCTGCTGAAGAGCAGGTTATTGTTTATGCACTTCCACCCCACACTACTTACCCCTCTCAGCCATTGGACAGAGGGTGTTTTGCTCCTCGTAAGGTTGCACAGCATGACGTGTGTTATCTCTTATCCTGGATCTCAATCACCAGTGGTAATGTTTGCTTCAAGCCAAGTAAATGGTTTGCAGAAGTTGCTAACAAAGCCAACACCACACTTCAAGCTGCCTCAGCTCAAACCAGGTTCATCAGCAGGAATTCAGAACATCTAGCAGTGTCTTATTCATTGCTGATATTGCTCAAGGCCTTTGCATGGAATTGGCATGAATGCTGATGATGTGTATGCATGGAGTACAAGCTGTTGCTGATCAGATACACTATTATCAGTTGCTATCATGGTTCACACAGATTGTCCATAACTCATAATTCTTCAACCCCAAATAGAGTGTGTTGTTCAAACAAATTGAAAGTGCACTTTAGATGTTTGCCCAACAATCCATTGTTACAAGGCACTGTTTATACTGCTAAAAAGGATCCCAAAAAACAGGGATATTATAGCCTCATTCCGTCACAGAATCCTGGAAATAAGGCTAGGGTAGCCATGATAGTACTACTACAGCTCATTTTGCCAGGGAGGGCACATAGCTGCATGCATACAAGACTATGAGCATATCGTGTTTAGAGGTGTGGCACTTGGCACATTCTACTTCCAAGCAGACTCAGTTCGGAAAATTAAAACAAGCAGCCATTACTACAGCACAATCAGATAGTATATGTATCAGCTAAAACAAAACCCTGAGCTTCTGACTATTTGACTGTATTGTTGGTACTAGCAAACAGTGGTGCATGTAACAATGAATGATTGTGAAAACAAGTATATTGTCCGATTAGCCAATGTGGACTTGTGAGGATTAGATGGTAGATAAAAGTTGTGTGTAACAGTAAACAGTTGTGGAAACACAGTTGGTCAATATCATGTTTTGCCTGTGTACATAACAGTACATTTTCAGTTTGTTCTCACAATTTAAGTCAGAAAGTGTATCGAGACATGGCAAAGAGCAACGGGAAGGACATAAAGTTCGCCAGGTGATGTATGACTAAACAAGCTACTACCTTTAGAAAGAGAGCACTGAATACTAAGAGAAATACTAAGTGCCAAAATGCAAAGACATTGGTTGCTTGTGTTGTCCAATCTCCTTCTGCTATCCGGGAGTGTTACAGCGGAGCAGTTCTATGTTGTACCCAGCAGTAGCACAAGTTGTCCCATGGAGCCATGCTACACTCTGACTGAGGTAGTACTAAAACCATCTCAGTACTTTGCATCCAACACAGTTGTCACATTCTTGCCCGGGCACCACCGAACAAACATCACTAGAGATCTCAGTGTGCTGATCAAGGATGTGAAGAATATCTCCATGATTGGACATGATCATACCAACATTCATTGTACTAGACCATTAGGATTTGCATTCACAAATGTCACCACACTAAACATTGCAAAACTAAGCTTTGCTTTCTGTGGGGCACACATTTTCTCAGAGTTCACATTTACGAAAGAGTCCAGAATAACCCTCTACTTCCTAAGAACAATCAATGTAACCATCTCTGAGGTGGACATAAGCAATTCCAAAGGAGTTGGATTAGTGGGAATCAACATGCTTGGATTTTCAAATATCTCCCAGAGCGTATTCAATGGTAACAGACCAAACTGTTTACTGTTCTTTGTGGATATTCCTTCCACTTCACAAGCAATTCCACATACCTATTTTAACATCGAAGACTCACATGTGATCTTTGGAACATCAAGTCCTGTAAGGTACTCCGACTTGCATGCTGCTGGACTTGATATTATGCTTACGCAGATTACATACAATGTCCATGTTTGCTTAAACAGCATTGAAATATATAGTAATCTGGATGACTCAAGCTGGAATGGCAATCTTCAATTGATCATTAAAAACTGGGAATGTCACTGTTCTGTGATTCAAGCAAAGCAAATTACAAGTACTAACATAGTACAGATGCAAGATATAGCACATGTACGTCTACAGTCTAAGTCTAGCAGTGACACCTTACATACTTGTAACTGCTCAAAACCAGTTGAAGAGGAATACACAGTGCATATTTCAGACAGCTACTTTGTCGGGGTGAGCATTTATGTAGATACATATAGCTTACATATTGATTGCAATACTAGAATAAAACTGCAAAACATTACTGTACAAAACAGCACTATGCCTGCACTACAAATTTCTGAAATGAAATCAATCGAAATGCAAGATATGAACTTCAGCTACAATCACCATTATGCACTATTACTATACCACAGCAATATCAAAGCTTCTGGAAGATGTTATTTCATCAACAACACCAAACACACAGGTACAGTTTACTTGAAATACAAAAGCACTTTATCCTTTGATAGAGAATCTGATGTTAAATTCATTGGAAACAAGGTGGAATGGGCAAATGTGATTCTTGCAAGTGAGTCTACTATGACGTTTCAGCAAACAGCAGAGCTAGTGGAAAACGAAGGCAAAGTAGGTGGTACTATAGCACTGTTTGATGGTTCTCAGCTGCTTTTTGGGGCAAAAAGTAATGTAACTTTCCTGAGGAACTATGCCCAACAGCATGGTGGTGGTGTATTAGTTGATCATTCCATAGTGGTAGTGGAACAAGAAGCAAGAATACAATTCACAGAAAATAAAGCTTACAGTGGTGGTGCATTAACGCTGCAAAACCGTGCCAGAATTATGCTGAAACCACATAGTCAAATCACCTTCATAGGAAATCACGCTCAACAGTATGGAGGTGCCTTGTACATAGAAGAACCTGCAGAAAGCTATATCCTTAATCTTCGTGGTTATAGGATTATATGTTTCTTTGATGTACCTAAACAATACAGTTCACATGCAATTCCAAATCTGATATTTTCAAATAACACAGCTGGTTCTGCTGGTAGTAGCCTTTATGGTGGATGGGTTAATTTTTGTACAACTAGTAGAAGTGTACCAGGTGTTCATTATTTCGAGGCAATGTTTCACTTTCAGGAAGGTCCATGGGAACTATCCACAGCATCTTCTAACCCCACAAGGGTTTGTATATGTATCAATGATTATCCTGACTGCAACATCACTCAGTACAATGTCACAGCTTACCCTGGTGAAACATTCCAAGTACCTGCAGTTGCAGTAGGACAGAGGTTCGGGACAGTACCATTTACAGTACATACAAGGTTTACTTCAGTCACTTCAAGCAGCCCACCACAAATGAAACAATTGCAGAGAACACAACATGTTGGAAGAAATTGTACAAATTTATCTTACACCATTGCATCAAGTCAACGAATTGAAGATATAGTACTGACAGTGGAGAAACTTGACAAGCAAATTATCCGATATATCTTTCTGTATCCAGACAAAAATCAACTACCTCTTGTACTCAAGGATCTCCACTTACATATCAGACTGAGTACTTGTCCACTGGGGTTTGTGTTGAACAAGTCCTCATGCATCTGCCACCCTCAACTACAAAAGCATAGAATAAACTGCAGCATTGACTCCCAGAAGGTTAACAGGAGGTCATCCATGTGGATCAATGTAACATTTACAAACGGTTCACAGGATGGAATCCTAGTCCACAAGCACTGCCCATTTGACTACTGCAAGCCTGACAGCTTTAACCTTAAATTGCAGGACCCAGATGAACAGTGTGCATTCCATCGCTCTGGAATCCTCTGTGGAGCATGTCAGCGCAACCTCAGTCATGTCTTCGGAACATCCACATGTAGGGAGTGCTCAAGTCTGTGGGCCCTGCTTTGGGTTCCAGTCATTGCCTTAGCTGGGATAGCTCTAGTGGTGCTTTTGATTGTCCTAAACCTCACTGTATCTGTGGGAACAATCAATGGACTCATCTTCTATGCCAATATAGTGAGAGCCAACCATGCTACTTTCTTTCCTCCCAACACAACCAACTCATTCCTCAGCTGGTTCATAGCCTGGATCAACTTAGACCTTGGTATTGAGACCTGTTTCTACAATGGGCTAGATGCCTATGTCAAGACATGGCTACAGTTTGTTTTCCCACTTTACATCTGGTTCCTGGTCATCACAATCATAGTATTGAGCCACTACTTCAAAATCGCAGCAAGGCTGAGTGGGAGAAATGCAGTGCCAGTCCTGGCAACACTCTTTCTACTATCCTATGCAAAGTTGCTTCGGATCATTATCACTGTATTCCAATCAACAGGGTTAAATTACCCCGATAACTCTGTGAGGAAAGTCTGGTTTTATGATGGAAATGTTAACTATTTTAAAGGCAAGCACATTCCGCTCTTCATAGCTGCTCTGTTCCTACTTTTCATCTCTCTTCCCTACACAGCCATCATCATTTTCATCCAGTACCTCCAACAAAGGTCCAGTTACAGATCTAGAGTGCTGTTTTGGGTACAGAAACTGAAGCCACTCTTTGATGCATACACTGGTCCCTACAAAGACAGACACCGCTACTGGACTGGACTGCTTCTGCTAGTCCGCACTGTACTCTTTGTCATATTTTCAATGAACATTTATGGGAGTTCTGAAATCAATTTGTTGGCAATCGTTGTGATAGTACTCTTGCTATTCATGCACTTGGCACTTGCTGGTGGTGTCTACAAGTCATGGTATCTGAACGTCATTGAGTACTCCTTCTTCCTCAATGTTGGTATTTTGGCATCTGCCACACCAGTCGCTGAGTGGGGGCAAATTGCAGTTGTATACACATCAGTTAGCATTGCGTTTGCTCTATTCATCGTCATTGTTGCATTCCATACACTAACAACATTGAAATCTTTACAGTTATGCAACTGGATTTCTATAAACAATCTGAAAGTTAAAGTACCTGAACTCAGGTCAGCTCTTAGGAAGCTCTGCTGCAAGTGGAGAAGCGCACACCACAGCACCCAGCCAAGTACTCAGCCAGGAGTCAGCCATTTTTCAATCGAACTGCGTGAATCACTGCTGGAATACTGTTCTGAAAGAGCCTTCTAACAAGTAGTTGTGCATTTTTCATTAGAGAACCACCTTTTAGCTATAGATTCCTGTCACCTTGACAATAAATGGACATTGATAACTGACATGTTGAGTTTGTAGATAACAACAGGTCATACATATACAAACTATAGGTTGCAGAGTGTGAACCATTTCACTGATTATTTTGATTCAACAGCATTTTGGAAACCTTGTTTAGTTAACTTCAGGCCTCCCACCAGACATGCAGTTTTTGGTTACGGACAAGCAAATTCACATGTAGGCTAGTTACTGACTCTAGCTACTGACTCCAGTCTCTTGTTCAGGTGGTCAACAGATTAGAATTTCTGCATGGATTAACACTTCTGTTTCAATTTCTTTGAGAGAAACTTAAGATAAAGTGTACTCAAGGGTTTGTTGGCAGGAAAACTGTTTTCTAAGTTGTACTAGAGATAAGGATAGTCTCTCAGTTGTTCGCAACAACTACTTTTTTTGCCCTGCCAGAGAGCCTGTACATCTCATGCTATGATTGATGATACACTCTTCTAACTGAGCCTGATGATGTACTATGTGACTTGGCGTTTAGATTGGTTAAATTTTCAATAAGAGAAACACATTTCATAGAAATGAAGGGTAAAAAATTTCAATTATATATGCTAGGTAAGTAACAATCACTTCATGTTGGTTTGCTCTGGTACTCAAGAACTCTTATTCCAGAACAAAGCTATACACCTAAACAATTCATGTTGAAGATGCAGGCAAGTATCAAATACTGTATAGCAGGAAATTTTTGTATGGTGCAAAATCTCACATAACGCTTTATGGTGGAAACTACACAACTTTTACCGTGCAACAAATTTACCGGTAAGCTCCACCTGGTATAGTTCTAGCTACATGTGGCACAGTGAGACCAAGAGTGAAAATAGCATTGTATCAATATCTAAAACCTTTGGATACCCTTCCAAATGATTGAACCGCCTCAGCATATGCAGCAGTTGCAGTGGATTAACCCTCAGATTTAGCACTTGAGTCATAGATACTTCAATGACAGTTGCTTCAAACAAATAATAAGCAAACACTTGCATGCTTTTTCATTTTTTTTTCTTGGGGAGTAACAGATACTTATATGCATAAGCACTACATGACATGTAGGATGAAAGTTAGGGCTAATTAGGATGAACAACATGTTTGTAATCAGCATTCAATAAATGCACTTGAAGCTCAGAGTTATAACTTTAAGAGTGCATGCAGACATTTTAGCACTTCAAAAGCCTATATATAGAGGGACCAAAGACCAGCCTATGTATAATGCTCTTTTGGTCATAACAGCTCTAGCCAGTTAAATTTCACACTACCACACTCACATGCATACCATACTGTGACAAATGCTGCAGGAGGCCTGCAAGTGAAACTAGAACAGTATCTTGTTGATGTGCTTTGCACACCAATGTACTACATAATTAACCCTCGGCGCGCATGCGCAGCGAGGGTTACGGTAGGTGTCCTGTGTGTCTGTCTGTCCGTTTTCTCTATTCTGCCTTCTCGCGCTTTTAGGCGTTCAACGAGAGGTATCAGCGGCTACAGCGTGGAAAATGCAGTAAAATTAAAAAGCCGTTTTCTCTAAAACTGTTCAGTTCAAAAGTTAGAAGCGTTAACTTATAACTTACAGCAACTAAGTCAGCCATTTTCTTCACGTGCAATGTTTCCGTATACCTCTCCGTAACACGTATGTAGCGGTAATGTGTGATCACGTGACTTGGAGCACGCGGTATAGTGTTTTCCGTCGAACGTTTGTGACTGTTTTTTACGAGAGGTTCAGAGAGGTATGCTCACAGTGTAATACCGTAGTGCATGCAATGGAGTGCAATAGGTCTATATATGCGTCTGAGAAAGGTATGTGCACAGTGTAATACTGTAGTGCACGTGAAGAGGTCAGTTTGTGACTGGCCATGCCTTCGCATCGAAGAAAAGGAAAGCACGGTGTACTGCTGTTGGGGAGCCTGAGAACGCAATGAAACGTAGAAAAGCCTTACTGTCTGAGGAAGAGTTATTAGTGAGAGACAAAGTACGCAAAGTGAGTAAGAGAGCTTCTGAAACACGTGAGCAGACTTTGCAGAGGTAAGAACAAAACCGAACACATCTGGCAAGCATGACAGCTTCTATAGTTCACGAGACAGTGATCGATTCTAGTCAACACACAATACAATCACATGCACTGCTGCGCCGAGGGTTTGGCACTTCAGTGCCTTTCATTATAGGTGGTAAAAAAATCAGAGATACTTTTTTGAGCAAAGGACCAGTGTACTGTCGAACATTTTGAGTCCACACTGTTTGAATGTGGTGGTGGTGGTGGTGGTGCAAGCAGTACACAATGTCACTGAGAGATCAATAGTCACATACTTCTACCGGCTAGCAGTGACTACATGAGCTCTCATTGAACTAGAGGATCTGCAGATGCATTATTGTAATGGTAGTGGAGAACAGTTTCTACACTGCCCACTGCTGCTGCTGTAATCAATGGCAGCATGAATACCTATTGCTGATTCAAAACAGGTTTAACACACAAGCTGACAGACCCCTTTTCACTTCGTATTTCAAATTCCGGGTCAACATGATTTCTTTGGAATTACTTGATAGGAGATTAAATAGTAGCTAGTAGCACGCCAAGATATTCTGTAATGAGAGCGAAGGATGAACTAGTATACAGTTAATTTGTTCGGCACAGCAGCATCTAGATACTGAATCATACTACAACACACTCTGTAATAACCTTCTCAATTGGATGCTGGTAGAGTGGCCTATGAGTAATAAAATTCAACGTCATTAAGTCGTGATCATTACATATCAGTACCAAACACTTATTTCTCATATCAGTCCACTATGCAGTTTTCTTGTGGTAGTAGATGTTCTGTTGCACATCCTGGATCACATCATAGGAAAACGTCCTGGGGAATGACATGAAAATGACAAGAAAACACTTAGCTCTTCACTTGCAAGAATTTTCATGCATTCATCCATTCCAGCTGAACACTAGCTATGGCACATGAATCATACAATTTGAAACACGTTGGCAAACACCGTTCAGTCTAAACAGCCTTCCCTGCCAAAAAAGAACTCTCTACAAGGTGAGAGTGGCACTTTCTAAGCCTGTTCGTGCAACCAGGGCAAGAATTGACCCACCCTGTGCCAACCACGGCTCTTTTACAGCAAAGCCTAGCAGCTGCCATGTGCACGGCACCCTGCAGGTAACCCCATCCACCTTTCCCTGTCCCACCCTTTCTACATACTGATGTAGAAACCGTGCGTAAGTACACAAGACTATCTTATGCACAGCGAAATATGATGAAACCAACCTATGAGTGATTTACAGTAGTTCATACAGAATTGTCACTTGATAACTCCATTAGTAGTACCATGCTCAGATTGAGAGTGTTTACAGTATTTTGGTCATGTACCTGAAGTTCAGGCAAGAAGATTCCACCACTTCAACAATTGCTTTTGCAGCCTCTCTCTCACCCAGATGTGATCTGAAGCGTGCTCTGCAGGGACGACAGTGGTTTGTGTTGAGTTATTTTAGTGAACTCACTGTTTATGTAATATCAAATTCACAATGTTACACTATCCTAGCTAGTAGCTGGGTGAATATACACACAATCCCCAGTATTTATGGAATATATCACTGCCATTCCAAGTTGTACTTCTATTTCTTGTCCTCTTCCCGCATCCTTAAAGACTTTTCCAATTTATGAGCATCCCCCTATAGTGCGCATATGCAGAAGCTGTGCACGCTTGAGTTAAAAGCTCCATGGTTGACTTTCGTGCAGGTAAGAGTCGTAGCTTCTAGCCTTGACTGTACCTGCTTTGATATGTTCATCCATATGACAGAAATAGTGTCATTTTTGTGCTTCAAGGTAAATTATAGTATAACTGAATAACAGAAGTATAACTTGCAATGGCCTAACCAGGCTTCCTCCATTTCACATGGCTTCACAGATTTCAATCACTTAACCTTTAATGGCATATCAAAGAAGTGAAAGTCAAAGCAGGAAGGTTTTGATATGAGGCCATTTGTGAGACACTGCAGCATCACTGCTTGTGGTACCATTTATCACCTGTAGTCACCTATACCTGAGCTCATCAATGGTATTTCCCCTGAAGCATGGGAAGCCTGTGTCGAGCATGAGACACACCAGGGGTACCACCTGCTCCTTGTAGGGTCGGATAGCCAGGTAACCCTGCACACAAAGCTCCAGAAACCACCTACAAAGCGAGAAAGCAGCAGAAGTTAAATTATGGAACACAAAAGTGTGTTAACTCAGTGGTTGCCATATGGGTGCAACCTGTCCCTCACCTGTATGGGTCAGACTTCTTTCCTCCCATCAGCTCCAGCATTTCCTCGGTGAGTTTGAGGTCAGGCTCAAATCCCAGGTTACCTCCAGGAGAGGACTCAAATAGAAACCCAAAATCTAGAAGTCAGATCGAAGCACATAACAGAAGTACATGTACGCAGTAGTAATGACTACACTGTTCATATACCGGTAACGGTATGATACTTACCAATATGTATGATGTGTCCATGTTTGTCCACCATGATGTTCCCATTGTGTCTGTCCTTGATCTGAAGAAGGTAGCTAACAAGGGAGTAGGCTGCCATGCTGCGAATGAAGTTACCACGAGCCTTGGGCATGAGAGGTAATTGAACTGTTATGTCACCAAAGTTAGTATATGAGAGATTATGACACAATGCAACTTAGTACTGTATTCCTTGAAAGGTAGGACTAGCATGTAAGAAAGGCAAGATGACATGGGGCACCGTCTGTAACTAAATTGTGTTTTCAGGTTTATTTTGTAAACTACGATGTTACTTTACAAAGTAGCATCGTAGTTTAGTAAGTAACATCGTAGTTTACAAAGTAAACCTGAAAACACAATTTAGTTACAGACGGCACCCCATAAAATGACTCTGGGTGCAGAGTCCAGACAGCACACGTACTGGAAATCATGTTTAGCATACTAGCTACATAGCGAGGTAATTATACCTCAACAATGCATTTTACCCTCGTTATCACATGCTTCAGTACACAGTAAGAACAGAATTGTCATTTTGACCATCAATTTGTCGTGTTCGTTGCAGATGAGTGAACCAATCTGATGCATGGACACAGTTAATTGCCAAGATGGTATGATAATGCGGAGGAAAGTTGGCTGAGAATGAGGAAAAGATTGTCATGTAGTTCTCCTCCACATAGTAATGAATTGTGTTCACTCATCTGAATCTGAAATAACAAACTGTCAGTAGGTATGTATCTAAATGAATACAACGTGTGAGTAGTAGCGGAAATTATATAGGGGGCGGGGGGTCCATCCAACTTGGTTGCTGATGTGTAGAGTGTCAAACAGTATATATATATACTGTTTGACAGGAGGTATTCATTTAGATCAGGAGGTATTCATTTAGATACATACCTCCTGATAGGTGACAGAGTCCTCATCTCCATACACTGAGAGGAAGTATTCCCTCAAAGACACCAGGGTCTGCTTGCCCAGCTGGTCCCGTGACTTAGAGTCTGGTACACACTCTATCACTCCACACTGCAGAAACAAGGCATGGAAGTGTGCTGAAATTCTCTTAGAGTGAAGCTCATGCACGTTATCATCACCCACCCCACTGGCAGTAGCAACAACTCTGTAGGGCACAAGGTAGAGGGCCAGTCCAACCTCCTGGAAGATATCCCTAAAGAGCTGGATGATCTGCAGGGCAAGCATGTCCTGCCTCACATCATCTCCCACCTTGAAGATGCTTCCCTGCCATACACTCTGCTCTTGCAGCCTTGATAGGAGCTGCTCAGAAAGTGCTATGGGGGGAGGTGACAGTAGTTATGTCAGATGTTCTGGTTCAGAAATTGGATCACTTCAGCATGCATTACTGCAAAAGGTGCATAATATTATGTACCATCCTCCTGCTGTGTGTTCATGGTTTCCACTTCAGCAGTGCCACACTTGGCCACACGGAACTTAGCAAGAAATGGAGCTTTTGCAGCACTGTGGAAAGAAAGCGTTTCAGTAATGTGTATAGTAGTACTAAATTACACAATTTGCTAAAGCGTCCACTTCGTTTATTTGTGACATGGTGTATCTAAAATGCTTGTAGAATCCTGTACACTATACCTTTGCAATGGTTTGCCTGAAGTGTAGTCTATATCCAGCACCAAGCAGTCAGGATTGCTGGGAAGGTACACTCCTACAGAAATGAAAGTAAAGCTATATACCCTGTGCTGTTGTAATATGGTAATGGGAAAGGTATCACCAACACAATACACAAGCTCAATTCATAAAGTGCACATGTCATGCAAACACAACCACTAAATACACAAAGTACAACTCATTCCTCATGTATTTCCCACCTGGTTCAACAGCTATTTGTTTCAATGCCTTCAAACACTCAGCCTTGCGCTGTGGCTTCGGGAATGGTCTAAGGGAGTGAAGTAAAGGACAACACAACTGCAGTAATACTTACAAATTAACAAACACACATAATTATACATTTCTTCTGTCAGCCCAAATCATACTTAAACCATTCCTGGCATAGCTCTTTAAGCCCGTACAATTAATATATACATAAGAAATTATTACCCATGCCAACACCAGCTTCACAGATGACTCAGTATATGCTCAAACACATCAACAAATCATGAGTAATAATGTACGGTTCAAATGACTTCATCTGAGTTGCGCAGGTTGGTGTTGTCAGCATGTGGACTTGATGCTTGTGAATTTGAGTTGTTACATCCGTACCTGATTATTCCTGAGATGCTTGTCACTTTCTTGAAGAAAGAAAACTCCCTCTCATAGAACTTCAGTGCAGCTCCTGACAAACCATTACGGATCCTGGAATGAACGTAACACTCACATATAACGTACCATTTCAGGAAGGGTCGAGAGGCACAAATGTGAATCTTTCAGAGCTAGACAGATTTAGAGAGTGGTTGTCTTTGGTTGAAACGTACTCAGCTGCAAGTTGTTCCAGAACAGGTCCAATTTCAGCTGTAAAAAAAATCCTAATATAGTAAGACATACATATACGTATACATGTATAGTCAGATGCTTCATCATTGTGGGGTGATTCTGAGTTAAGTAAATAGCACACTAAAGATAAATGATCACACATTCAAAGTCATACACTCAACACAGCTACACTGACACGTGCAGACAGTGTTGTGTTAGCGACTACACTGTATGTGGAGTTCACTCTAACAATGGAGATGATAGTCATCAAAATATGAATGAAACAGTTTAGTCTAACTACGACTGCATCTACTAATGATAGTTCCATATAACAAAGCTTACGATCTTTCTGTTTCCCCTCCTCATCAAGATACATATTAGCTTCCATGTTCCAAAGGAACTGCAAAAAATTATAATAATAAATACAGCTGTGTGGTGTAGGTCACAATAACTGTCAGCATCAATGTTCGTGTTATTCACGACAATTTTCTACAAATGAAAATGTATTAATGCAATCCAACAAATAAATTCAAGACCAATCATTTTCTTTCCTTCTGTTTCATACATCACAGATTAAGTGGCCTGTTGTGGTACCACCAACCTGGTGTGCAAGCAGCTGCGACTTAGCAGCAGCAGTCAAGATGTACGCTTTAGCAAAGCCAAGCTATAGGGAAATTAACAAGTATATACAACATGCTCATGCACAATTTATGTAGTACACCATGTACATATACCAATGACACACACACAACCAAAAAAATCTCTTTTACTGATATTTAGTTAAATTTTGTGCTGTTTAAACATATAGTGGAACCTCTCTATAAAGGTGTTCTCTACAGTGGAAATGTTATTAAATAATGAGCAGTCCTGATTTAATTTCTATTTGTGACAGTCCCGTGTAGAAATCGAAGGTTATTCCGTTGCGTATTTCGATCGCATCGCTGCGTTCAAAGCGCAGTATCGCTGAACTTCCATTAAGGGCGGGGCTCATACGCGCTTCGTAGACTCGTTAGCTATTTACGCATCTACGAAGCGCGTATGAGCCCCGCCCTTAACGGAAGTTCAGCGATACGGCGCTTTGAACGCAGCGATGCGATAAAAATACGCAACGGAATAACCTTCGATTTCTACACGGGACTGTCACATTTACTTTAAAGCTCTCTGAAATACAGAACCTACATACATGTTCTGTATGAAGATATTTCAACCTTTAGGGGATGAAGGGTGCAGTGATTTAGCAGTTCCAAAGTGGATAGGAGGACCCTAGCTTTTACCCATTCTTTGATGTGGACATGGTTACTCACCTTATCATACCGAACAGACTGTATAAGCTGTGGTATGTACAAAAGAATGTCATCCTGTATAGGATTAGAGCAATAGCAAGTCATTCACGGGTGTATTCTGATTTCTGTATCGGGAGACTGCCATTAAACTTCCATGAAACATGTGCCTTAACCGATTATATGCTTGCTACATTTATTGGAATTTAATTAACCTCAAACGCGGAAGCTTTCAATGTCACGTGAGGTCAACAATTATAAAAGCTTTTATCTGAAAATATAAGCACCAGAGAAGTTGATCATAGCTCTCCAGAGTAGAAAAAGGATTGAAAAAGCTTCTTATCGCTTAATTTGTACCTAGGAAGTGTTTGTGAAGCACACGGCAGCTGCTTTTTGCAGAGCGCTTGTTTGTAGCTTGTTGTGTGTACCGTCTTTGGATTATTTCGTTGACAGCGAGATGTAGCCCCGAAACTGTCTTGATAGCTATGAAGCCCGAGGTCCACTGTACCTCTGTAGCTAGCGTTGTGTCTCTCTTCATAGGCGTTGAGAAGAAAATGTGGCCAATATGTCACTTTCACGACCGAGTTGATCGACAACCATCATGGCTTCTCACGCATACTATGCTCCGCCCCTCAAGCGCTTCTGAACGAAACCTCACATATTACTAGGGGATGCCCCACTCTAACCACAGACCAGATACAAAGCTTGTTGCTAAGAGCCCACGGCTATAATAGCGCTCAAGCGCATCCGTGACGCTTATAAGCGTCTATATCGCGGTTTGACGTATTGACGCTTATAAGCTAGCATCTATCGCGTATAATCGGTTAAGAAACGTGTGCATCAAACAAACGTCACCTGCAACTAGTGTTAAGGCCTCAAATATACATTCCTACTATAGTATAATGTATGATGGAGTTCTTAATTAGTTTCACATAAGAAATACTCTACTCACAGGTTGGAAGCTATGCATGACTTTGTTGGCAAACTGGGCAGTAATGGGGTGGTGAGAGAATGGTTTGTAGAAGTAGGTGAGGGCAGCGGCAGGGGGGATATTACACCAGTACAGCAGGTGATACAGCTGGAGAATGAAAGAATACATTATGAAGTTGTGACTGGTATGTTTCATATTGAACAGTCGTGCTTAGGAGCTGTATGCATATGTATACACAGGGTAAGTGTCTTGAACCATCATATTGGTATTTCCACGGTGGATAATGTATGTTGGCAATTGCTGCACAGGCTATAATAATTATTGCAATGCATGTGTCATGTACGCACAGAGATGATCCACTTTTCACAGTTTTAGTTTCGCTAACTTTTGAAAACATAATCCCCACAACATTTCAAGTACATATGGTACTGTATACCTCTGGAGCATTTTGCAATACTGAGTCCTTCCTTGCAAGCAACTGTAGCAGAGAGAACATCATAGTATCACTGACTAACTAGTAGTGAGCTTTCACTGGCTTCACAAATATACCACCTAGACACAAAAGATGTCAAGATAATGGGCCAACTGTTCTGTGTTGCCCACATATCATATACCTGGGCAGCATCAGGGATCTCAATGAAGGAGACAGGATCAGAATGGATCAGCCGAGTGACCTCCTTTGCAACCACATCTTGGTTTCTGAACCTGGGTAACATACAAACAAACACGAAATGCAACTAAACATTACATTCACATGTAACACTACACTGCCATTTTGTAAAGCCACATCTATCCTGTTCACCGTAGACACCTGCAGAGCTATGTAGGAACCCACCAGTATAATTGCATGCAAAGCACAAAGACCCACACTGATGAGTCCGTATGTACGTTACAGAAATCTGAGGACATGTTTCCTCCCCCCCCCACCTCCCTTCAGAAAAACTTTCAGTTGTTCTGAGGTTGCATGTGAGGCCATTTTGGCCTAAATATACCTCTTCATTTAAGAAATTGTACAGGTTGCTGGATAGGTCTCTCCATAAACTTCCCGCTAACCATATTTATTATACCACTGGTTGAACATAGTGCAGCAGGTGCCTCTAAAATACTTGACAAGATCATACCAATTTGATAAGCAGACAAGCTATTTTGATGTTATAATAAAACCTCATTAGGATCTCTCTCCAGGCTCTTGTCGATCTCAGGTAACTATGCACATGATCTTGTGACATTATATAAATCACCTTGGCAATGCCTAGGTATGTCCAGGCCTGTAGGGACCTATGTTGGTGTCAGATTAATGTGTACGCATTATGGCTACCTGTTAATGAGTTGGAAGGCTAGGTGTGGTGAGGAGTGGTAGGCCATTATGATGGTGGACCGCCAGTGCCGCTCAGACTGCGTAGGGTTCACCCAGTTAGTGACGACATCCTCCCCTGGGGAAGATATGAGACAGTATCAAGAGCACATACAAGCATATTATCAATGTAAGCAAAAGAAAGCCACAATGCTGTAGACGGTAGAGTGTTGAACAGTAATACTAATGCACATAATACAACTATAGTACACTATCACTGCACACAATTTTCCTCAGGTACCTATCACACATTACTAACTAGGTGGTGGCTGGTAACAGTCAGTTTCTGCCACTTATACTGATTCTGTTTGACTTTTCATGCCTTCTCTATAGCTCTCACTTGATATGTAGCACTATACTAGGAGTGAAGTGAAACAATGGTTTAAGGTTAGGGTCCTGTGTATTAAACATTTGTGTGCTTCATGAGCACTGATGGTGTTAATACTGCACATTGAATCAAATATAAATTAGGGAGATGCTTCATCATTATCACAAGAGTGCTCCTATGCAAATGTCTAAAACTCCAATCACACCCACAAAATTTCCCCTATATATTGTACAGAGACTGTACACACATACCAAGTGCTACATACATACCTGGGATAGCCATTTCTGCAAGTCCTGTTGGGTTCTGCCATACACTCAGCCTCTCAACTTCATGGCGCTATAGAGGAAACGAAATGATAGTCCTGTCCTCAGACCCCACCCTCTACGAGGAGAAACGGTCTGGTGAATCAAGTCGAATATTTTTGGCTAGGGCACACTTTTGCGACTGTGTCACCTAGCAAAGTTCAAAACATTCTATGCCAAACCCACTCAAAAAAGGTACGGATACTCGAATAGAGATAAAAATTTATTCTGTTGTAAGGAAGTGCTACGTAATCACCACACCGTTTCTCGCCAGGAGGCACGCGCAGGCTTGGCACGAGACTACTAAAATGACTCCACTACGTAAAACAAGGTTTGCTTTGATACAAGAGAGATTAACTGTTTACATGAATACCCACAGCTAAACAAGCTATAGGGCTACAATTACTGGAGGCCTAGTTATGCTTTATCCCTTCCTTCCTTCGCAACTGGAAAAAAAGTAAAAAAAGCAGTCCATGACTTCCTGATAGCACATACATTACTGAACTGATGCTCACCACCAGTGCAAGGATGACATTGCGCCTCTTCAGAAGCACTTTATGTTTCGCTGTATTTGAGCTCCGCTTACTGTACACCTGTGGCACTAGAGTAGAAATAGTGAGAGACATCATACATAGCTGTGCACAAAGACATGAAGATCCTTACAGCACTGTTGGGCAAGCTAGTCAAGAACGTTTGTGGGAGGTAAGTGGTACAATGTATACTACCTTGCAGTTGCAACAGGTAAGCAAACAACATACACCATAGGCAACAATCAAGGTATGTATCTACTGCTATACTGTAACTAGTAGCTACAAGGATTTCACCATGGCCCCATAACAATTATAAACTGTTTCATCACAAGTTTAACAGTCACTTACCCTGAAGTGAGAGAGACGGTAAGGATGGTGGACGATAGCTTCGACCAGATGTCAGCGTGTTCATCCAACTTCCCTAGATGAAAGATAAAGTACAATGGGCCTGAGCAAGCCTCACTCCCGTTTGTTTTTCATACATACATAAGGAACAGAGGGCCACAGGACCATGCATTGTATTGTGGCATGCATTGTATTGTAACCAATACAATGCATGCCACTTTCTCCCAAGTCCATTGCCACTGATCAAAGCAATGCGTTATACACTTACAACCATGAGCAGTCTTTGAGTAATGGAATGTACAATCTTAAGTACATTGGACCTTGGTACTGTATACAATAACACTTATGTATGGGATACAATCAGCAAGAGCACATGATGACATTACCATTCAACATATGGCTACCTGAGCAGGACTGGACTCTGCACTTAGTGCCAGCTGCCAGAAGCTGTTACTGCTACGAGGAAGAGAGGTTGAGACCTCCAGGGCTGATGCTGCACAGTGAGATGGAATAATGTGAACGTTCATACTTTGTTACATGGAAAATTAATGCTGTCAAGATGCCAAATTTACTCTTATAGCAGCCAGTGCTGCTCAGCAGTAGTACAGCATTGTATGGTGGAACCCTGCTCTATGGACCCCTAAAAAGTAGCCATCTACAATATTGTGGACACTTCGTTTGGCCCCAAATGCATAAGTTTATGTACTATCTAAACCCCTGAAATGTACAAATTCTCGCGATAATGCAGATGCTTGCATGCCTCTCACGCAAGATTGTCCGCCAACGCTGATCAATTCAACAACTGGACATTATAATAGCCTCTGGTTAGCCTTTCTTGCCAGCATGCAGCAAGGGAGAGTTCTGGAATGCGGCTTCATAGGGCCCAACAGCATGAGTATGCATTGCCATACCTACCGGAAATATACTGGAAGCCTCCGAAATATGGGTGTCTCAATATTCCAGACATGCAACAGTGGTCCCTATGGTGTCTGCATTAGAGGGGTTCTATTGTAGTTCGCAAAGAATGATTCAGTGTTTTTATCAACTTCCTGCTACCAATTACATTTGGTACCTTATCCTCATACAACATTTCTCCCAAGTCATAACATTTCACAGCTCGATTTCCAAAATCTATGGGCTTCGCAATCTTTTAGCATGACTCGAGTTTAACATTTGTCTTGACTATTCTGCAATATATTTTTCTCTGCTTTGAATGAATTTGAATGTCAGCTCTATTACCGGCTACTGGAAAATGTATCTGTGGTAGTCCCGTGTAGAGATCGAAGATTATTCATCGCTTATTTCAATCACATTGTCGTGATCAAAACCCCTTATCAATGAACTTCCGTTAAAGGTGGGGTTCAGACACGCTGCATGCATCAGATATTCAAACATCTATGAAGTGCATGTGAGTTCCACCCTTAAGGAAGTTCAGCAATACAGTGCTTTGAACGTAGTGATACAATACGTGATGGAATAATCTTTGATTTTTTACATGTGACGGTCACATCTGACACTCTTACATGGTAGTGGAGAAACAATCATCGTGTTCTTCAACTCCTTCAGTGACTGCCAGAACCTGAAATTGTAGCAGATATAAAACATCATTTTTCAATGCTTCCTCGGTGTCAACGTCTTAAGTTGGATTGTGCACAGTAGTATTTAAAAAGTATGAACTGAAGTTCTTTTAAACATCATATGAATGACATTACATTGATGCTTGAAAATACACAGATGGGAAAGTAGCATATGTTAATATGCAGGTAAACCGTGACAGTGAAATTGGGAACATTCTTCACATGGAAGATGAAGTACATAATAATGCAGCATTCCCTCAAATGAAGTCACCCGGAGCATTTCTGAAATGACTGAAACTAGCACATATGACAAACCTACATACTTTATCAGAGATGCTGCAGTTTCCCGAATGGTTGGAATATCATCAGTTGGCCAAGCTGGAGGATAGCTACAGGAAGAGAGAGTGCTATAAGTTAATATGCATGCTTATACTATAGCTAAATGAAATACTGCAATCTGATTGGTCATTGCAGGTAGTATAAATCACTTATACCACCTGTAAATTGAACTTATACCACCTGTAAATTGAACTTATACCACCTGTGATATCCGTAGATAGTATAGAGATAGTTTAATACCATGAAGCGCTACAAATATAGCCACCAGCTCTCATACAGTTTCCGTACGCAAAGCGCTAAGCTCGTTAGCGGTTGTATGACAATGGCTGCAGTCTGAAGACAGCTTCGGATAGAAAGCGTTTGGCTCGACAGCGGTGGTCTCGAACTTAACCGGTTCACACGGAGTTTGCCTACAGTTTCAATGGGAGCCATAGGTAGCTACTATTCAAGAAAGCGCTAGTACTCGCTCAACACAACACTCACCAGAAAGTTCACAATGTCATGGGGCGGGACATTTCGGTCTCATTCTCAGGCGCTCTGAATTTGAATTCGGTTTTGAATCCCAATCACTAGCGAGCGTTGCCGAGCAAGTACAAAGTTGAATCGTTGCAAGGTAAGCGGTCAGCGAACAGCTTGAAAGAGAGCTCGTTCATTCAGAATTTGAACTGTAGCCGTTGCTAGGCAGTTTTGTTGCTAAGGAGAGAAATGCACGGAGTTTTGTTGCCAAGGAGAGAAACGATTTGATTGGCTTTTGTATAAATACCTTATACGATGAAACCCTCGGGGCCTACGGGATTTAGATCCCCTTGGAAACCATAAACACCCTTGCGCTTCGCGCGCAGGTGTTTATATAGGTTTCCGCGGGTATCTAAATCCCGTAGACCCCTCGGTTTCATCGTATAACCTATATTAATACATGTACACATGGTACATAAAGTAGTACGTATGTAGGATTCCATAGTAGAAAGAAACTGCAGGTACATGTATGTCATATCAGTGACGTATGCTCTTTATGCCAAGCAAACATATTTCTCAGTTGATTAGCAGTACCGTAGTGTCCCGTTAATACGCCCCCCCATTTTGTACACTACATCCCGCCTAAAGTGGGCGGGGGGGGGGGCTTATATTCGAGGATGCAATTAGTCTCGACTATAAGCCCCCCCCCCCCCCCCCCCCTATGAAATCAATGCCTTTCACTATCAACTAACTATGGCGACGACTTTCAGGATCGAGAGTACTGTTCGTGGACATCACGTTTACAAAGCTGCGTGGTCTCCCTACATCGGAGAAGAGCTGCCAGTTCAACGCGAGGTCAATAACATTCACGACGACTTCGCTGTAGCTGTCCTCAAGAACAGCAACACTGTCGGTCATGTACCACGGGAAATTTCCAGAGTCTGCTGGTATTTCTTGCACAAGAGTGGCAGCGAGATGACTTGCATCGTCAATGGTGACAGAAGACGTTCTGAAGTTGATGGGAAAGGACTCGTGGTTCCGTGCGTGTACATCTTCAGAGGGAAACAAAAACACCTTGACAGACTGATAAACCTGTTTGCTAAACTAGCAGCTTAAAACTTGGAACATCTAACCGGCTTTTCTAAAAGCCACAAAACTTACAAAAGATTCACCGACTACTATAGTCTTACTGAACGCACTTGCAACGTATAGTAAGCACGTGTAGTTTTGATGTTCCAGAAGACGCTCACCAGGGGGGCGTTATAACGAGTCAAACTACCCTGTGCAGGAACTTTGGCGGAAAAGAGGGGGGGGGGGGCGGCGTATTTTCGAAGGGGGCGTATTAGCGGGACACTACGGTATATGCGTATGTATGAGAGAGAATGCATCCAAAAGTACTTAGATGAAGTTACTTGAACTCCAACATGATTGGTCAGTATAGGGATTAGGTTCTGTTTGTCGAATTTTGTACTATAATGGGGCGAGCCCCACACTAGTGAGTTGAACGGTAGAATTTTCTGATATATGTATATACATATTGAATGGCACACATCCCATTGCATGCATACGTGCGCTATGCAATATGCGTGTGATCTAACATTAAGCCATGATAATACTTCTTAACAATGGGTTTAAAAGCCGTACAGCAATGGGTTGGAAGAAAATTGCTGGGAACTAGTAGAACAGTGGCAGGAGAGGCAGTTTGTGAGGAAATGGGATGGAAGAAGAAGAGAAGAGACTGAGCTATATGGACAGGGATTCTGGGAATTTGGTTAAGACACAGACTGGTGAAACCAGAAATTGAAAGAGCCAGGTGGTATAGGCTGGAGGGAGGAATATGAGATGCTACGGAGAAAGAGAAGTTTGGAAAACGAAGATAGTGAACAAACCAAAAAGAAATAAGAAAACTGGCAAGAAGGAGTAGCTTAATTAAAGTGATTGAAGAAAAGCAGGGGCCATTGGAAAGACATGTGGCTGTTAGGTTGTGGTTCTGATTGGGGTCAGGTTCTGCAGGGTTGTTTGAAGATGTGGATTGGTGGAGGTGGACAGATGTGCGTTTTGTAGTGGAGGGAAATTTCCCAAATTCTGCACCAGCCATTCTTTCAGTCAATGCAACCATTGAAGTAACTTCGAACCCAGTTGCATTGCACAGACTGGTAACCAAAAAAGTAACTCAATCGTGGCGCACACGCCTTCGGATGTGCAATTATCCACTCGAGGTCAAAGTTCACCAATGGTGTTATTCCATCTGCTACGTAGTAACTAGATACTGATTCATGGACTAGGAACTACATGATTTTCTATTACAAGTTGAGATGCTATTATTGGCTTCCCAACAGGCCACTGATACGTGCAGTGGAGGACATCAATACTGCTTTCTGAAGTTATCCCCCTGTTTGTTTGTTCCCTCAAGGTTGTCAGCAGACATGTACCAGGCAGTAAAGAGCATCTGCTCAAATTCTATCTCGCCACACAGGGTGGTGAAGGGCATCTGATGAGAATGATACAGTCATATAGGGGGACCTACCACCTGACAAAAGAAGACTTCTGGATGGACACAGACTTATAGATGATGTGGATGCTGTGGAAGGATAGGTGCAAGCAGAACTGCTCCTTAAAGATGTATTAGTTGATGATTGTTGCTATCACGTGATCATGTTCTCCCTCAGTGCAGTGCAACAGCTCTGATTAAGCGCATGATAAGAAGTGGACCTGCTGCTGAGGAGAAGACACTTCGTGTGAGCTCCTGTCAGAGCATCTGGAGCAGAGAAGGCACAAACTGTTCTTTTCACATGATCAGAAGATGACCAAATTGCAGCAGATCAGCTGGAGTGAAAAGCCCATCCTTGTAGAGTCTGGCTGTTTTCACATGATCAGAAGATGATCAAACTTGCAGCAGATCAGCTGGAGTGAAAAGCCCATCCTTGTAGAGTCTGGCTGTTTTCACATGATCAGAAGATGATCAAACTTGCAGCAGATCAGCTGGAGTGAAAAGCCCATCCTTGTAGAGTCTGGCTGTTTTCACATGATCAGAAGATGATCAAACTTGCAGCAGATCAGCTGCAGTGAAAAGCCCATCCTTATAGTGCCTGGCTCTTTTCACATGATCAGAAGATGAACAAACTTGCAGCAGATCAGCTGGAGTGAAGAGCCCATCCTTATAGTGCCTGGCTCTTTTCACATGATCAGAAGATGAACAAACTTGCAGCAGATCAGCTGGAGTGAAAAGCCCATCCTTGTAGTGTCTGGCAAATTCGATAGTTCTGCCGCCAAAGTTGGTGTCTAAAGCCAGGCTGATTTCCGTCTTCAGCTTTCCTAGGCCGGCCTGCATATGTAGCTCTCTTGTTGAAGACAAGATCTGAGGTCAGGTCACTGAACATCACATGCAATCTAGACATAGTGAAAGCAAAGATTGACTATACTTCAGAGCAGCAACAAACTTGGAAAAATCAAGTAATCATGCTATCTCAAGATATTCCTTTGCTTAAAAGAACTGTTAAGCATAATTCAAAGTGCAAGCACAAATAACTACCATGAGATTGGACTGTTTAGTGGATCAGAGCAGAGTGCTTAATTGCTTCATAATACTCCACTATGGGCTGTGTACTGATGTCTCTGTCACATAGTTGCTGGACAAAGAGGCATGACAGATGAAGACAGGGAGGAGGTAATTGGAAGGCAAAATTGACTCAGAAGAAGAAAGATTTGTGTTCTGATGGTGACGTCCAAAATCATTTAATTTTTGATGCTTTTGTAGAGTATACAGTTTAATGCAATTAGACGAAGTTAACATTGAGGGGCACCCTCTGGGGATTGTGATGTGGAGGTGCGCATGCGTGTGGCCAGACAACCACGCGGTCATTGCAACAGTCCAGTCGTGCTGGTGTCAAGCATTTCTCTCCCCCCCTTTCCCACCCTCTTCTAAAGGGCTCCTTCCTTAGTTCTTCTGCTTTTCACTCTCCATCATGAGAGGCATAGGCAATTTTTCAAGCTTAAGTAACTGTTCGCCCCACCATACCCTATCTCTATAAACACGTTCAATGTGCAAGACTGGGTCAGTTCTCATAACAAAATCACACCACTCTCTGTTTGCACAGTATAGCTGACACTGAATTTGGTAGTAGTAATCGTGTCTCTTTTTCAGTTTGTTAATTCTTTCCTACCTCTCTCTTCCTTTTCCAG
Source organism: Agelas oroides (assembly GCA_949130485.1). Lineage (NCBI taxonomy): Eukaryota > Metazoa > Porifera > Demospongiae > Agelasida > Agelasidae > Agelas > Agelas oroides. Next base: position 5,053,864 of record OX422202.1, on the reverse strand, counting down.
GCAGAACGTTGTGGAATCACATGCCTCATCAAGAGTCTTGCCCTTTGCACTGTGTGGATTTTTCAACTCCACTAAACCAAAAGGTTGGACTGCATCAACAGGATCATACACTAATCCATCTGGGGTATATAGCTGCCAACCATGGGGTTTCTCTGCTTCATCTGTGGTAACAACCGCTTTTGTTTAGTAATAGCCGATTTTTAGTTCTTGCAGGAATTCCAGAGAAAATTGAGAGAAGTACACAAGAACAGGCTGGTTGTGAGCAGTGGAAGAGTGAAAGAAGAAAACGACTGACTGCACCAAGGGTGGGAGGTATTGCCAAAATGAGAAAAACAACCAAGAGAAGTAAAACATCATCAGTCACATCAGGTAAAATGCTATCATCATCAGTCACATCAGGTAAAATGCTATCATCATGCCTGCTGTAAGCTCTGTGAGCAGCAATAGTAGTTGGTTATAGTTTAGCTAACTAATCTGGTTGGAAGGTTACTAAAAGGGGTTTCAGTTTTAAGTGACTGGTTAACTTAAACAACATGCAATAGAACAAGATCCGAAAGAAGGTGAAAAAAGCCCTCTGAAATGAACCCAAAGATGTTACATGGCATACAACTGGTCTCAAGCAGGCTTGTTGAAAGAGCTCCACAACATTTTTGCAATGCAACCACAAATCTTGCAGAATACTGGATGCATATAAGATCCAAGTTTGACAGAGGAAAAGCGATCAACAGATCACAAAGTGGTTCATGGGAGTACCGGTGCAAGGAAGCTGGTCTGGACGAGGCAGCTATCCCACAGTACCGAAACCGATGCCCGTTTCTACCAAGCGCTTTCAGGACCATCACAGCGGCCGAGGCATTTTTAAGTCTCAATAGGATGAGGCAAGAGAGAAAAGGTTTGAAACCCTCTGGCCATGCCCTTGTCACTCCTAGCCATTCCCTTGTCACTCCCGGCCATACCCTGGCCACTCCCAGCCATTCCCTTGCCACTCCCGGCCATACCCTTGCCACTCCCGGCCATACCCTTGCCACTCCCGGCCATACCCTTGCCACTCCCGGCCATACCCTTGCCACTCCCGGCCATACCCTTGCCACTCCCGGCCATACCCTTGCCACTCCCGGCCATACCCTTGCCACTCCCGGCCGTACCCTTGCCACTCCCGGCCGTACCCTTGCCACTCCCGGCCATACCCTTGCCACTCCCGGCCATACCCTTGCCACTCCTGGCCATACCCTTGCCACTCCCGACCATGGAGCAGAATATGGGGAAGGAGTGGGGGCCTGCAGTATGGTCCAAGATGACAGATTCATCTCCCAACCAAATATTTACCAATCCAGCAGAACACTCAGCAAAGAAGACTGCAAAAGAAAGGCAACAGACCATGCAAAACAACAAAGGTGATGGAGTAAATACTCACAAACAGATGATACTAGGAAAGCAATTCTCGACTTACTATAACTATAACCAAACTCAGTCGGCAGCAGAAGTTTAGTATTAGTTCTGGTTTTAGTTTTAGTGCTGAAGTTTATTACCAGAGTTTGCACATGCGCATAATCTGTAATTGCAAGGAACTCGTGCTTTTGTATGTGTCGATCAGAGATGGAAGCCGAAGAGATCCCTGCCACCCATTCAAAGGAAACAACCCCAACCCCTTCAGCAGTCAAGCCTGTTTCTACTGGGAGGCCACACCAAAGTTCAGTCTGGAATTTATTTTCGTTCGATGCTGCTAAGAGTAGAAGTGTCTGCGAAGTCGAAATACGAGTTGATGACAGGACTACAAAGTTTTGTGGCGTCGAAATCAGTGGCAAATTTCCTACAAATTTAGTGTGCGTGTTGTGTTGTGTGTGTTGTGCTGTGTGCGTGCGTATGTGCATGAGTACATTAACCAGCCTATCTGATGAGTTGAGCTGATCTTTTCTGTATGGCCGCTGTGGTACAAAGGTAGCTACAGATTGCTGTGTATAATGGCCAGACTGTAACACTACATGTGTGCTTTTCGTGCGTGGGTTGACAAAAGTCAAGATGTTTCCACAGATGAAACTGAGTTACAAACATCACCAGGGGATGACAGTAGTCACACCGGCACTGGACGGGTAAGCTGTTGCATCTTGGTGTGCACAATAAGTAATGCAGTGCACGCACTCAAGGCATCCCCCAAGAGAAACACCAATGCTACAAAAATTGGGATGCCTCTTCATCTGAAATGGAAACAGATGTTATTGTGGAGGAGTTCACCCAATTGAAAAGGTACATGGGGTAAGGTACGTACATGTGCTTCATTGGTGATGGAGACAGCTCTGTGTAGCCGACTTTAATAGCCAATGTACCAATCTGGGGCCATGCAATCAGGAAGATTGAATGTGCAAAACATGCCTGCAAGTGCTATCGTGCAGGTTTGGAAAAACTTGTACAAGGCAATCCCCATTACAAAGGGAAAGGAGGACTCACACAGAGAATGAGGCGAAGACTAACCTCTTTTCCCATGATGATGGCAAAACCACATTTAGCGGTATAGCTGTGCTTGTGGGTGATCGTTTACTCCAACCGCCATCTATTATGACTGTGATGGCTGGGATGCATTCATGATAGTCTCCCCTCTCCTCAGCCAGTCTCTTCTCGTCCTCCCCTGCTGCAGCCATTGATTGTTGAAGCTGCTGTCGCCACCACTCCCCAATGCTGTGCTCAGATTGTGTGAAACTGCTCTTTGTCATGACTGGGACTCCTAAGGTGCTCATTGTTTCTTCCAGCTGAGCATGACCGTCACCTGTGGCCAATTGTCCCCACACTGCTGCAAGATTGCATTCCCACCGATGGTACCCTCGAGGCCCTTTTATTTTCTTGGCTGATTCCAGGGTGATATAGTGTGGTGGCACCTTGAGCACTGGGTTGAAATAATAATTTTTGTTGCCAAGCCATCCCTCTCTTCGCCTGTTAGTATGACAGAACCACCACACTGTGTGGAATGCATGCTCAACTCAGTGATATACGTAGTGTTATTTCTTCTATGTTGATGATTCTTGAACCCTCAATTGTGACTGTGTGGGTGGTGGTGTTAAGACTGTGGTAGGTGTTTTGCGTCTTCCAAATTTCCCTCTGCTAATATGTTGATATCTGTGGTTTCTCTGGTTTCCCATAGTTGCTGTAAGGATACGCAAGGCACTTATTTGTGCACAGTAGCAACTACCGTAGATCTAGAAATTTTCGTGCTACAAAATTTTCGTGTAAAAATGTTTTCGTGGTCTAGGATACCCACGAAAAATTTTTGACAGTATTAAATTGATTCTACGTTCCCAGGTTTGGCGATCTGGAACAAGACAATGCACACCAAGAAAACGGGCCCTCTGGTTGGTCAGTCAATGTCATACTGCATTACAAGGGGTGCCCAGACCTCCCGCCAATCAATTCTGAAAAGGTGGACTAAGGCTAGGACCGTACCATGAATTATTGCTTGACAACCACACTTGCATGTATAGATGCTCAGGAAAAGCCACTGTTGACATTTGTGACAGTGTACTACACGCGTTGAAGATGCTACACTGTTGATTTCGCTTCACTTCAAATAACGTGCTTACATGTATGCTTGTACAAATGCTTGTCCTTGCTAGTACTTGCAGCTGAGTGTTGGTGCTTCACACTTATGCGACACGCTCATGCTCATTCGAAGCGAGGCAACATCAACAGTTGCACACAAGCACGGTGGGACTGGAACGCCTACTATCATTAGTTGTGTAATGATAATGATACCATTGAGTTGCCAAAAAGTGGTCCAGCTAAAACCGGACCGGCTTCTATGCCTATGCATCATATTGGTGGAGGTCTCTAGAGCACTGACTCACTGCAGGTGCAACCAAGTACATAATAAGTATGTAATGTGCATCACAAACACATTTGATTATGGACGCTTACCAGAAGAAGTCAAGGGTTGTGTTGTAGATCCTCTCTCGCAGCAGTGTTCTTTCCAGAGCACCAGAGATGAGATTCCCTTGCAAGAGCTTCACACCCAGTGTCAGCAACCTGCAGGGAAGGAGGGAAGAAAGAAAAGGAGGAAGGGTCGAGAGAAAATGAGAAAAGGGGCTTCAATGCCAGCAAGCTTAGCTGATATGGCCACTTTAAATCACAAAAGCAGTTATCTCATACTTGAATCTTGCACTTGTTGCCTCAGGTTCATGGGAGAAATACTGCATCTGGGGGCTGCTTGGACCTATCCCCAGGGTGAGGGACTGGTGAAACAACTCTGCTATAAGGCACACCTATATAATGGAAGGTATCAGTGGAATTGACTTTGCTCACACATTGGAATCTGACAGCACACACCTGAGCAGTGTTCCTAGTACTGACGACATCAAACCTGGCAGTCAGAAACTGTATGGGAAAGAATTGAGAGTATAATAACAAAGCAGAAATGTGGCAAGAGAAGGGTTAAGCTTGCCTCAATGAGCAGAGAGTGTTGCTTGACAGGAATAGGTGGAGGTCTTTCTCTCATTTTGGGTGTTTTGGCAGGGGAAGAGGTAAATACTCCCTTTCTCTGCTCCACAGTCCACTTCCAAACAGCTGCAAACTCACGCATGAACTGAGAATAATGAAACATCAAGGGTTTGATTCAAAATCAAGTTGCACACATGCATGCACAGACTTACAGGATACTCCAGGTCAGGACGTTTAGTCAGTAGCCAGTTCCAGCAATCCACAGCAGTTGCTATGGCAATCTCAGTAAACACTCTCACCGGTAGCTGACTGATGTTGTACAGGAGGGAGCGATCCAAACCTTCAAGTGAGAATGGAATGATGTGATACGAAGGCTTTGACACCTCATCTTTGCCACTGCAGCCTCGATTTCCATTCCTAGTTAGCAACAACAACTAAACTGGACCCTTACCATCAGTGGTAATTAAAAGGGCTGTAGCTCTGTACATGACAATAGTCACCTGTTCCCTGGTACCTGCACAGCATGAGAATACAAGTAAATAAATAGGCTGAAAGATTAGTGTTGCAGTAGTTTAACACCAGCAACAATGCCATCACACTCAACTTGTACTTCATATGTAGAAACATGTTGTGCAAGGAATGCTGCCTGCCTCAACGCATATTTGTATATGCCTACATGTACACCTTTAGTGCCTGTACTTCTATCCAGCTACCTACCTACCTACCTACCTACCTACCTATCTACCTTTACCATCATGAGGTGCATCCTAAGTGCAAACCAATGCACATCGTGGGCTAGCCTTGTGAGTGATATTACCTTCTTTGAGGGTCTGTTGTAGTTCTGTGATCATCGCAGCTGAAATTCTCTTCAGGACTACAGCATCAGATTCTAAAGATAGTAAACATACGGTGAGTAATTATTATAACAAACTAGGGGAGAACCACTCATGACAGGACTAAAACACGGAACGGACTGAAAAACGGATCATAATAAACTGCAAATTCAGGGATTGGAACGGAATCTAGACCAACTTTACCATGTGGCTAGCAAGATTATATATTGCTGCGGGTGGTGAACCTAGTAGCAAACATTATTTCATGGATGGCTGGTGCTGCAGTGATGCGAGTCATGCTGAGAATAGGGACCCATGGGAACTGGCACGCCTTGAGTTTTTGTTTTTGCCTGTAGGCTATATTTTGAAGTTGTTTTGTGTGGTTTTGCCTGTAGGCTATTGTGAAGTTATGTTTCTATGTTTCTATGTTTCTATGCATGCATGGTACGGTACTTAGTATCACTGACTTTCTTGACTAGGCCTAACCTCGTTCCCAGACCGCCACGGTAAATCTGGGCAGAGGCCTGGGAACGAGACCAACTTACTGCGTATCGGATTTTGTTTACCTGTAGTGCTCAGCTAACCGCGCATGGAGGCGCGGGAGGAGAAACTTGCATGGAAGTTCTAGTGACCAGTGCTGATAAATCACGACCGTGAAAGCTCTTCCCATGACCTGAAGGGCTACAAATCTTAAGTTTAATCGATCCGTTTTTCGATCCGTTTCCTAATCCGTTCCGTGTTTTAGTCCTGTCCCTCATGACGAAATAACAAAGTTCAATCATTATGTATTTCACTATCAAGGGATGGTCACTTTTCAAGATGCTGAGTGCAGTTGCAGCTAAGGCAGCAGGGCCTATGGAGTACATACCCACTGTTGTACTGTATTAGCTAATAGAGAATGTACTCGAATAAAGGCAAACAACTGCAGTTGGTACATAACTGTAATATCACTAAGCTAATACAGACCAGTATGGGGACAAGCCTGAGCCAAAGGGTCACTCATAGCAGTTCTGTTTGGCTAGCTCAGCTTTACCAGCTCAGTTCTATATCACAGTACTGAGCCTTAAATAATAACAATGGACATGTGTCTCTCTCTCTATGTTACCAGATATTTTATGCCATCTAGGCAGCTAGCTACGTACTGTGGCTGGATGGGTGTTCTATACACAGGCAACTTGATTAAATCAGGCCTTTGAACCTGTAAGCACACAGTGTGGCCTATTGTACATACAGTGCTCCAAAGCAAGAGAGCAAAATTTTTGAAATTTTCCAAATTATATAGTAAAGCCCTCCTATCATCTTATTTACACATATAAACGGTACAAATCATCGTTATTTGCACGCACACGGCCTGCGCTGAGAGTTTTAGCTTCTCTATATACTTGCCATACTTAAGAAGAGCCGTTGTGACGTCACAGATAATTTGTGATGTCACAGATGTGCACTACGATGACAAAAAACCATCAGCCAGCTAGAATTTCTCGTATTCGAACCTACAAGTTCGATTAACTAGGCTTTGTGGAAAACATGGCAAGCTCAACTACAACCGGTTCTTCTCAGAGCCAACTCACAACTTCCTTGATCACCCCAGCAACCAGGAAGTGAGTCCTCGGAGTCAAACAGTACTGCACAATGTCAGCAACGTGCGCTCTACCACGAGAAACTGTAAGATTTTATACTCCGCACCTAGAGCCAGTGAACACGGACCAATGAAGTCAGCAGCCATACTATTCACTTAGTAATTAGCCACGCATTGTGGTTGATGACATCATGAAAGGAACGCCCACCCATGATACATCACTAAAATGGCTGAAAGTCATGCAAAAGTGCTCCCATACCTTCCAGGAAGGTTTCTATTCTAAGAAAAGTACTTGAAACAAAACTTTAACCTATCTAAAAGCGTCTTTCAAGTTAACTCGGAGTTTGTGGCTCTACTATGCTAAACACTTTTGCCCCTCAAAAATCAATTTTTAGAGATTTTCCTGACAATGCTTGGGAGTGAATCCTGTTGACTACCCTCATAACAAACTTCCAAGTAAAGGCTACTTTCACACCACATCTGGACACTTAACTTCAAGAAACAGGGCTATATTATGCTAAACACTTTTTCTGAATGAGGTGACTTTGGCAGCCATATTAAATTAGGGGAAACATAACAAGTGTTGGGTCATTGCTTTTATGTACTTTGTAAACACATTTGATGTGTGTGTCAAGCATTACAGCTAAAAGTTTCCAAAATTGAAAAATTTGCTCTCTTGCTTTGGAGCACTGTAGTCTATACTTGAATGAGAAACCAAAGATAAGTTGTCATACAATGAACTACACATCCCTGAAAGAAGGCAAGCATAACTTATCATTGTCAAACACTGCATAGGATGTGTTTCGGTCCACACCAGGCCAGGCTTCATAGGCTGCACTGGAGGAGCCAGGAGATGGAGACGGCAGTGCTAACATGTTGCATGCTAGCTACTCAACTTGCACACTCAAACCATGAAGCTAACACAGTGTCTCTGCCACTGCATTAATTCTTTGAGCAGCTTAGGTGGCTTGTCTATATAACTGCTAGTCCTAGAATAGTAGACGCTGATACTCCAGCTTTCTTCCTGATTGTATCTTCATTTATGCTGAATAACTCAATTACCAGTACAAGCTACATGCATTCAGCATATCAGCAGGGAGAGCAACTGATGAATTGTCCTCTTGCAACCACCAAGCCAGCCGGGCAATGCTTCTGCCCCCCTCAAGTGCAGCTCCCCAGTAATGCGCTCGGCAGCACTATGTCTGCTCAAAACAACACTCCTACACACCAAGGAGGATGGCTGCTGGCTATTCTGACCGACCTGAGCACAGTCAATCAAACACACTCTTCCTCACATACAGGGAATCCACAGACTATGTTGTAGCATGGGACTTGCACAGGCTTGTCCCAAATAACAAGGAAATAGGGAAATCCAAGTCACTCCATTAACAAGCATCAATAGCAATTCCTAATGTATTATTACATACACACAACCAAGCCCACCATTTGAGGCCTTGGCTGCAAGTTGAGTAGCTGTGATCATGCCCTTAATCTCTCCCATGTAGTGAGAGTGGAGGTGCAGTGTGCTGTGGGACTGGGAGAAAGAGTCATTGATGCAGCTGTGGCGGCCAGCAGTCACTGGTGTCTGAGGGAGGAATGGAACACTTATAGTTTGACATCGATCACATTCTCTATTAGGGCTGCACGATCAATTGATTGCCTTAATTAATTGATTGCTATTATCCATTAACTAATAACCACTTGCCTGGCAGCTTTTACAGTGGCATCAAAGAAGTTGAAGTAATAGTTATATCCCTCCCTGGGGGGTGGTTGTTTTACACATTGGTGTCGGGCGTAGCCCGACACCAATGTGCAAGACCACACCCCAGGGAGGGATATAACTATTATATAACCTGTTACCTAGGCAACATCACTGTACAAGAGAGATATGGGCAACATTCTTAGATGTTGCCTGGGTAATGGGTTATATTAAAGCTTTACAGGGGGCTAGAGAGAAAGACTCTATGCAGTTAGCATGTATCTACAGAGATGCTAGCCTCATTCCCAGGCTTCTCCTGAACCGGGCACAGGGAAGCCCGGGAATGAGCACAAGGACCACTGAAGCGCAACGGCCACTGTATACCTCTGTAGTTACTTACATAGTATACTTATATAGCTAAAGCCATTGAGAAGAAAGTGGGGCTAATAGTATTGTCAGACTTTCATGTGGTAAATGACTTTATATGCTCCACCCTAACCAAACCACCTCCCCCAGCCTAACTGCACCACTTCCCCCAGCCTAACTGCACCACCACCCCCAGCCTAGTCTCTACCACTTTGCAAACACACTCTTAACCAATTACAATACACGCACGTACACATATTATTTACGTATGCTCACTGGGAGGTATTTTGAGAGCTGGTTGAATTCAAAGTGTTTATTGATCTGAGCAGCAGCCAGGGAGACTCCGGGGTGGTGGGTAAGACCAACAGTGGCAGTGCTCAGCTGACAGATGTAGTCCTTGATTGAGAAAGAATAACACAGTGAAGCAACCTCTGACATTGTATGAAATTACCTATATTTATCAAGCCAAAAGTGCATTCCAAGATACCATATAACGGGTATTTTTCGCAGTGGGGGGGGATTTGCATGGTGCACTATACCATATAGCAGGTATTTTTCGGCGGGGGAGTAATTTTCATGTTTTTCACAGTTGAGTAAATGTAAGTGTGTACAAATTGTCTATGCGTGAGGTCCACGTGTATTCTTGTAGTTCTACGACATGGCTATAGTAGTTTCAAGGTATTCCACAAGGACAGCTACAAAATCCAGACTGTCCCATGCCCACTGTCTTCCTCAGCCCAGGCAGCTGCTGTCCGTGCTGCCAACAAGTGTGTCCAGAATATACACAACTTGAGGAAGGTGGAAAGAAGTGAGGTCTGCACAATTAACTCTCAAGCAAGAAGTGCTGGATGGCTTTTAATATTATACTCACGCACTTCTGTATAATCTGGTGAGTACAATGTCGAAAGGAACAAATTAAATTCACGCTTGCTTGCCATGAAAATTTAACTTGGGAAAATTCTCTGTAATAACAATGGATAGTGATTCCGTAAATTTGCCCCGTGAAAAAAAACAACACTACACAGTACTCACAATAAGTTATCTTACAATGAGTGTGCAGAAAGCATAAAAGCATCAATTACTTCCAGGATGGCTTTGGTCTCAGTGGGAGCCCACTTGACTGCTAGGTCCAGAATCTGCTCACAACGCTTGGCAAAGTAGCTCACAGTTTTCTGTGGATTGAGTGTGACATGAAGTGACATCAGTTGGACAGTGAACATGCACTTGTCTTCTTAGGCCCTTTATCACACATGTGTCTGTCTGACAGCACCTGTCTAATGCAGTACGTATACTGTCAGTCTTGTTTTTGGTACACCAGTCAATCTAGTTCCTCTCCCATACATTTCATAAGCACTAAAAACACCACTGCATGTCTAAAACATGTTGTAAAATTCTTAGGAGACTTTGGTGCTCTTCTTAAGTGGAAGTACCTAGTTGCAAGTACCTATGGCCAGAGCGCCGTAGCCATATAGTTGATAACCATGTTAAAATAATTATCACTGTTCCTGGCAAAATTTTTACAGATTGCATAAGTTGTATATAAATGGGTGTTCATTTGTACAGCTAGCTGAACAGCATATAGAAAGTAAGGAATGGTTACATCTGTGTATACCCAATATTCACATACCCCAGTATGTACGTACCTCCCTTTTCTGAGCATTTTCTGGCATGGTGATGGAGTGAGGCAGGTAGGGAAGTTTGACCTCCACAGCCCTACGCTGAATTGGCTCCTGTTGCAATAGTAAAGGGAAAATTGTAAGACTTTACACTGAATCATGCACACAGAAGTAGATGAACATGAAACTGGAAACTACACCTCACTTACATTCACACCCTAGGCATATATAAACAATATAACAGTAGCGGTTTCATAGTGCATGACTAATATTACAGACTTCATGTATATGTTAAGTTCTTTTTTTTTTCTGATATGCTACAAAGCACCAAAGGCGAGAGTATATAGCATGCGCAACAAAAGATCTGACAAATTTTTTTGCTTCATTATTGCGACTGATGAAGGGTCTATAGGGGGTGCATTAGTCAGTTTAGGACAGGGAGGATGGCTACTAAAATCTATTATTACGGTATTTCTTTTAAGAGTCAACATGTTGTAGAGGCTTTACGTTCAAGTCATGAGTGTATAGTGAGTCCCTGAAACAATGCTTGTTTGTGTGCACCACACATCGTGCCCATGATGCATGTACATGTACATACTTGATTTGTCTTTGGTAAACCTGCCCACATGGTACCTTCTCATTTGCCACAGACTTTTACATGTACATGCACACAATTTAGGTGTCCCCACGTACCAGGGTCTGGAGGGTGAGGGAGACCTCCTGGAGAAGGTCCAACATGGAGTGGATCACATTCCGGCTCCACAACAGGTGCGAGAACCTGAGTCAACAGCAGCAGAAGGGACTTACAATACCTCTCCACCTACTATTTCTTGGCTTGCAGCATTAAAAGTGAAGAAGGCTCGTTGCACATTTTATCATGTAAGGGTTGACATACTTGTCAATGAGCTTGGTGAGGTAGCGGTCAGCCAACTGCTTGATTCGGCCCCGAATGTGGCTAAACTTGAACACCAGCAGTTGTGCACATTGCTCCAGTTCCTCATCCCGAGCAGTGTCAGCAGGCTAGGAGGGATAAGGATTGTGAGGTGGGAGGATGGGAGATAAGTTGGAAATGAAAAAAGAATAATAAAATATCAACCCTGGCCCTGCTAAACCAGTCATGATCATACACAGCTGATCACTGATGAAATTCACACCAATCCCCAACCCCTCACTTTACCTTAGCCTCCATTTGGTCAAGAAATTGCTGGAAGAGTTTGTTGGCAATCATCTCAACTGCAACTGAGAAACAAAATCCCAGAATTATAAGCAGCTAGCAGAGGTGACAAAAAACCACGCAGGTACACAGTGATAAAAGCTTGTTGCCTCTTGGTAGGGACATTGCATAAATTGATATGACATTGTGCTTCGTTTTTCAGTTCACCATGCAGTAGTGTATACATTTATTTGCATACCCCACAATTCTCCTTGCAGTCCCTTGTCCTCTAGGTAGTTGAAAATCAGAGGGAAGAAGGATGTACCATTCTCTAACCTGCATGAACAAAGCGATGAACAAGACGATGGCGATGGACAAGGTGATGGACATGCCGATGGACAAGGTGATGGACATGCCGATGGACAAGGTGATGGACAAGGTGATGGACAAGGTGATGGACATGCCGATGGACAAGATGATGGACATGCCGATGGACAAGGTGATGAACAAGACAATGAACAAGCTGATGAACAAGACAATGAACAAGCTGATGAACAAGATGATGAACAAGATGATGAACAAGACGATGGATGAACAAGATGATGAACAAGACGATGAACAAGACGATGGACAAGACAATGGACAAAACAATAGACAAGACAACAGACAAGACGTACAAACAAGATGATGGACAAGACAATGGACAAGCAAATGAAGCTTTCAAAATAATATATTTGTCTCTAAATCACACCTGTATGAATAATAAATGGACCACAAGCCTAGAAGTCATATTACTGCATGAAGAGATACATTTGAAGAGCTTCTACTGTTGTATGAAGACCAGCCACCTAACTAGATTTTGTGCATGAAATAACAGTCCCCATCTCCGGTCACCCCAGTACAAGCCCATACCAGTTTCCAAATTTGGCTAGCAACAATATAATACCGTAGTCTCGTGAATGAGCGCCCATGGGCGAAGCACCTTACAAGTCTGGGGGTGGGTGCCCTGAGAGTTTATAAACGACCAAAGTTTCAGATTAGCTTTGGGGAATGTCCATAGCGTATTGTAAGTAATAGTTATATCACAGATACATAATGAGTAGGCAGGATATAAGTGTTTTGTGTCACCGGTTGCTAAGCAAATGTCAAAGTGCACTGTTGCTAGCGTGACGTCAAACAGATGGTTTCAGTGTGGCTTCCATAGTGAAGTTGGTGGCTACGAGTTGCCAAGTGCTTGCAGTGATGATGGCTTTCAGCCTCCTCCATCAAAGAGAACTCCAAAGAAGTTGAAGAAGGAGGAAAATAACAGAAGCAGCACGCATTCAACATTCTGGATTGCGATCCTCCCAAGTTCAAGCATCTGTTCCATATTTGTGACAACTATTTCCGTGAGCTGCGTAGTGAAGGGGTTGGTGCTGAGACACGTGCTGCTGAGATTTTGACTCCTGAAGAGGAAAGTAAGTTGGGGGAAACTGGTGTTCTTTCAGTAGATCTGTACTAAATGCAGTCTTCTTTTATAACGGGAAAAACTTTCTACTATGTGGAGGAGCTGAACATTGTAATTTAAAGTTCTCTCAGCTTAACAGGAGTTTTGAAGCTGATGGATCTCTCCACTTCACATACACTGACAACAGTTCCAAGAATAGGTGCGGCGGGTTCAATCAACTGAATTTGGAAAACAAAGTTGTTCATCTATACCAAGACCTTCAAGCTGGTAGTTGTTGCCACACGTACTTGCTTCACTTGTATATCAGCAAGGATCCAGAGAAGGCTCTCCAAGACAATGTTTTCTACTTATCTTTGCTAAAAGGTGGAGGCATCCACAGCAGTAGCCTTGTCCCCGGCCCTCGTCCCCGGCGCACATGCGAAAAAGCAAGTAGCGCCTGGTACACTGTTAACACATGCTTTTAATATCCCCAAGATGTGGGGACTTTGGGATATTTTCTGATTTTTCCGTGTCATGTGACGTCAGAGTTTGGACTCGATATAGTAAACTTGTCAAGATAATATAAGGGCGTGTAATGATTTTCAGCAAGCAATTTCTCATGCCCTTCAGCAACTTCCGACCCCAAGTATGGTTCTCAAGCCGGAGCAAAGAGCAAGTATCAAGGCAGTGTATGAGGGAAAAGACGTTTTGGTTTGGTTACCCACCAGATTTGGCAAATCAGTCTGCTATGAAGCCCTACCATTTGTGTTCGATTTTAAGCTCAGAACGAATGCACCTTGCTTGGCTCCGGTGTTTTCACCATTGATATCATTAATGGTGGACCAGGTAGTAAGCCTGAGGTGCAGGGGAGTAAAGGTTGCTATCATTACATCAGGTACATGAGTAGAAAAAGAGCTACTAGTATTCTTGATCCGCTTTACCATCCTTCTTGAGGCTAAAAAGGTTGCAGCACAGCTACTGACCTCTTTCTTAAACTTGGTGAGGTCTATCATCGCCATCTCTAAACTTTCAACTCTTTGCTTGCACTTCGCACACATGAGATTCGTAAGCTGTCGTCGTCGTTCTACGTTATATCCAACAGAGCGCTTCTCCTTGATGCTAGTCTTTCCTGGCTAGCTTTTTTACCTAACAATGCTACTCTATGGTGGCTATAAGCCACAAAGGCGGCACACTGATGCCATTTTCGCTAACTGGGCCATGTTTACTACTTAAATTTCGTCAGAGCACATGTCCCTAAACAGTGTAAACGTCATAAACGAGAGCAACGCCATTTTTAATTAACTGGAAGCGCATCAGTATGTACCAGGTGCTCTCTCTCTGCGCCAGGTACCAGGCTACCATAGCAGCTACTCCATCTCTTCAGCCTTCAACTCTCATTGGATCATTAAATACTTCATGGTCCCATCTGATCCATCTGCACCTTGGTTCATGTGCACTGCTGTTGGGAAGAACACCTTAAGCAAAATGTTGGCAACCATGTGTACAGAAGCAGGGATATCAGGTCGTAAGATTGATCACTCATTAAGAGCACATGCTGCAACTGAGTTGTTTCGGGCTAGGGTTCCTGAAAAAGTCATCCAGGATCGTTCTGGTCACCGCACACTTGAAGGGCTATGCAAGTATGAGCGCATTTCCGACAAACAGAGACAGGAAGCATGTAAGGCATTAAGATATAGTTATATCACCCCAGGAAGGATGTATCTGATTTACAGTCACAAGCCCAAGGGCGCACGATGTAACTGGCTTATCTCTTGTCGGTTACTATAGCTTTGCGTCATAGTGAGCGAGCTAGCTGCTACTAGCTAGCTAGGTTCAGTCTGGCTTTTTCAGTGGCTGAGTACAGTTTGTCTAGAAGTCATTAGCTAACCATGGCTATGCTGAATGCAATTGATATTGATATTGAAAGGAAGGTGGGTAGATGTTTGCGTGTCTTCCGTAAGTGATTTGAATCTATAGCCCAGGATGGATGGAGTGACAGCGATAGCAATTTTGAGAAGGAGACGACGCGAAAGCTGAAAACACAAAGAGGCTGTCTCTGTCATTTGCAAGTGGCTCGAAACGTTTTAAAACAAAAGATATCGAGGAGGCTAAGAAGCTGAACCCTCCCGTAAATACGAAACGAAATACAAACTGGGCAGTGAAAAACTTCCAAACTTGGTGGGGAGGGCATAATAGTACTGTGGAAGAGGAAGATGAGAGGTGTCCGGAGATTGTTATTACACCGAAATGCTCGGTCCAGTTGCTTAACAAGTGGGTGCCTGTCTATGTCATGGAAACCCGTAACAAGAATGGCAATCCCTACCCCCCCCCCCCCCCCCCCAAAAAAAAAACACAAAAAAAAACAACTATTCACTGTTGATGGGCATATTGAGATACAGGTCCACTGAGAACCCTTGTTACCAGAGTTACTTCCTAAAAGTCAAGCAGTAGAGGAATGACGAGTGATACAACAATAACAGTGAAGATAAACGGCCAAACCCACCATCTTGCTAACTTTGAGTTCAAAAATGAGATGAAAGGTATTACTTCAGATCCGATCGACCAGAGCAATGCATATTTTGTACATTTGTAAGGCATAGGAAAGGGACACTCACCAATGCTCTTAATAAGTGTAGTAGGGTGCCATTACTTGCAAGTGTTCGGAGCGGTTTGGAATGGAGACCATATATGTGTGGATCCCTTGTGTTCTCCAGTGTCCCTATTGTTTGTACCTCGCAACCCCAATGGTGGTGTTGCAAAGGTGGCTCGTGTTCTTGCTGCCATAAAATCTACAGTAACTAAGCTGCAACAATATCATGAATGTTAGATAGTTTCCACAAAGGGACTACAAAGATCTTCTTCCATGTTAAGAAGCCCAAATTCGTTGAATGGCCCAGTTGCGCATAAGCGGTGGAATTTTGATGAGGACGAAGATTGAACGTGACGTCACGTCTGGACTGCTCTGGGACCCCAATTTTTGTATGGACTATGTATGGGAATAGGGCTTTGTCAGTGCGCCTGCGACTTTACGTACCGTATATATCCATTAAACCGAGCTGACATTAACCTATGACCTCGGCCATGATCGTGGAACTTCGAACGGTGTCGATCGAAGGAACGGTTCGCGAGTTACAGCGTGAACCATGGCTGTAGCCTTTGGTGTTCCAGATGTAGTGCTTACCCCAGCTGATATTCCTGGCGCAGATCTCTCTGAACCCTTTGAAAGTTATACTATGCCTGCTCTTAGGTGGTGGCTGTTGTGCAGGGGGATAAGTGCACCATCTTCGTGGAAGAAGAAGAAACTTATTGACAGGTAAACTTACATGTAAAGATTATTAGCATGAGTGAGTGAACGACATATATATAACGTTCCTCAATATAGAATCCATGAAGCTATTAATGCTGGTGCTACTGTTGTGGATGTGGATGGTTCTTACCTGTACATAAAGCACAAGACCCTCACTGATGCCGGGCATAGGCTAGCTCCTTTGAACCCCCCAGGCTCCACCTCCATCTGGCTGGGTGACTGTCTTATCAGAAAATTATCTTCAAGTTGCACCAGATTTACCGACTGTTACTGCAGGTCAGTACACCATAAAATTACAATCAATCTAGTATTATTTCTGCATTAATATCTCTACAGGCTTGGTGTACACGTACTTAGCCGGTCACGTTGGTCGCTCAGGTGATAGAAATGTCGTCACTGGAACGCGGAAGATGAAAAACACATGAATCAACCCTCTGAGCACAATGTACCTGCAGATGCCGCTCTACAAACTACTATGTCTGCTTTCAAGGAGAGCCAACGCATAAGTGAGGCTAAAGCAAGAGAAATTGAACAAGGCACGCGGGATCAAAGGTTCTTTTCGCTTTGGTTTTCTGCTCGTCATTACAGGATTACAGCTTCAAATTTTGGACGGGTTTTGTCTCTTAAAAGAGAAACACCACCTGACAGTTTAGTCATGCATATTCTACAACCCTACATTGGCTACACAATATGGAATAGATAATGAGCAGCTGGCTCTAGAGAAGTACGTCTCACATCAGAATACACATGGTCATCCTGACTTGACAGTCAGTGCATCAGGTTTCATCATCGACACAACCCATCCCTTTCTAGGTGCTAGTCCTGATGGAGCAGCTTACGATCCTGTTGACTTTCACAAGCCTTTTGGCTTCTTAGAGATCAAATGTCCATATTCTGTACGGAATCAGACCACAGTGGAAGCATGCTCCTCAAATGGTTTCTACTGTACAGTAGACACAACCTCCGGATGTTTGCATCTCAAAGAAGGTCACTCGTACTATGCTCAAGTACAAGGGCAAATGTGAGTTGGTGGAAGGCCATGGTGTGACTTTGTGGTGTACACGAAAAAAGGGATTAGTGTAGAGAGAGTGCCATTTAATGAAACTTATTGGAATAATAAACTACTACCAAAACTAATAGAATTTTACGATAGTTGTGTCCTACCAGAAATAGTGAGCCCAGTACATGCCCTGGGTCTACCAGTTAGAGATTTGAGACCATAAATGAATACATTCATTCTTATTAACACTATGTACATATATATTATACACAATGGCATGTGCTAATCAGAGTCGTCATCACTATCACTTGTAAGTTCATTTTCAGAATCGGGATAAGGATAATCCTTCAAAGTATTTGTCGACATCAGCATGACACTTTGGGGGGTTGTGGTACAGGTCCTTTGTCTTGAGATTTAGCCTCAGCTTTATCAATGTCGTAAACAGCTGATTTTCAGGATCTAGTTTTCGTCGACAATTCCGGACACGAGAGCCCTCTTTGGATCCCCAATAGTTTAGTTTGTGAACAACTGGACCGAGAAAGTTAAAGAAGGCCAAAAAGATGTGGTAAGTTATGAAACCAGTGTAAAATCTAACCAGGCGATTGTCATGTTTGACTTGCTCAATCATGAAGTCGGTAGTTGTGGGCAGGCATTCTTTTTTTAATCGAGTATTTTCAGATTCTAGATACTCTATACGAGCCAACAGGGTGGTATTGGCTAACACTTCTGTCTGAGGGTGAGAGCAAGATTGAAGCCCAGCCGGTAATGAGCTAGAATCTGATGCATCATCAACACCACCTGGTAACTCATGCACTTGATAGTCACTCTGTAGCTGCTCTCCAACAGCAACTGTTAGTGCAGGCTGTTCAAAGGTGGATGGTGTCACCGACCTGCTGCTTGATGGTGTTGGAGATACTGTACTGTACAGTTCACTTAGCTGCTTCTTAGCTTCTCGGCCTTTTGCCCTCTTGGCTCAAGGTCCTTTCTTGATTGGTGAGGCAAACCTTTTCCCCAGAGTGGTTGTGGGGTCGTTCTTCGCGTCGCCATGTGGAAAATGCCTCGAGCAAACACGATGGTGAGGCTTGATGTCACTCTCCTGTAAGTCAAACACTCGAAGCCAGATGGCTCGCCTTCCTGGATCACTTGGAAATCGATGAAAGGAGGCGTTAGGATCCTTGGACTGGCTGTTGCCACACACTAGGCACGATTTACCGGTCATAACTCGCGAACGGCTCAGCCGATTTTCGTGATTCGAAGGTTCATGCATAGGGCAGACATTCAAAATTCTATGGCACTTCGCTTAAGGTGACGATCAACTGGTTTGAAACCTGTGAAATGCATACAAGGGCCAATTGTTCACGTAAGCAATAATAGTTGACGTAGTACACAATAATTATGTATTGCGGACGCTGCACGAACGCGTGTCCCCAAACTCACTGCCGATGCTTGAGGCCTTGCCGTATTTCGAAAGCAGATCGCTTATCCTTGCGCCAAATATAAGGCAAGGAAACTGTTTCTGCAGTGTTCTGGTGTGTTGTACGGGTAGCGCAGTGTATTTAGCAGGGCGGCACTAGAAGAAATCTCGAAAATTGGACTTGAATTGAAGATTCTACGCTCCGAAGTGCATTTCTTTCGCCTAAAGCAGTTAAATTCCTACAAATATTACTAAAAGTATACATAAAGCGCCAGATATCTTTAAGTGCCGACCTAGTAAATACCGTGAAGTAGTCCAAGAAAAAATTTCAGGATCGAACTCTTTACAGTCCCTGAGTAATTTGCCGCAAAAGCGTTCGAGCGGTGCGGCTAATTGCTGGTTCAAATACGTTGGGGCGTTTTTAAACAGAAGCGTATTTCTCTCCGAATAATATATTTCGTTCATGTGCTGTTGGACTGTAACTTGCTTGAGATAAATATCAGTTACGGTTTTCGAAATATTAAAGCAATAAATTTACTATGCCAACAGCCTTTGGCGCAGTTGATCGTAACCTTAAATATTGTATACGGTAAGCTCTGCCCAGGGCATGGCATTATTATAGCACACCCCAGGCAGCTCCATACATACACAATACAAAAGCTTCAGCACTCAGGCAGTCCGGATATGACGTCACGGTTAATCAGGGGTGATTGAATTCTTTCATTCTTACATGCAACAGGCCCATTCCACTGCAGTCTTGACAATGGTTTTAGAAAATTACGCTAGAAAGGTGTTGGAGCAGATTATAAAACACACGCCGACCATAACTGCTTCTTTTTTTTTAATGTTTATACACCTGGGATGACCCAGTTAATGAGGAAATCCGCAATAGCACTTAGGCTAATTTTAAGGGGTTCCCCGGGACCGACGGCTTAACGTCCCCTCCGAAGGACACGAAGGAACACCTTCTACTCAAATTTTTGAGGTAGGGCTGAGTGCACCCAGAAGAGAAATAAAATCTCTGCTGCAAGTGGGACTGGAACCCTGGACCTTTCGATCCGCAGTCCAGTGCTTTAACCAATAGGCCACCGCAACCCCCTAGTGTTGAACTGTTGAAGAGGAGAATCTGCTGTGGTGTAAGGGGGCTCTTGATAGTAAAACACCAAAAGGTCTTCTTCGTGCTGTTTTCTTCTATAACGGAAAAAGCTTCGTCCTCCGCGGTAGACAGGAGCACAGAAACCTACAGATTAGCCAACTTTCTAGGTTGTATTGCCCAGATTGATATATACATACACAGAAAAAAGTAGTAAAAATCGTGCTGGAGGTCTTGCTCAACTTCGCCTAGAGCACAAGACAGTTCCGATCTATTCTGTACCTAGTGCTGGTGACAGATGTCACGTACGTCTGCTGGACTTGTATCTGAGTAAACTGCCAGCCAATGCAAAGGAGAAAGACAAGTTTTATTGTGAACCCATATTGCATAACACAAAGAATGGTGATGTATCCTGGTATTCGAGCATTCCATGTGGTAAGAATTACCTTGGAAAGATGGTATCCGAGATGTTTACAGAGGCGGGCATAGAAGAGAGGAAGACAAATCATAGCTTGAGAGCTGCAGGAGTTAGTAGACTCTTTGAAGCTGGAGTGGATGAGAAGGTCATTCAGAGTCACTCAGGTCATCGACGTTTGGAGTCATTACGAATGTACGAGCGAATTACTCCTGAACAAGAGCAGGCAGTGTATAATGTCTTGAGTAGTAGACAAAACATACTATCAGTCTGAAGTCCAGCGATTAAACATGCCCGTTTGTCTTGACACAGCTCCTGGACCAGTGCTACCAGGCATGTGTATGGCTGTCAATACATCTTCATGGCGTTATAACCCAGTGTTTGCACCACATGTCAGTTCATCCCAAGCAAGCCAACCTTCTCTTTTGGGCATAACAGCACCATTAATGTATACCAGGGACCAGTTAGCCAGCCACAGAACTCTGGACCAACGTGGTGTGACCTAGTACCTGTTTATGTATGACAGAACTTACCAGTTTTCTTGTATGCTGTGACATGACCCTTTTAGTTGTTATTTGAATATTTATGAAGAGAGCAGTGGCTGTATCAAACATCAAAGGGAAATACATGTCCTCCATTTTAGCGCACGGAGCTGTAGCGCGTTTACAGTGACTACCGGTACCTTTGATCTCAGTGCTTATGATAACTTTTTTCACTATTCTGACTCATTGCCAGAAGATAGCAAATTTTGATGTGACAAACTCAAGAATTGCTTACGCAAGTATGATCGCTGATTCGGCAATTTTTATCATCTTTCCACCGTGGCATCCGACTTTAGCTATTATAAATCTCTGGATACCAGCTGCGGGCACCAAATAACGACTAGTGTGTAGCTAATGCCCCTCAATACACCATTCCAAGAATCCATGTGAACCTTCCAGTAATAAGTTAGCTCCATGCGCTATAAGTTGGTAGGTGGAGTTTCGGCAACAATGATCGATTTTTCTGCTTAGCTCAAATCCTTGGGACATGCTAGGCATAAAACGTATTTCAGCTTGAGCAGCATCGAATGTGGAATACAGTTACTATTAAAAGTTCACTAATTTTACTTGTCTGTAGCCTAGCCACGAACATTCTCACCTGAGACAAGGGGTAGTATGGGACACTTGCAAAAAATCTTGGATATGAAGCAACCATTAGGACTTACAGTGTACTATCAAAGGTATTTTGCGATAAGAATTTCTAGCGCGCAATGTTAACACATTTAACAGTTCTACGTTAGGTTACGTAATGGTGTGCATTATCTAGAAGTAATTACCGGCCACATGGAAGTCTAAGTTTTCAACTGGGAAAGGTACTTCTGGCGATCTGACTGTTCTGATTCGATGACGGCAAACGTAAAGAATCTTCCGAGTGGTGAGAGGCCCAAGCACAAGCAATGGTCAAGTGAGAGCATGGAGGCTGCAGTAAAATCTGTCAGGGGCGGTATGGGGTTAAGGGAAGCTTCTCGGCTTTATAACGTACCTGTAGAGACATTGAAAAGGAGAGTGATTGGGATAGTGGATACAGGCTGTAGACCAGGTCCACCTACTGTGCTCACCGAGGAGGAAGAGATGAAATTAACTGATTATGTTGTTACGATGGCTGATATGGGTCTTGGGCTTAGTAGAGAGGATTTGCGAATGACAGCATTCCGTCTTGTTGACAAGTCGGGAAGATCTCATCCTTTCCGTAATGGCATGGCTGGTCTTGCATGGCTGGATGGATTTTTTTTGTACACCAGGCAGGAACCCAAATGTTACGAGCTATGGTCCAATTGCTCACTCTCTGTTGATGCTAGAGGAGTCTTAGGAAGAATGCGGCAAAAATTCGAACTGTGCTACTAAAGAGGGCATCACCTTCGAGAAGTATCCAGCGCTGTTCGAGCTAGAGGCTCGCCATGATGTTGACCTTGGCCCTGCTTACAAAATGACTCCTTCAGCAAAACTATTAACACATATCGCAGAACCCTAACGCCAGCAAAATCTCGCAGTTTTCTGATGGATGGGACCGGGTTTCTCTTTGGCTCTCGGTAGACTGTCTTGGTCAAGGACGTCTGCTATCCCCCTAGAAGTGAGAGAGACTGTGACAGGCATTTCACCAGTCCACTGGCATCAGATTTATCTGGTGTAACAACAGAGAGAAACCTGGCATATATGACTTGACCTCTGCTGTATCATCTTCCTTACAAAAAAGGAGGATGACCAGTTCCTTCTCAACGTTGGTCTTGGTAGATAGGGGAACCCTCTCACACTCCACCAAGAGCAAGGTTGAGCGACCATTTGTTATGCAAGAGGCAGGAAGAGAAGGAGCAGAAATGAGTGCACCTCAAAACAGGTACGCAAGGGGAAGGGGAGAGGAATAATGCAAAGTGCCCATTCATGGCTTGTGTGGGCTTGGTGCTACCCCCATCGTCTTGAGTTAGCCTGCAAAAATGCTCTCAGCAGCAAGCTTTTCGGCTATACTTAGTCTATACAACTTTATGAGAAATCACCAAAGAAGACTCGAGAGCTGGGAGAGATCGTGGAAGATCTGAAGAAAGTATATGGGCTTCCCAAGAGCGGCAATGTCCCTGTTCGGTCTCAGGGCTCAAGGTGGATAAACCACAAACACAAGGCACTTCAGTGCGCGGTTGATCGATATGGAGCGTACATCAACCACCTAACTACCATCACAGAAGATAGTCCACTCAAAGCTGAAGACAGGGCTCGCCTCAAGGGATACCTTAGGAAGTGGATGCAGTACAGAATCATTCTTGGTTGTGCAATGTACGTAGACATCCTCAAACCCCCCTCACTTCTCAGCCTGTCCCTGCAGGGGTGTGAGTTGGACATGGTACCTTGGCATCAAGAACATCCTCAAGTCAACTGCAGCACTGAAGAGATCTAGCAAGGCAGGACCCCCCTCCCCCACCATGAGTGACCAACTGTCAAGCTATTTCTGGGATGAAGGATGAAGGCTGAGATAAGTTGTATCAGGGTACTGCACTTAAGAACTTGAGCCCCGCAACAGGAGAAATCAAAGAAGATGCTTTACTTGACTTGACCCGAAGTGTGCAGCAACGTGCTCCACAGATTCCTTGACCTCAGCTAAGCTGCAATCCTCCTCAATATCATCTTCGTTGTCACTGTCAGTGATAGGGCTTCCCCTTGAGGCTAAGGGGGTTGGTTTCATTTGTCAACTCCAAGATTAGGTCGAAGAGGCTGTTGAGTATGCTCGAACACATTTTGCATTCAATCGCAGTAATCCTGTCCTGATGCCCGAAAATGGCCTAACATCCTCAGCCTGTGTGAACTGTCATTCAGCTTGCCAATGTACGCAGGAGACTTGGCACATCACAAGATATTCTATTATTATGCATGTGTAAAAGGACACAGCACATACTACTATGGTCATTCTCAATACACACATCCTCACCGGAGAGATTCCAGTCTGTAGATAGAGTGGAGGTACATGCACTGCACAAAGGTGAGCCTGTACACCAGCCGGTCCAGTTCTGGGGATTTCCCCAGCTGCTCCACCAGGCTCTGGCGGGCCTCCTGGAGCTCACCCTGAGTGTGCACACAAGGAGCAATTCAGTCAGGTTTGACTAAAACACTGCTGTACTCTTATGCAGCTTCGGTAAGCTTACGACACTGTGTTAGCTTCGTAATGACTAATTTTGAAATGGCAAGAGAAGCAGATCAGTTATGGCAGACTGTATCACTCTCACATGCCATAACATGGCTGTAGTATCCTAGATGTTAACAGCATTCTGCATGAGAAGCAAACGCTCCCTTACTGCATTTTTCCACGTTCTTGCAACATCTGGTTGCAAGAGCATCAACCAGGTGAGCCAATCAGAGACCAAAATTCAGAATTTCTGCAATTTGATTGGTTGGCACAGTTCTCACTCTTGCAGCTGGTTGTTGCAAGAACTTGGAAAAACACAGTAATCTCAGTTCAACAACAGATGACACTTCACAGGTGACACCAGATACAGTGGACTTTCTCATCCAAAACACTAGCCTCGTTTATCACTGTAACTTTCGCTCATATACGCATTCCTTAGGTACAATTGACCCGACCCGTGCTACACTATGCTTGTGGACTCACAGGAACAATATTCTCAATCTTGAGGGGGTGGTTCACTTCCAACTCCTTGTCTAAGAACTGTTCTGCTCCCATGGAGAGCAGGAGAGGGGACTTGGCTGCGATCTCACTCACATGCTTATACCACACTGGGGGAAACACTCCTGTAGACAGGAACAAGGGCCAATTAATACTGTATATGCAATGAAATGGGTATTGTTCTTCCAGAAAACATCTTGCACTTTACTACAATGTACTTACCATGCATTCTGAGTTGAAACAATTACTTATCACTACAGTAAAAAACTATATCATGAGCTGTTGCCACCTGTACTGCTACGAGTGCACAGAACAATGCCAACGGCAACAAACAAGAGTGATACCAGTATATCTTTGTGTTACAGCAATAACGATTTATCATACAAACCTCTGATTTCATTGCGTGTTTATAGACGTAGCACACATGACATCAAGTGACTTACAGTAAAAAAGACAGCTTTTTATGCACTGCACGCAGTTGACTCCAGTACATTCGCATGATGATAAATTTATCCTTTTTGCCAGCTGAGTGTATTAGCCTCATACCAAGGTACACTCAAAAAAAAAGAACCTGTTTTACACTGCTTGGACATGTGATTAACTGCTACTAAATTCTGTGGCAACTGGGTACAGAAACTGATGTCAAAACCTTGTTCCAGTTGGCATTCCGTTCAAACAGAGTTTCTTTTGTGGACTGGTTTCAATCTTTCTGGCAATAATATAAGAAGCTCAAGGAAGAACAGGTTGCTAAGGTAAGGTGCCTATAAGGTTATCTACTGAACTTCGGAAGTGAAATTTGCTATCAGACACTATTGGTATCTGACTAGACCAAGCAGTGATGATTAGCATGGTTCTAGTATTAGTGATAGCTGAAAAGTACTCGTACCAGAGGTAAGTTTTACGCTGTACCTAATCTGTCCTCGTGCGAATTTTTAATCCAAAATTTCTTCAAGGTACATAATTGCACTGTCTGTCACAAACCGGTATGACATATTAACATGTAGACCAATACCCACATGTGTACCTACCCATCTCAGCCTCACTGAAGCCCATGATGATGCAATAGAGCCAGAAGTCTCTGAACAGCTTCACCACCTTCTGTGTTGGCCTTGATATTGGCTCCACCCTCTGCATTAGCTGGAGAAGGAGGCAGGAAGAGTAGAAAGGAGAAAAGCCCAAAGCTATTATGCATGTTCCTAAAATGTGTGGTAGATCACACAAGTAAGAGACCAGTCAACTTACTGTGGCAATGACTGGCAGCAGTAGCCCTAGGCTGAATGAACTGGATGTGGCCTGAAGATAAGAGGAGGAGAGAATATCACTTGTCACTTCCACTACACATTATTGCCATAGCACATACTTCACAGCAGAACCATCGTAAGGTGATAGTGCACACAATGAACATACAGAGTAAGTGAATAACATGACAGCCCTTATGCCTTTATCTTGTGTGTCACAGTATTATAATAGGGCATATTGATGTACTCCAAAACACTTCATACATTACACAGCAACGATACTTGCAACGTTTCGGCCCGATTTGGACCTTCGTCAGGCTACACTTAGACTATCTGTACAACACAGGATAAAACTGTACTGCTAACTAGCTGTTAAAAAAAATAGTGTGGGGCCATGTGTCGTATATGCCAATGTAAGTGTCCGCATTGCGTTCGACACGACACCACAGAGGAGCGTCCAACGATGCTGATAATGCATTCCCACCACACATCGTTGTATCGTTGCTGTGTAATGTATGAAGTGTTTTGGAGTATATCAATATACCCTGTATATGATAATACTGTGACTAATTCAGCGAAACTTCAGACGAGAGACTCAGTTGAGAGCCACCATAACAGAAATTTACCTTGTGTGTGGTTTGCACATCAGCTTTCTCACTGGCTCTCTTAGCTTCAATGCCCTGCTGCACAAACACTTGTAGAGCTTTCATCATCAGTTCATACCGCTGCTCTCCATCCTGCAGGTGTCTCGCTACATGCACCAGGGAGTCCACCACCGACTGGTAGATGTGACTAGCATGGGAAGGACAATATACATAGATACATGTATAGCACAAGACGCACAAGCAAATTACACTATAACAGCATAAACATGCACTCGTAGTAGAGGTTTTATATAACTGAAACCAACACTCACTAAAGGCAATCTATTCTCACCAGGAATACTCTAAATGACAAATTTACCCCCCACCCCAAGTCATCATCTGTTACATACCTAACAGATTCCCTCTCAGTCTGGTATGTCTCCCCGAGGGAACGTGTCATCAGTCGACTCAAAACCTCCATCGTGCCTCGATCCTAAACAACATACACCACAGTAATAACCACACCGTCTCACATTACTGCCGGTAACAACAGGTTGTGTACACTACATTGTAACATACACCGTTATATGCAACACAAAAGTCAAAAACTTCCTTTCAGTATTGAAGGTAAGAGCTATTCTAGTCATTAATGAAAACGCTTTTTTGACCACCAAATATTGGAGATAGTGTATACCCCTGTTTTGGCAGCCATCTTCCCGAGCTCAATGACAATGTTGCCGTCCAGAGGACACACAGGATGAAACAACCTCTGCTGGAAGATGGCTACTACAGTCGCAATCACACCATGCTGTTCCCATACAGTCACTGCCACTTGTCCAAGCAACATTACAATACACTCCGTAGTGCGCAATGCACGCCTGAAGAGAGAAGGAGGAAGGGGAGAAGAGGCAGTAAGCTTAGATGATGATCATGCATATATATCTTTCCTACAACAGTATGTCATAAGCTAGCCTACAATAAAAGAATGTGTAACTGGGATCGCAGACACTACCACATGTACATGAGAGGCCACTAGTCTCACAGGCTGTCTTGGCTATCTGGAATTGAGGATCACTCAGATAGTACCAGTACTTTATGGTAATGGCTACGTAAATCTAGTTGATGGTCTTCACCACATGACAGGCATGAGCAATATTGATGGTGGCTCCAGTTACAGTAAATCAGAAAAATTTCTCTATGTAAATACCAACAATTCATCTTGTAAAACTCAGATTATACACAAGATTGTATTTTCCTGACTTACAGCCAGGGTTTCATACAGGATTTTGAGTTGGGGGGGGGGAAGCAGGATGGTAGCAGGATGATAGTAGCGTGTGAAAGCATGCATGCGTAAGCGTGCGTGCCTACTAGGGGGGTCTGGGGGCATGCCGCCCCAGGAAAATTTTGAATTTAGATCCTCTCAGATTGCTTACGACGCAATCTGGGACAAACTTTCCAAACAACATTTTGATGACAAGTAACATGTAAAATTAAATAGCTAATATTGATGGCACCACAATACTCAATTTCAAGATTTCTGGGGGGGGGGGGGGAATTCCAGGGTCCCCCTCCTCTGTATGAAACCCTGACAGCAATAGCAATTATCTCCTTACTCATTGGCAGCATCTGTTGTGTAGAGCTTGTTGCCAAGGGAGGCCAGGAAGGCAGCAACACACTCACTGTTCTCAACACTGCCAGCTAGGAGGGTCCTGCGGTGTGAAACACAGTTCATGCATGACCCTAGACAATTCACAGATCAAGAATACAAAACAGTTGCATGATTGAGATACTTTTCCAATACTCCAGAAGACACAAATATAGTCTTTAAACTTGCAGACTATTCAGATAGGGTACGTTTGGTACATAAATAGTAGAGATATATATAGATCAAGCTACAAGCATGGCAACAAGTGTAATGGAACCTATGCAGCTTTGTGTCCAAGCATCCAATCCCGGTATTTCAAGGCCTGGTAAAAACTCACCACATGCAGTCATGTATCTATAAACCTCTATACAAGCCATCCTTCGGTCTACACAAAGTCAGTAGTTGAGCACCAAGCAAGATAAACCGACTCCAATTATGTATTACCAGACCTTTTCTCACTTCAGCACTGCAAGTAACAAAGGCTGAAGTGAAGGCCTAGGCATGAGGCTAACTACTTAACCCATCTCCTCATCTTCTCTCACTGATTCTGGGATTCTCCCTCGCTCCCCTCTCAAACCTACTGATGGGAACAATATAGGCAAGACAAACCTGCAGACAGCCTTTCCAAGGGCCAGCTGTACGTGGGTGAAGGCATCCACCCTGGAGATGTGTACTGGAGCCTGCAGGAAGGACTGCAGCTTCACAAAGGACTGGGGCTGCTCAGAGGTGGCAAAGTCAAGGTTACCACCGGCCAAAGCATCACTATACATCCCATAGAGCAGGTTGGAGTTCAAAAACTCCTTGAATCGATTCAGAGCCAGACTGTGGGCAAGGAAAGACAAACAGTAATAGTCTATGAGCAACGGACCAATTGCAACATCCCATGAATAATAGCAACACATCATCATAACAGCACAGCAGCATAACAAGTACAGGTGTAGGGTTTGTATTGAAGTATGTTATAAGGTTCACGTCCAAAAAAAAAAAGGACTTAAATCCCTTGAATCCCTTATACAAAGAAATAGTGCTCCAGACATTTGTGTATATAGCCTTAATTTATTTACTTAAGTGCTTCACACTATGTATATGGCCATTGCTGCCTCCATACTGTTAATAGCATACTATCAGCATACCTCACAAAAGCCTGGGACGTCTGGGCCAACTGAGCTAATCCCTACACGGTACAAGTAGAAAAGACATTTCATCAGTTATGGTATGCACGTTTGTTAATCAATCACAGTTTCATTCTCAGGTGGCTCATGATTTACGTTGCTGAGTCAGGTAGCAGAACAACAAACAAAAGATACTGGTTGTATTCAGGCAGTGAATGCCGCTGGCACATCAAAACTGGCACAAGTGTAAATCTCTTCAATATCTGGAAGATGAACTCTACCAGACAGTTTATGCACATATCTAGGTGCATTCAAACCAGCTTGATTCACTTATGACCCTTTCACAATAAAACTTATAAGCTCCTGCTTTAATAGAAAGAAAGAAATATTATAGTCACCAGGATGTGTGGGTCCACATGAGTGATGTACCAATTGATACGTGAAACATTAGGTGCAAAGGAGGAAGTGGACTATGTGTACCTCCAGTATGGTGGCCCTGAGTGGTGTCACAAGAACACTGAACTTGGAGGTGTGCACTGTGAGCAAGGAGGACAGTCGCTGGAAGGCCGACTCCACCTCTGACAAGTGTGGGAAAGACAGAAAAATTGTCATGTTACTGTAAATGTAGCACTCAGACATACCCCTTACACACACCTTACACACAACTATGCACAATCTGCATGCTCCCATACGTATCTACCTGTGTCCTCTTTGACTCCCCATACAAGGAGCTCCACAGCAACACTGATAGATTTGATGATGTAGAACGCTCGCTCATTGCCTCCTGACTGACCACCTGCACTTAGATCATGTACCCCTGCAGTGATGCAGGATTCTGAGAGCTTTAATACCTGCACACGAATGGATTGATCAAGATCTAGGGGGAAAGGAGGGGGGTGGGGGGAGGGAGGGAGGAAGGGAGGGAGGAAGGGAGGAAGGGAGGGAGGGAGGGAGGGAGTAAAGAACAACAGATTATACCATCAACTTCTCCATCTTCAAATCAATGGTGCATCAATCATTCACCTAGTCTCGTGCCCAGACCCCTTTTGGAAAAATCAAGAAGGGGTCTGGTAACACGCCTTACACTGCCGTGCCCCAGAGAAATTCAATGAGCCACACAACCCACGTACTAATGTTTACATACACGGTCAAAAGTGAAGGTGAGCGCAACTGCATGGCTTGTGTGATTGGATCGTTGAGCAAATACTAGCAAAGAGTGCTGCCACGGTACATCAGCAAGTAACATATACCTTGCTGCTTGGCAAGATATTGTGGAGCTGAAAACACTAGATGTGTCATTGTCTGAACAATAATTACTCGCTATTGCAAAAAGGTCTGATAGGTCAGAGTGCATGCGTAGAACGTGTTTCTCACCGTTCAAGCCATATCCAGAGCTCAGATAAACTCCTCTCAACAATATCCATGCTGTGAAAGGAAACCGTAGCCAAAGTTCTTACCGTAGCTGGTCGGAAGGCTGACGAATGCATCTCTCCCAGAAGCGAAAGCTTTTGCCACCTCCCTTTGCTTCAGCAACAACCTTTTAGACCTCATTCTTTCTCTTAGCAACATCAGACCTTTGTCAAATGGCACAGCACCAACTTGCACGTACATATTCGATCATGTACCGATTACGTGATGCAACTGAACTCTGCAATCTGATTGGCATACACTCTATGGTCTGCACAGACACGGCATTGTAAGCCGTATTGCCAGACCCCTTCTGGATTTTTCTGAAAGGGGTTTTGCGCACAAGACTATCACTCACCATGTCTGCAGCCGGTAAGGGTGTCTCTGAGGAGGGTGATGAGGGAGCACTGGAGGACCGGACCTAGGAAACGGTAGGGGTAGTCAGACAGGTTACTCTTCTTGGTATCAAATGGGTCACCAGTTGGGTTCAGCTCCTCTAGCTGGGTGTCCACCAACTTTAGGTGGGTAGGGTTCAGGCCATCAATAATCTACAAGGGGCCAACATCAGATACATAAGAAAAAAACATCACTGTAGAGCAGCTATGTAAATAGTGAGCATCACTGAATTCTAAAGCATTCTAGCTAAGGTAAATCTGAATCTACAGCATGTACTGAATTGTAGGTTCTGTGGAAATCTTGGAATGTGGTTCAGACTTGAACAAATGTAGAGCAATTGATACTTTGTAGCAGTGACAAATACAAGCAAGAAAACATTGAGTCAAAACTGAATCTGACCACTTAGATATTCACCAGACTTGAGAGTGTCTTCACTTCCTTGTCTCCAAACCTCCACTCCTCCAACTTCTCTCCCTCCCCTTCCTTCTGCTTCTGCCTCCACTTCCCTCCGCCAGTACTAGTGTGGGCTCCACTCTCAAACAGATGCCAGAAGGCCTCCCTCCTGGAGGTGGCAGTGCCTTGCAGTGCCCTCGAGAGACCTAGCAGAGCAGGCACCACCACAAGACAAAGTTTGTCTGAGGAGAGGAGAAGAAACAGTGCAGTAAAATCATGCACACCTGGTGCGTGCCATAATTGTTATCAAACAATGCAGTAGTAATAATCATATAATCATACAATGAGACAATAAAGCATAAACAACGACTAGCATAACACTGACTAAGCCTTTATTGTACATCATTGGTTATATCTAATGAAAAAGACATCTGGATTGTGGACTGGATTATTTACAAAAGCTTGTGTCTGTGTGGTCCTAGCACTTTAAATCACAACTGATTCGGGGTCACATCAGAATACATCCTATGTATGTAAATACAGGTGCTCTAAACATGGAATGCAGTTATGCAAACACTATGGCAGGGTTGCATTCTGTGCTCCAGTTCTGTTGAGTGTGTGTCATGTGTTCTTTTGGCTGAATAGTCTAGGTTCCTCACGTTGCGACTGTCACCTGCAAGACCATCTGTACAACTGGAGATAAAGGGCTTATGTATATCCTGTCCTATATCTGTAAGCAGCTCTCTGCTTGTACATCATCACCATCTTATTGTACTCGTTGCAGTGAATTTTACCCTACCATTTCAAAATTGGTTTCTGATGTGCTGTCTTATTTTGGATTATCCTGGATGTCATTATGGGTTCCTCAGGAGTCTTTGGTGCACTCACACTGATTCGTTTTGAGAAAGCATTGACGCTTCATCTCCATATCAGGCAAGGTGGGTTCTGATTGATATGTGACCATTTAGATACAATAAATGTAATCATAAAATTTTCGTACTATACTACTATGCAATACACAAAATATTCATGTCTGACCAGCAATAGCATCTAGCTGCTCTGGTACAGACATATATGCAGAGTATATGTGGCTACGTACTAATAATTTAACACAGATACAGCGTCCTCCACATTAGCACTGAAGTTGTATTCACTAAGCCAGCACCAATCAACCGTTCAAGCAAGGCCAGTCAACAAAACCTGGACATGAATCAGCTGGGACGGGCAAGCTTGCACAAATCAATGCAGCTATGTCTGCAACATGATTGGTCTCACATGATGCTATTCTGCAGTCATCACTATTTAGTGGAGAGAAGGGTAGGTTATACCAGTATTAACTGCTGTGGTGCACTATAATTACTAGCTCTATGCCATAACTTCTGCTGCTGCTATTTGCTAGACTTTGTATTGCAGGAATACGAAGCCCTCATGAGAGAGGTATGAGAGCAATGTGGCTCTATGCAGGGCAAGACAGGCAACATATATGAAGCTGGCAAGCTTAATTTGACCAGGTATTTAACTTACTCATGATTCTGCTCTGGGTACTAATAATAGGAGTGCATGGTAAAGTAAACCTTTGACCAATGCACCATTGTTTGTAGCTTATAATCCTATAGATTACAATATATGTCTGACTGCAACGTGGTCACCATAAAATCAGTGTACATTGTAGTCACTTTTTCCACTACTGTGCCTTCAGCCATGGTGTACACAGACTCCCCGTCCACTACTGTGCCTTCAGCCATGGTGTACAGTCTCTCTATCCACTACTGTGCCTTCAGCCATGGTGTGCAGTCTCTCCGTCCACTACTGTGCCTTCAGCCATGGTGTACAGACTCTCCGTCCACTACTGTGCCTTCAGCCATGGTGTACAGTCTCTCCCTCCACTACTGTGCCTCCACCAGGATCCAAGAAGAGAAACATATTATGATGCAGCTCTGAGTCAGAGATAACTGTATGTACCCTATTACCATACTGCATTGAGAACCCATTCTCAAGTTCATTTGGTACATCATGAGACAGATAGATCCAGCAGTCCCAAGACTAGCAGAAGTGAAATACCAGGAATCCAGGGACCAACTAAGAATACGAGTGTGTTATTGGATGAATATCCGAAGCCATCAACACCCCGCCAGAAAATGGCAAGGCAGCCAAGGAGACAAAGGAAATTGCAAAGGTGATTCTCCATGGCCGTGAGTGAAGGCATGTCTGACAATAGCCATATATCTGATGTAACATGTATTTAGCGTTTAATGGTAACTAGTGAAAGCTTCCTCTTCTCCCACAAAAGTGATCATTTCCAGAGTGCACTATGAAGCAAAGAATGAAGTTGAACCAGCGTTGAACTTTTAATCACCCTCTGTATATGATGAGAACTCAGCAGCCCTGCTTGATTTGTGAATATTAGAGAGACCATCAACCACCTCCTTGAGTTAGAATGCACTTTGGATGAAAGCATCAGCCCACCACTTACAGTGTCAGTGCTAGTTCTGAAGGTTAGGAAGCTGTACAAAATATATTTTGCAATCCAAAAGGTGTGGATAGAGAATTCACCGTCGAGCAACGAAATATTTTTAGCACTAAAATTTAAAACACGATTTTATTTTTAACGCGAAACTTTCCCGAACTATACCAACAGTTTCTACATACCAATGTAGAAACTGTTGGTATAGTAAAGAGAGAGCTTCATGGCTAATTGCTAAGCGCCTTAGCACGAAGCTGATCTGATAATCGTGCAGTGCAGTCAGTTCGCATTTGCATGTATGAATGTATGTATGTGTGTTTATCCGTCACACTTTAACGTGGGCAGTCTAGTTGCACATGTGTACAGACATGACACGCACATGGTCGCATTGACACAAATGCAAGTGCTGCGTGAATGGACCCTGATGGAAACTGAGCAGTTTCTACGCAACCGTGCTAGAAGCAATTAGTCACGAAGCATCTGTCTGGAGTGCAACCGACGCACCAAGCAGTCATCAACAACCCACATATCACAGAATGGTATTTCTCTTCCAAGCTGTCAGATTAGATTGACCATTGGCTATACAAGACACTTGATACTGAATGGCACTAGTGTCGATACTAGTATCAGGCCCGTGGTAGCACACATGCACATGGCTGTGCTAAACTAAGAATATTATGCGCACTCTGGTAGAGAAAGCTGCTGTTGGATGGCTAGTGAGCAATAGGCATCAAGACAACAAGGATGCGTCCGATGATATTGAACAAACTATTCAGAAAGGAGAAGTTGGCAAAGCTGCTGCATTGCAGTATGTTGACTGGTTGGTGACTACAATGAACGACTCCATACCCGACGACATGTGGCTGCACAAGCATATTTTCCTAGCAGTATACTATATACAAAGTGTAATTTAGTCGCCCTAAGTTACATTTCCGTGTACAGCCTGGTGAACAAGGCAATCCTTGTTCCTCTACAGATACATACCTACTACAAGAGCAAGGAAATTATGTAGAAACACTTTCAAGGCCTATGGATCAATGACCATTACTTCAGGCCTGTCCCTTACACCATAACTAAAAAATCAAACACATCAACGTGAAATCATTTTCCAAGATGAGAGTGCACTTGGTAGCTCAGGTATGGCACACCCAACTTCATGGTCATCCTTCAATGCCCTGAAGCAGATGCAAAATGAATGCAACTAGAGTTGTTTATCACTCAATAAGAATTGGAGGGCCAGACCTTCATTGAACTCTGTGAAAAGACGGCCAATGTATGGCATGTGCTCACCCAGATCCAGCGGGAGTTTGGTCCAGACTATGCTGTCGTAATTGTAGATGGCTTGGAGCTTAAGGACTCCTCTGGCACTCAAAGTTTGTTCCAGAAATGTTGTCATCAGTGTAGGTGAAAAACAAGCCCCCAAATTTGGCATGGAGTTAATTGCACCGTATATATATTTTTCCCCAACAAAGAGTGTGTATGACTGACGGTGTGACCAGGTTTACTGTTAGGCGTGCACATATGCTGGTTGATGCCTTGCGAGCTACAAGTCAGGTACTTTTACTATAATATAAGCTGCAAACCATTATTCCGGTACACAATCTCACATCTATTTCTATTGATGAAATGCATCAAGGTCGGCCAGATGTTGAGGCCTTGGAAGAATTGTTGAAGAACACACCTAACAACATGGTCAGCCACACAGCAGTTGCATTTGTGGCACATCTAGAAAGGCCAGCGGAGTCAGACTACCAGACTCCTCTATGCACTAGGCATCATACCGCAGCCACCCAGGCAAATGCATGGACATGTTGTACACCACTTTGTGTCACATCATGCAGACACGATACATGAAATAGCAAATTTCAGAGGGCTCATCTTGAAAATAGAGTCTAAAGCAAAGTACTGTGTGGAAAACTGGTCGTGAAGAGTTGAATTGATGGTATCGCCTCCTACTTCTCATTTTCATTTTAACTGGGTTTTTTTTAAAGCTGCCACATAAAGCAGATTTTTATCATGGCTGACTGATAGTAAAGGCCAGCCATTGGAAGCTGATTTCCAGTTAAGCTATGCTTGTAAGCTAGTTAGGAGGAACCCTGCTGACCTACTTGCTTTTTTGGATGATATATGTGCAAATCACCATTTCTCACATGAACAGCAGGGGTTTCATTATTGTACAATAAGAGCTAAACTGCTGAAAGTGTATGCAGTCAGCTAAAAGATGATGTCGGAGAGAAATCATACTGCTGTGGTACTGCAGTGTTGTGAAACAAAAATACGTACTGTTTTATTTGCAATGCTTTGCCAATTGTACAGATTTACACCATGCACACTACACAATCAGCAGACACTTTTTGTGTATATGCATATGACCATAATTTATAGTCTCGAACCCAAACTTAGGCAGGTGGTGGCACTGCAGTGTTGTGAAACATTTTACTTGTATTCTCACATGACTTTTTGTTGAACATAGTCTCGAACCCAAACACACCTCCAGTCTGCACTGTTACAAATAGGGTGTTTTCACACACCTTTAATGATATACGTACCAGAGCAAATTGCAAGAAGTTGCATCCTTCAGAACATATGTGAGACCCATGGAGAATGGTTTAATGAGCGCTGGTTTGGCACAAGCAACCATGGTTTTTAGTGTAGATAGCAGTAGCACTAGCTTGTATGGTAGTGGAGAAGAAGCTCTGACAACATACATAGTTTAAAGTTATTGAAAACAGCTGAACTTGCACACCTGTTGTTGGTCCCAGACCTCTTCTGGTACGTATGTTAGTTCTAGCATACCATACAGGAAAACAGTCTGATAGACATAGCCAGCATTCCTTAAACTCAGCAAAAAAATTTAGCAGCTCAATCAGATCATACAACAAGTATACTCTTAATGATTCGAACGTACTGAGACCGCAGAAATGGATGGCAGATAGTAGTGATATATTATTAGTTACATATTTGAAAAGCATTCCAGAGGCTGGAATACCCCAACGCAAAAAATAAGAGCAGCTAAAAGCTGCAACAGAATTCCTAATGGGAACAAATGTGTTCACGTGCATGCCAACTGGCAGCAATAATCAATGTGCTACAGCTGCTTGCTCGATGCTTTTGATGAACTGGACACTAACACTTTCAGTGACATCTCTCGACTGTGTGTCCAGGTTCCTCTTTGACGAGGATCACGGTATGAGACTAGGACCCCTCATGACACACAGAATAGTGCAGTTGTCCTGATCGTGTGCTCACTTTCTTTACTGATGGAGGACCTAGTCTAGAAGTTCATAGTACAGCCGTGGGTTTGAAAGCTACCTTTGTTGGTGAACTATAGAACAACTAGGGTTACTATTCTGTTGAATGGGGAGCGGACAGTGAATACAGCCTTGTTTGCATGAGTCCCGAGTCATTGATAACAGTTCATTGGAGGAAAATGTTTCGTCCACTAGCACAAGCAGCGCATGAAAGACATGGCGATCGATCGCTCACTGCATGCCTGAAAAAACTAAATATCAAATTATGGTACTTGTATAAAATGCATCCCTGCCAAGCAGGATATAAAAAACATACACTAAGATCGAGCAGTCTATGTGATTTAGAAACCCATAAATATTAGGCATACATAAAAATATCAATACCTCAGAAAGTACTGTCCAGTACATGGGTGTTGTGCTGGCCAACAACTGTGGTTGGCATAGCACATCAAAACAAAGCATTGCCAGATATCACAGCAGGTGAGATTACACCTGACAAAGTTCAGAAGTCGAAAGAATCTGCCCAATTGCCCAGTACCTGTCACTTACCCCACTTTCCAGATGATCATCCAAAACTAGTAAAGTTCATGGGGGACGCAAGGACACTGTAGTCACATCAACCTGTGCTAAAATCACCAAATTCATTAAGTACGTATGCCCGCCCTAAAGGAGATCTGGTTGGAATAATCGTGTTAGATCCTGCCAAGTTGTCCAAATACATCGACAGATTAGAGGAGTCAGGGGGTTGTGGCTTATCGGGACAGCTGTTCAGGTTTGGCAACATCATGAATGGGCTCAAGTACGTACCTCCGGATGAAAGCGGCCAGTGAGGAGAATCACCTAACCCTTGCACACAGGTGTAATCTCATGGAAGAATGAGTCACACAACAGAAGGCCAAAATCAGACCCTATATTTTTGGCACATAATAATGACTGTAACTCTGTTCTTTTAGCACATTCTCTGATAGAGAATCTACCAAGGCGCACTGAGAGCATTGCCTTGTGGGCATGTACATGTACACAGCCTGTACGGCAAGCACCATCAAAAAAACCTTAATTGACAAACTTCACCGCTGCAAATAGGTTCGTGTAGAGTTGTAATTGCAACCATGGCATTTGGAATGGGTTTAGACTCACCACACATGATAGTGTTTGATTTTACACGACTCTATCTCACTCTACAATGGCTCTAGCTGATTCTACTTGACTCTAGCTCACTCTACAATGGCTCTAGTTGATTCTACTTGACTCTAGCTCACTCTACAATGGCTCTAGTTGATTCTACTTGACTCTATCTCACTCCACAATGGCTCTAGTTGATTCTACTTGACTCTATCTCACTCTACAATGGCTCTAGCTGATTCTACTTGACTCTATCTCACTCTACAATGGCTCTAGCTGATTCTACTTGACTCTATCTCACTCTACAATGGCTCTAGTTGATTCTATTTGACTCTATCTCACTCTACAATGGCTCTAGTTGATTCTACTTGACTCTATCTCACTCTACAATGGCTCTAGTTGATTCTACTTGACTCTATCTCACTCTACAATGGCTCTAGTTGATTCTATTTGACTCTATCTCACTCTACAATGGCTCTAGTTGATTCTACTTGACTCTATCTCACTCTACAATGGCTCTAGTTGATTCTACTTGACTCTATCTCACTCTACAATGGCTCTAGTTGATTCTACTTGACTCTATCTCACTCTACAATGGCTCTAGCTGATTCTACTTGACTCTATCTCACTCTACAATGGCTCTAGTTGATTCTACTTGACTCTATCTCACTCTACAATGGCTCTAGCTGATTCTACTTGACTCTATCTCACTCTACAATGGCTCTAGCTGATTCTATTTGACTCTATCTCACTCTACAATGGCTCTAGTTGATTCTACTTGACTCTATCTCACTCTACAATGGCTCGAGCTGATTCTACTGGAGTCTATCTCACTCTACAATGGCTCTAGTTGATTCTACTTGACTCTATCTCACTCTACAATGGCTCTAGTTGATTCTACTGGAGTCTTAGCAAACTAGTAAGAAGCTAGCAAACTAGTAAGAAGCTAGCAAACCAAGAAGCTAGCAAACTACCACCGTATTGTCCCGAGCAAGCACCCATGGGTACTCGCAGCTCAAGCACCAAAAATTGAGGGCGGGCAGTTGCATGGAGGAGGTGGAGAAAGCTGTATTGTGCTAGAAAGTGGACTGACCCATAGCCTCGTTGCCAAGCTTCCGCAATGTTCGTCGCTTGCAATATGTGAATTTAGTATGGCAATCGAGGTATGCTGTGAACGAGACTACAAACAGGATTGTGTAAAACCTTACAGTTGGACGTCGTGGCATCTGAAACGCATCAGAAAGATTGCAGCTATGTACGTGAGCTCAGCTGGCCTACTTTCAATTCACTACGCAAGAATTTAGCATGGTGGGTGGTTACACGTAGGACCTCAAAAACCACAAAATGTGAGGGTGGGTGCTTGCGCGAGGATGGGCACTTACCCGGGACAATACAGTAACTGCCATCCTCTGCATTTTATGAGCAGCCTGGCTTGTCTGATAGTCCTCGTACAGTACATACTCACACTACACGTTTACACTCCAGCTTCCACACTTTCACGCTGACTATGCATAGAGTGTGGCTTCGTTCCAGCTATCATTAAAGTTGTATCGAATCAACTTGTGTGTTGGTAATTTATCAAGCAAAACTGTGGTGGTCTGCTATCAGAATATTCGTGCTAGTTTTACTAAAATTATAATACAATACTGGCAAACAAACACATGATCCAATCTAGCACAAGAAACTCTTTCTGAGAATTTATGGGTGGATGCAATACCAGGAATGAAGCCTCTCAGTTGTCCCAGTCAGTTCATTTTGTGACAACTAAGGGCAGTCAAGTACAATTTCCAGGAGATAGAGCTATCCCATAAATGTTCTACTGTGGTGTTCACAAGACCTTTTGCTGCTGCAGCTGCTACTATCTATCAAGAACCTCACTTCTGGACAAGACTGAGAACTGAAGGCCAGGAACTCTTTACATTTCTGTTTTGACCAAAAAATGTATCATGTTGGAATCCATTGCAACACTTATGACACAAAAAATTCAGAACAACTAGTCCAGTCTTTTACAAGAACTTCAGCTTTTTTCAACCCATTTTTTATAAGTTCAATTAGAGCATGGAACTCCTTATCTTCTGACATGCCGTATTTGCTTGATCAAACGCCGCTCTCGATTAGTCGTCACTCATGAATTGTCACTGCACCTCCGGACGTGCTGAACAAAATAGTCGCCGCTCTCGAATACTAGCTGCGGCTAATGTTCGAGTAGCACGTGCGCACGTGAACAAACCTCGTGAGTCAAATGGCAATATCAAAACATGCAGAGAGTTTGGCATTTTTGAGGCATTGAGGGTGATCAATGTGTAAAGTCATTGGAAGAAGAAAACGAGGAAACGGATTGGAGGTGCTGTGTAGGTACCGCCTTGTTAGCAAAGCGGCGGCTGATCAAGAAGCAGGAAGGTTTGCTTCAAAACCAAGTCACCACATCGTAATTCTTTGTTAATCTTATAAAACTGGCTTTTCTGAAAGCCCTTACATTTACGAAAGATTTTACCAATAACACTGAGTTTAATAAACACCGCTCTCGAATAGAAGCCACACAAAATTGCGTGATGAAATAAATAGTAGCTGCGGAGTCTGATCGAGCAAATACGGTAATACTCTGTAATACATTAGTGCTTTTAAGAATGCTTTAAAAGTGTACTCCTGTTTCCGATTGTTGTTTATTTTTTGTTTTCAAGTTCCTTTGACACTAGCAGTCTTGCTATAGGAACCTGCACTCTGTGTGCTATGCTAACAGATGATGTTTCATAATATGGGTGGATCTAACTTAACCCATGCACACTCAAATTATTTAATTCGCATTTCTTTGTAGTCCTAGTTGGAAGAGTTGCTCAGTCTGCCTGCTCACTCATTGCTATTCCCAGCTCTTCACACTTCATGTTTGTGTTAATTCTTTGCAAGCAAACAAGGCCCAAAATTCTTTCTTGTTGTTTGATCCAGCCAGCAGGCTGTCATTGTAATCACATAACCATAACAACCTATGATGTAATACTGTCTCCATAGCAACCTGAGAACTATGGCTACAAGCCAGACAACTTTGAGGTGTACCTGGAAGTACCGCTGTACAAGTAAATCCCCTGGGCTCTGCCACCATGGTTTACTTTAGTGCAACCAGGCATGTACTTCCAAATGTCAACGTCTCTCATAACTTTTGAATAGAGGGGCGCAGACGCGTGAATTTTGTACCAATGAGCTATGTTTAAAATTTGACGAACTACTTCTTATTTTGATGGCTAAGCCAGAAAGCATAGTTTCCGCCCGCTGAATTATGCGGCTTAATACGTCACAAAATCCAAAAGAAACGCGGCTATGACGTCACTACGTTTTACCGCGATCTGGTTTCTTTTGAGTTTGTTGTCTTTACCACTTGTTCATGCCGAAAGCATCACTTACATCTCTAGTATGGCTGCTAATGGTCAATTTACACTTTGTATGGCCTACCCAACAATTTTCCCAGGTTTGATGACGATGTTAGATAAATACCGAAAACAATCACCGCTAAAAATCTCACTTCCCATTATTGATGGGTACCAGTTTGAATTCAAACTTTTCGAAAACCTTTCAGAGCTCCATGTCAGTTATGGTCACCAAGATACACCATCAGTACAAAAGGGTGAAAAATTCAAAATAACAGGAAGAATAAGCTAAGACCAACGACCATTGACGGCAATGGACCAGGGTGTTCTGTATCACTT
Source organism: Agelas oroides (assembly GCA_949130485.1). Classification (NCBI taxonomy): domain Eukaryota; kingdom Metazoa; phylum Porifera; class Demospongiae; order Agelasida; family Agelasidae; genus Agelas; species Agelas oroides. The sequence continues at coordinate 5,012,082 of OX422202.1, read as the reverse complement.
AAGGCCACTACATCCTGTAATTGATGCCGTTGGAGTATTGCAAGCTTCAAATCAGCAATATTTTCCTGGGAATTTCACAGACATGTTGCCGCAAAACTGAATTACAGCTGTATTGCAATTTGTTGTGTAATCATAGTTTACAGAAACTGCACTTTAAGTTGTCTGCTTGTAATTAACCCTCGGCACGCATGCGCACCGAGGGTTACGGTAGTTGTCCTGTGTGTCTGTGTGTCTGTGTGTCTGTCCGTTTTCTCTATTCTGCCTTCTCGCGCTTTTAGGCGTTCAACGAGAGGTATCAGCGGCTACAGCGCGGAAAATGCAGTAAAGTTAAAAAGAGAAGATCCTTCCCCTGGAACACTGCCCCCCCAACAGGCTCCTATCCGGGGAGATACATTGGATCAATTAAGGCACTAAACACAATCCTCCCCTTTGGACTTAACTCCAGATATTCCATTCTGGAATAAACAAAGCCTCCCATGGTAAATCTGTGCATTTAGGACTAGGAAACCCATTCCCTGGTCGGATTGATCCCCCGAGGTAGGAGCCAACCCCCAAAAACAGCCCCTGGCTTGGTTTGACGTATGATGTCTAACCCTTGTACGTCATCATCACCTCACCCCTTACCTTCCTATAATTACCCTAACACCCTCTGATGTCTTTAATGTCTTTGATGTCTTTACCCACATTCCCCCCTCCCCTCCTGGTACTCCTCTTCCTGTCTCTATCTCTTCCCGGTCCCTTCTTCCTCCCCCTACATTCTTCACATATTTTTATATCACTTGAACAACTAGACAGCCATAGTATAAAAGGACCCCCCTTTTGGTCATTTCTTCATAATCTCCTGATGAAGACTCATCTACCGTCGAAATATTGAGAAGTTATTTTATAGCTAAGGCTGTCAACTGCCAAAGTGTCTACTGCGGAAACGCGCTCCCGTTCCCTGCGGCCATGGACACTCGAAACACGAAGAGGAGACGACCCTCCTCACCGCCTGCCACCGAAGTTCGCTCGCAAATCACCAGCGTCGGGAGCATTTCGCCTGCCAAGCCTAAGCTTCGCACTCGGCTGCCACTAACCCTAACCCTTGATAACCAAAACTACACAAAAATTGACAATTATGCATCCATTAAGTCATAGTAAGCAACTAAATTTGTAACAAGACAGAAAAGCCCCAAATCTTCACACAAAATTTACTCTAGTACCACTGCAGAATAAACACAAGGTCATGATTATCTGTCGAAAAACAATATCTACAGATGTCCACCCAGGTTCAAAGAAGGAAGAAACGTGTTGGACCAGACTGTCCTCTGCGTGTTTGCCCAATCGAGGGATGCACGGCAAAAGTCCAGAAAAAGTTATGGAACCACTTTGATAAATACCATCGCGAAACCACAGTAAAGGAATGGCATCTGCTAATCAAGAAAGCAAAAATCATTCCCTGGAAGGCAACCCCTTCACCAACCATCGGCAGGAGGCTACGAGGCCAGGCCACAATAGAAGGGCTGTTTGCCAAACAGGCATCACGCAAGGATGCCAACACTGACGGTACCTTGCCTGCTTCTTTTGAAGACGTCGGCCACATCGAGGCTGACTATGTTCCCAAATGCAGAGGCACTAGGGACTACGACATGTTTAATGTTGATGAGGAGGGGCAGATGTTGATATTTCGGGAGTGGCTGGAGAGTTCGGAGGGAGGAAACCGTGCTGAGAAGCCGGCCAGGGAGATAGCAAAGGACGTGTCGAAATATTTTGAAGTTTTGCCACCCGGAGCTTGCCAGCAAACCCTCCTGGGAGGTAATCCTCGACAAGACCATTGTCCTGCGCTACCTCAAGAAGCCAGAGAAGGACAGGGTGGGCAGAGGGGCAGCTGACAAAGTTAGATAACCTTGAAACAGCGGTGAAGTTCATACGAAAAGCGATCATCAAGGATGACATCAAGCATGACCACCATGCTATTTGCACAAGAATGGAGGAGACAAGCGGAGTCTCCGTAAAATCAAAAGTAAAATGATAGAACAGCGGTTAGAGGCACTGAGCGAGACCCCTCTTGACCTGAAAGCGGTAACGGATGTCTTGGAATGTGAAGCCATGTGGAAAGATTGTGAAGTGATTGAGCAGGTCAAGAGGGGTACCGACATCCAGGTTCAAGTCCTCAACAGATGCTCAGTTGTGATGGCAACCCTATTAATGTACAAGAGCTGGCAGCGACCGGGGGCAGTCTGTAATTGTACGTTGTTGGAGTACCAAAATGCTAAACCTGTGCTGGGTGAGGGGCAGAGGGGTGAGGACGTGTTTGTCATGTCTGTTCGAGAGCACAAGACATGGGTGAAAGGTGCTGCCAGGCTCGTGCTCACCTCAAACGACTTACCAAAGTTGGAGGGGTACGTCAACCACATAAGGCCCTTACTAGACCCAAGAAAGAAACATAACAGACTGTTGGTGCTAGATGAAGGATCCTACGCCTCCAATCTTACACTTACATACAATCGCAACTTAAGTGAGGAATGAGACTAGAACATTTGTGTACAGTAAAACTTCTCTATTCCAGGTGGCAGGAACCAGAGGTTGTTAATTCATAACTTAGAAATGTCAGTAACTGTGAAACATGTATATTGTGTATACCCAGAATGTCATTGAAATGTCATAAAATAAGGCCAAACAATTACAATCTCCGGTTTGTAGTCCTACAAATTATTAAATGTGAGGCTACCCACCAAGAGCCTGGGCCAAAAGAGTTTGAAAGCAAGAAGGGTAATAATGAGAGCTACAGTGATGTGCAGCAGCTTGTGTGTACGGTTGCTGGTTGACAGACTACTCTATTCGTGGAGGTCTTATCAGCTGATATTGGAGTGCTTGCAGAGTTCATGGCATTGGAAAATGTATGCAATTAGCATGTGCGCATGGTCTTGTGTGCTGGTACAAGGGCAAATGAATCACTAACAACCAGGATAAAGAACATGTTTTGAGAAGAAACTGACTGCATCTGTCGCAGCTGTATGCAAGTTAAACTGCCATAAAATAAAAAAAGGGAGCGAATGGGATCTACTTATCATTCACTTCATACAATGTTAGCATGCTTATTGTTTATCAGTGCTACTGAAACTGTTCTGTGGTTGTGGTGTTACTGTGTGTTGACGAGAGCAAGCTCCCAAGTCTGAGAAGAGTGCTGGAGGTTGGAGGAGCTGAAGTGCTTGAGTAGGCTGTTCATTACATACACGTTAATCTCAGAAGTTGGTGAAGCAGCATAACCACTGGCTTACACTAGAAAGTTTCTAAACTGTTCCATTAAGAACTGGCTGAGGAAGTGGCAAACATGGTGTATAAAGTTCTTTGTTCAGGGAGGGCCTGGGCACACAGTATACAAAACCGTAGAAGGAGGAAGAAGGAGCTCTTTCATCAAATGTAGAGACAGAAATTCAACAATTTTACTGACCTTGCATATGGTGTGAAAGTATTGTGGTGTCATTCCCATCTAGTTTGGCTGGTTGTTGAGGGTTCCATAGCTACATGCGCTTGTTTTCGTTCAGAAAGCTTTTTTTTGTGACTACCGCTCTCGTGCCCAAACCCAACCAACAGAGAAAGGGTCTTGTGACAGAAGCCAGAATCTTTGTGCTGAAGCTTTGTAATTTTAGATGCAGGGTAAATAAATGCTTTGTGTTGAAGAATTGCAAGTTTTTAGCAGCACAATTGAAGTACTTTTACTTGCTCCTGCATTATGTTTACTCTCACAAGCCAGACCCACTTCCGCAAAAAGGGATGGGTGTGGTGTGTCAAGTTTCTAAGTGTCGCTTGTGACGGTCTGGCCTAGGATTCGTCTTCAGTGTGGTTGTTTGCGTAGCAACAAACTGAAAGCAGGTTAGCCGCACCTGAGAAATTTCACATTTGTAATTTCGGCATTTGTTGCTCGCGCTCATTTCTGTTTGCATTTCTGTACTTTATAAAACTATTCTGCTCTCCTCACAGGTGTAGTCTGAACCCCAGAACCCTTCTGGCCGCACAAGGACTACTACCGTTGTTACGAGACCAACCTACGTACATAGTAGTCTCGCAAGCCTCAGATGGCAAACGCACTACTGGTAGCGGTGCAGGAACATAGTCAGGTAAGGTAAAGTGGAAGTCCGCTTTATCTTGCCACATACGAAATTTCCAAGGGATTTTGTCTCATGGACCAGCCAGTGCCACCAGAACCCCATCTCCATTGGGAGATTCTACAAACACCAAATAATCCGGGCAACAACTACGATTCAACACTGAACACTGTTATTGATGAGGACTTAGAGGACAGTACAAAAATGCAGGTGTCTAGTACAGATGAGAGCAAATGTGACTACATTGCCTATACGGTTAGGGAAGAGGAAACAAAAGAAATGTTTCAAAGACAACAAAGCACTAACAATTTTGGGACGCTGTAGACCAGGTAACTTCATTTGTCCTTTCACTTTCCCTCGTCTTTCTTTTGTGATGTAGCTTCTTTAGGCCACTCCAAATAAATTTCCTGTTTCCCGTCCCCCGCATCCCCAAGCTGGAAGTTGGTGTCACAGATCCCGTAAACGGCAGTTTACGTCTGCTATGTGACGTTTTCAGGGCAAATGGCGGACATATTGTTGAGTGCAACGATTTACAACCTCTGCTGCTCCAAAACGCTGCTGCCGTGGACCATCTTTGAGCTAGGTGACGACAGGATGTCTCTCCATGAATTCTATTGTCATATTGCCACTTCCAGCAATGTTCTTCAGGAAGATTCATCCGATCATGAGCTGAAAGAAGCCCGAGTTGGCCGGACAAAGGAGAGCCTTGCCTTAACAAAGTGCAAATTTCCTGCAATCTTGAACCTTGTCGCTTAAACAAATTAATAATAATAACCAGAAGCCATTCTCAGGACGGGAAACAGGAAATTTATTTGGAGTGGCCTTATGAGAGCGGAGGAAGAGGTGCATTTTGGATCTCATCTCCCTTGCATCTTACAAGTCTAAAGTGACTTATCAGCACTAATAAATGTGGTTATCCAGGTCCATCCCATTGGGTCAAGCCTGAGTTGTTGTGCTATAGACTGTAATTCACTCAAATTTACACAGCATGAAAGGAGTCCATTTACTTAGTTCACAAGTTTTTAGATGGACTTTTACAGTGAACTAAGGTAGCGGATGAAGTCTTTCGGCAGAGGTTAACGAAAACACAAACTTGGGTTACAGTCATGACCAGGGTTACTCCTAGTTTCAGGGTTAGGGTTTGCTTTAGGGCAATCTTGCTTTGCCTAATTTTAAAAAGGGTTTCAGTGGCTCATTAATATATTCATGAACCCAAAATTGCCACTCGATGGACGCATCTACACACTCACTGTAGGTAGCATCCTAACCACCAATGTATCTCAAATCAGTCTGTGCCAGCTTTTGTTCAGAGCTACTCTCAAAGTCAGGCTCATGTTTGTCGTTACTCTTGGAATGGACAACTTTGACTGCACCAAAATGAATGCACATTTCAAAAAATTTACAGCTTGTCTACGGGAGGGGCTCATTCACGAGTGGAAGCAAGCATTACTAGTCCCACCTCTCCCACTTATGTCGCTAAACAACTCACGGTTCTGTCCCACACACAACTCCTCTGCAGCTTTCTTGTCTACGGCAGGGTTGTACCAACAATATATTTCGCATTCTAGTTAAAGCCCAGCCCAGCACTCGGAGCACCGGGCCACGGTCACCTACTAGGCTTGGCATACGATCGCAAGACCTGGGCCTACCCAGTGAGTACAGTCTTGGCCACTGTGGCCTTTCTGCTGCTTCTAGACACAAGCTAGCTTTCACAAGCAGGCATTACGCACTACTCATAGCTACTGACACTACAGCACTCTACTAAAAAACTTCTGCTCTTTTTTTTTTTATTAAAGTCGATCTAAGCTTATCTTCAAAGTTCCGACCACCACATGAAGGGTTCCGCCAGGCCACATCTTAACTAACTTAATTATAAACTGATTATTGGATGCCAATGCCGACAGGAAATGGGGAAAATCCCCAATTTTACGGACAGTGAACGGATGAAGGTTCCCAAAACGGACTGTGCGCTAAAAGTTTACAAAGACAAGGAATTCTATCAGCTTGGATTCCAGGTTTGTTGACCTTGAAAACACAGGGTTCCCTGCCACCTAATAGAGAGTCTACAAACTTGTAACGTAGCTTGTACCCTTGATGCATGATGCATAAAGCTTGCACACTTGACAGACATCTTGCAACTGACTGTCTACCAATCTGAATTCTCACTGGCTGCAGTCGTCGATCACGTATGATGCTGATCCTGACCCGAATATAAACATACTTTAATCTGATTGGCTGATTTGAAGCTAATCTGATTGGTTAGTTTCAAGCATCTGGGCAGAAAATGGGGGTAATAGCTAGAGTACAATCCTTGTTCTTTCTTTACGGATTATTTGGTGTTTCATTGAGACTTTCCCCTTGCAGACTACTGTTATCCCCTCGTGGATTTTTTCTCTGTGTCAATCTCTGGTGATACTGTGGCTTCATTATGGCAGCAAGACGAATTACAGCCAGCTTGTGCATGCCGTCAGCAGCAACGGCGGCAATAACAACAGCGCCCCTCCTGCGCCGTAAGTTTGTTACGCTAGCTATAATTAACAGTCTACTCACTACTATGGCTGTTTAGCTAGTAAATGTAACAATTTACGGGGTGTGGCCACGCAAGGCTGGCTATGGTAGGGATTGAATTTGAATTTCCTGTGGTTTTGCAAGCATGTAGGCCATGCACCAAGAGTGGGAGGGTGGGGAGCTTGTTGGAAGAGGGAGAGGACATTTTCTAGAGATTTCGCTGGAAATTTAATCATGCTGCTACTATTTCACTATCGTACTAGGATAAAGTTCAGTGTAGTGGTCTTGCTATCATACTGAAATTAACTTTTATCTCTGCAGAGGTCCATGAAAGACATGAAGGAGCATGAGGAAAAATGCAGACTGCAATGACAACATTTGGTGCCATTGTGAGGGTTGTGCGGGGTCATACACTCCCTATCGTGTTAACACCTGGGGGGTCCGCAACACAGAGTAACAAGGAGTCATATAGCCCAGCACCAGGTGATGAATGATGGGCTATACACAACCGAAGCTCCAAATTGATCTCTATGCAGCTTCCTAAGGGTGCCACCTAACTCACTTTGGTAAGACAACACCATATAAAAATTACTTTTCCACCATCGACCTAATTTTGATGTCGAACCAACAATCTCTTGTCCTTTGCAATGTTCTGCCACCAGTTGCAAATTGTGACCACAATTCCCTCTCGACACGTACAGTATGCGCCACAAAAAAGGTTACATGACATTCGTGTCAGTCTCAACCTAAATCGTGACCATAGAGACCGTCATGAAACGGGCCACATCTACTCACTATGGTGCCCAGTGGTGCATGGAGTGCAATGGCCACACTGTGTGCAAACGTCGCAACGATCACGAATGAGCTGCAGGCATTGACAGCACCGGGTGCAAATGTCACGACGATTGCGAACAAGCCACGTACATTAAGATGATGGTTGCCCTTAGCGCAATCGCATATACATGAACCAGGTCAGGGGAGATATACGTTTTAGTATCATGGAGAAGCAACAGATGGTAGCGGTCAAGTGTCATTGTGCTGGCAGCCGGTTCCATGGGGTAGTTCATTTTGTCAGCAAAGCTCTGATGCAGATGACCACTGATCCACTGGAACAGACGTCGTAGTACTCTGGCCCCAAAAGGGGAAGCTGGCTGAACGATGGGAGGGTGTGCTGCAGCCAAAGGTACATGTAACTGGGCTAGTGTAGGGACTATATAAATGTGGCGAAGAGTGGTATTCATGCGACTCTTCCAACAAGTCAAACCAAAAGCAAAAGGCCAGCAGTAAAGGGCCAGCTGGCTGTGAACATCCCTCAAAAAGGCTGAGGGTGGACGAAAGTGATGGCTATGAGGGGGGTGAGGAGAGAGACTGCCGGCTGATATTTATCTAGAAGTCATACTGTCTTATCTAGAGGTCATACTGTCCTATCTATAAGCCTAGCTTGTTTGGTGCAGTAGAACCACTTTTCTAGCCTTGCTACTAGGTTCTCCCCCCCCTGCCTTCCACAGCTCCTCACGCAGGGAGAGCCTGGACACAAGGCTACTGTTTATCTGTAAGCTAGCAGGTTCTACAAAAGTTGTGCTGCTTGTACACCATGGTGATTACATAACGTCCGCTGCACTGCCAGAGCAGCAGAAGTTGATGGAATGTGGCAGGCAGCAAGCCAAAACTGTAGCTGAGGAACTGAAGAGCATATGTGGCCTGCATATGGTACAGCAACTTGTCTCCTCGACATTGATATGTGCAAAAAAAAAAAGCCGACATAATTGTGCAAAATTTTCCACAACTTGAAGTCACTTATGACCCTGAACTACGGGAAGGAAAACGACCACTGATTTCCACCACTACCAGCAGTGTATGGGTACTTCCGAGGAGTGTAAAAATGAGGTTAATAGGAGACCAAGTAATTACTAGGAATTTACGTACAATAGTTTTATGCCCTAGCTGACGTTATATCCTAGGATGCAGAATAGCTCCAGGAGGCAAAACCCAGCCTGTTACATATTTTAGCCTGTGTGTGTTAACATATAACACCAATGTGTAATACTTGTGACTGAACTTTTGGTGTTGTGGTGAGAAATTGGCACCCTGTTGCCTTATAGTGACCACATAAACAAAGTACTGTGAGGAAGCTGATTACATGTGGTATGAAATGTGGGAGGAGGAAGAGGATGAAGAGGGGCTAGTAAATCACTCTATATATATTGCATCCACTCGTGATGAAGGATCCTAAGCCTCCATTCTTACACTTACATATATTATTCTAATCGCAAATTAAAAAAAAACAAAACAGAGGAATGAGACTAGAACATTTGTGTACAGTAAAACTTCTTTTATCCAGGTGGCAGGAACCAGGGGGTGTTCATAACTTAGAAATGTCGGTAACTCTGGCTCTGTTTGGATGATGAGTCGGATATCGATCTGTAGGGGTCTGGGAAGGGGGGGGGACCAGAAGGTGCTGGGCATTTTTGACACAGACTACATGTGGTATGAAAATATTTTGTACAAGGACTCGGAGTGGGAGGAGGATGAGGAGGGGCTAGTAATTAGCCGGCCAGGGAGATAGCAAAGGACGTGTCGAAATATTTTGAAGTTTTGCCACCCGGAGCTTGCCAGCAAACCCTCCTGGGAGGTAATCCTCGACAAGACCAATGTCCTGCGCTACCTCAAGAAGCTAGAGAAGGACGGGGTTGGGGCAGAGGGGCAGCTGACAAAGTTAGATAACCTTGAAACAGCGGTGAAGTTCATACGAAAAGCGATCATCAAGGATGACATCAAGCATGACCGCCATGCTATTTGCACAAGAATGGAGGAGACAAGCGGAGTCTCCATAAAATCAAAAGTAAAATGAGCACTGAGCGAGACCCCTCTTGACCTGAAAGCGGTAACGGATGTCTTGGAATGTGAAGCCATGTGGAAAGATTGTGAAGTGATTGAGCAGGTCAAGAGGGGTACCGACATCCAGGTTCAAGTCCTCAACAGATGCTCAGTTGTGATGGCAACCCTATTAATGTACAAGAGCTGGCAGCGACCGGGGGCAGTCTGTAATTGTACGTTGTTGGAGTACCAAAATGCTAAACCTGTGCTGGGTGAGGGGCAGAGGGGTGAGGACGTGTTTGTCATGTCTGTTCGAGAGCACAAGACATGGGTGAAAGGTGCTGCCAGGCTCGTGCTCACCTCAAACGACTTACCAAAGTTGGAGGGGTACGTCAACCACATAAGGCCCTTACTAGACCCAAGAAAGAAACAGACTGTTGGTGCTAGATGAAGGATCCTACGCCTCCAATCTTACACTTACATACAATCGCAACTTAAGTGAGGAATGAGACTAGAACATTTGTGTACAGTAAAACTTCTCTATTCCAGGTGGCAGGAACCAGAGGTTGTTAATTCATAACTTAGAAATGTCAGTAACTGTGAAACATGTATATTGTGCATACCCAGAATGTCATTGAAATGTCATAAAATAAGGCCAAACAACTACAATCTCCAGTTTGTAGTCCTACAAATTATTAAACGTGAGGCTACTACCAAGAGCCTGGGCCAAGAGGAGCTTGAAAGCAAGAGGGGTGATAATGAGAGCAACAGTGATGTGCAGCAGCTTGTGGTTGCGTTTGTAGCTAATGTACAGTTGTTGGTTGACAGATTATTCTAGTCGTGGAGGTCTTATCAGCTGATATTGGAGTGCTTGCAGAGTTCATGTCACTGGAAAATGTATGCAATTAGCAAGTGTGCATGGTCTTGTGTGCTGGTACAAGGGTAACTGAATCACTAACAACCAGGATAAGAAACTGACTGCATCTGTCGAAGCTGTATGCAAGTTAAACTGCCATAAAAGAAAAAAGGGATCCAAGTATCATTCACTGTACACTGTCTACATTGCTGAGTGGTGTACAAGGTATCTTCATACAACGCTAGAAGGCTCATTGTTTATCAATGCTACTGAACTGTTTCCACATTGAATCTCAGAAGTTGGTGAAGCAGCATAACCACTGGCTTATACCAGAAAGTTTCTAAACTGTTCATTTAGAACTGGCTGAGGAAGTGGCAAACATGGTGTATAAAGTTCTTCGTTCAGGGAGGGTCTAGGCGCACAGTATACCAAACCAGTAGAAGGAGGAAGAGGGAGCTCTTTCATCAAATGTAGAGACAGAAATTCAACGAATTTCCAAAGGGATTTTGTCCCATGGACCAACCACATCTCTGTTGGGAGATTCTACAAACTCCAAACAATCCGGGTAATAACTGATTCAATACTGAACACTGACGTTGATGAGGACTTAGAGGACAGTACAAGAATGCAGGCGTCTGTTACCAAATTTGACTACACATTAGAGAAGAGGCAAAAAAAAAACTGTTTCAAAGAGCACTAAAACTTTGGCATGCTGTGTCCTTTCACTTTCCCTCCTTCTTTTGTGATGTAGCTTTATGAGAGGAAGAGGCGCATTTTGGATCTCATTTCCCTTGCACCTAAAGTGACTTTCATCAGTACCAATAAATGTGGTATCCAGGTCCATTCCATTGGGTCAAGCCTGAGTTGTTGTGCTATAGATCGTAATTCACTCTAATTTCCATAGCATGAAAGGGGTCCATTTACTTGGTTTACAAGTTTATAGATGGACTATTACAGTGAACTAATAGAGAGCCTACAATGTAGCTTGTACCCTTGATGTACAAAGCTTGCAGACATCACGCAACTGACTGTCTACCAACCTGAATTCTCACTGGCTGTAGTCATTGATCACGTATGATGCTGATCCTGTCCTGAATGTAAACATACTTTAATCTGATTGGTTAGTTTCAAGCATCTGAGCGGAAAATGGGGGTAATAGCTGGAGCACAATCCTTGTTCTTTCTTTTCGGGTTATTCTGGTGTTGTTTGGTGCTTCATTGCAACTATCCCTTGCGGACTGCTGCTATCCTCTCCTGGGCTTGCATCAATCTCTGGTGGTATTGTGGATTCATTACGGCAGCAAGACAAATCCAGCCAGCTCATGAATGACATCAGCAGCAACGGCGGCAAAAGCAACAGCACCCCACCTGCGCCGTAAGTTTGCTACGTTAGCTATAATTAATAGTCTACTCACTACTGTGGCTATTTTGCTAGTAAATGCAACAGATTATGGGGTGTGGCCACGCAAGGCTGGCTATGGTAGGGATTGAATTTGAATTTCCCACAGTTTTGTAAGTGTGTAGGCCATGCACCAAGAGTGATCACAGGTAGATGGGGACCAGCACTACTGTTTCTGGTGTGATGCGGAGGACCACTCTGTGGACCTGCACCGGTAGTAAGGTAAGGCTGACTCCGGTGGGGAGCCTGTTGGAAGAGGGAGAGGACATTTTCTAGAGATTTTGCTGGAGATTTAATCATGCTACTACTGTTTCACTATCGTACTAGGATAAAATTCAGTGTAGTGGTCTTGCTATCATACTGAAATTAACCTTTATCTCTGCAGAGGTCCATGAAAGACACGGAGCATTTGAGGAAAAATGCAGCAAATCTGCACAGGCAATAATGAACATGTGACTGAAAGTTCTCTGAGAGTGTGCATTTGTGGATCATGTAGCTAGTGGTGATACTCACTGCCAATGTACAGTTATGTGTATATCTATCTTGTACAATTATATATTGCTCTCTGAGAAATGTACATGTTGTCAGTTGATGGCCACACAGTGGCTGGAAGCAGATGGCTAGATTTGGATGGTACAAGGTGCGTTCTTGGTCACTGACTTGATAACTAAAAGTGATCTACAGACTGTTCTCTATTCTTTGTCTTCTGGTAGCTAGCTAAACAACCCAAGTTTTAGAATGCATTTGTTTTCTCTTTCCCCATACATCCAACAATGGACACACTTGATTGGAGCTTGAACATTTTAGATGAGCCATTTTAGAATTGATAGCTAGAATACTGAATTGCATAGCTGTATGATGCTGACATTATTTTGGTTTTCATCAGATTGAGTTTTGAGTGGTACGTATATGAAAGTTGAGAATTGAATTGACTATACTACTATACCACTAGTCACACTACCCTTATGTAGGAGAGCACACACAACTCTACCGGATAGTCCAGTATCCTGCTCCAATGGGAATTCAAAGGGCCCAAAAGTGGTGAGATTGTGAGATTGGGAAGTGGTTCGTCAGCAACTTCGCACTTTGTCAATTCCCACTTTGACGACATTACATGTAACCCCAAGATGCAAGTTAAAGGACCCGCGTAATATAATACTAGAAAATGTAGAACATTGTGGGGGCAAGCCTGAGCAAGCAGCTACTATGGCTACATGCACATGAACAGACAAAGCTTCACGTTGAAATGATGAGCTGAAATGCTAGCGTTTATGAGTGCCGTTCATGCACGACCCTTACCTGACTGAAGCGATCTCACTGACCCGGCATGTATAATTTTGTATGGTCTGCGAGCAGCCTGGCATTGATGGTCAGTCCGTAGCTGCATGCTGTGACAAACAAGAAGTAAGGTGCTGTGCGTGCTTAAACTTGAGCCATCTCCGCTACAGTTGGCAACGCTGCACTCTGGCAGTAGCCCAAAATTGTCCTTCACCAAGTGCACGAGAACGTTCAATTTTCAGGAAATATTTAAACGTGCATTTATAATTTACAGTATATGGCCGCAAGCAAGCACGTATGTAAACACACTTCCGCAATGCAGTCCCGCTCAGGCTTGCCCCAATAACTAGAAAATGTAGAACATTGTGCGGACGAGAGCCAGAGCAAGCTGATACAGGATATTATGTCACTGATGAGTGATGTAATAGCTACATCAAGTCAATCATCCTCCTTCATGCACATCCATTTACCATTCACAGGGGGCTTTGAAAGTGTTTTTGCTTGCTGATTTACTAATTTATCATGGCATATAACAGGAATTGTCACTATAGCCAAATTTCAAAACGCCCAAGAACCTAAGTCCTCAACTGAGATAGCCAAGTATCACATATGCCAGCCATTTCTCCAGCCTGGGCAGCTAAGTAGCTACACATGCATCGACTAAGCTTTACGATGAAATCGTGAGTTGGATTTCTGGTGCCGTTCATGCCATGCATGACTGGCTGTACAGCCTCTACCTGACACAACCTCAATCACTGTCCATATTTGTACCACCTGTGAGTGGCCTGCCGTTGATGGTCGGTAGAAGCACAAACCAGAAGTTGCCACGCGTGTTTAACCCAATACATGCGAAATTGAATGGAATGCAATCAACCTCAAACCCGGAAATAAATCAATTAACTTGGCATGATGGTGATTATTTAACGCTTTTTTTCCGAGAACTAAAGCGTCAGGAAAGCCAAACGAAGCGTTGCAGAGTGAAAGAAGGAGCGGAGAAAGGCTTTATAAAGTTATTTTAAACCTAGGTAAGCTTTTCAGAAGCAATATGTAACTGTTTACAAAGGACGCTTACCTACCGTGTTTTGTGGGTAGCGTCTTTTGCTTTTCCCGCTGATAACAAGGTGTAGCTCCAAAACTGTCTTGATATTTATGAAGCCCAAGGGCCGCTGTACCTTCGTAGTTAGTGTTGTGCTTCTGCTTAAAGGTGTTCAGAAGAAAACATGGTCAATAAGTCGTTTTTACGATCGAGGTGATCGACGACCACCCTGGCTTCTACCGTTCATTGCGCTCCGCCCCTCGAGGGCTTCTGGACTAACCCACTTGTATCAGTAGGGGAAGCCCCAACCTAACCACAGACCGGATACAAAGCTTGTAGTTATTCGCACTGGGCTGTGATAACGCTTAGCTGTAGCCTTGATGTCTTTAGACATCATTCGTCATTAACGCATGTAAATTTTTGACGGATTTATCCGTCATTCGCATATAAAGGGTTAACTTCGCTCTGGGTCGCCGACGCTGCACCCGGGCAGTAGCCCTGCTTCGTGCACGAGAGATCAATCTTCGTGAAATATTCGAATGCGCTCACTTCAAATTTACGGTATATGGCTGAAAACAAGCACGTAAACACACTTCCACAATGCAGTCCCGCTAGTGTGGGGCTCGCTCAGGCTTGCCCCAATAATCAGAGAGTCGGTACACTCTCTATGTAGGGATGGCGCTGACGCGTAATATATGCAATACTTAACTCTTTGCATGCGGAAATCATTTACACGTCACCATTTATTAACGCATTAACGCGGAAATTAAATTTATTAGCCTGAGGTCAAAGTGCCAAGCGTTGCCTAGCAAGCACTAGGGTTTGCCAGCGGTCTGATTAGCATAGGTAGCATGTAACAAGGCTGGACTAGTTGCTGATCACCGCTAGGTAAGCGATTTGTACCTGTTTGAGGCCATTATCTGTAAGTGTACCTCGTAGCTTACCAGCAATTCGAAATGGTGCCGATTTTCTATGTACAGCTCTGACACCCCAAGTCTATTTCCAAGTTATTTGAAGCTAGTACTCCTGCCTTATGTGAAACCTAGAAGCTGGTTGTTCCCGTGTCCAAGAAAAAGCTTCACGTTTGACCGCCTTCTTGTAAGTCACGAACAATCACGAACTAGCACCGCCCCTTCCTGCCTTCTCCGCAGGGTGATGTAAGTGGAAAGGTGTGGTCTACACTTATTACTACTCAACAGGCAGGGATTTACCCCAAAAGCTCGCTTGGCTTCGCTATTTACCTTGTAAGATTATACGATGTCAGCGGGCACATAAATGTGCCCGTCCGCGTGCAAAGAGTTAAGCAAAAGCCATATAACTTCACCACAAAGATGCTAAAAGCTTGGCAACCATGTGAAACATTTCTCCATACCGATCTATGTTCAGTGTACAGATAATGATCTGACACAATCTATGTATGCTTGGTGTTTGTGATGCTGCTGCTCTTGTGTACATACAGATAAGTTCACAAAGATATCCTGAACTCCAGCACTTGGAACAAATGTATCCGTGGACATTTCTGCTGATTATTCGGTAATTTTTATCTGGAAGCCTTAGCTGAAGGGTGGTCTTTAGCTCATATTCATAGCTTACTTGTAACTGAAGATAAATGCTGGTGGATATTGGCCATTATGTTTGTCCCTACGTTTGTTACGCTATTTTCACGCTGATTCAGTAAGTGGAAACTCAGGCTCCACAAGCAAAGCATGGTGGGGTGCCACACACATCTGTGCTTTAGCTAGAACAGGGCTGGTATTCTTCGGATTTAACCTATTTATGCCCTCCTAAAAGTCATCCTTAGTTTTGGGGTAACCCGATATAAACAGTTGGAAATGTACAGCACGTGTAGTGTAGGCTTGGGACTTCCATGGATCCAGGGCCTTTTTTGTAGTCATCTAGCCTCTAGGTCTGTCAGGGTAGCTAGCCTGTCTGCAATGATGTCTGGAAGAAAGCAGAAGACACCTGCTGACTGGGCTCTTGATCACTTTGATGATTTAGTAGCCAAGAACATGGACGTGCTTACCTGCATGTATTGCACCATTGAGATTGATGTGGTTGGTTCTGGAAAGAAGCGGGTAAATGAACATTAGGCTCAAAGCAGCACAAGAGAATATTCATTGATCTTCATCAGTCAACCTTAAAATCATACCTACATCAATCATAAACATCAACACAAATCAAATACATGATGTGTTTAGTATGTACTAGATTGTTACTCATTCTTAAAGATTTGTTTGAGGTTAATTTCACTTCAAAGTACAAGACAAGATAGCAGGAAGGAAAGCAGCTGACACTTCCGGAAAGTGAGGTTAAGGTTACGATGAACAACGTCCTATCTCAGAATTCAATAAATGTGCTTGAATGTCAGCGTTATAACTCTAGAGTGCTTGGAGGTATTCTAGCACTTCAAAAGCCTATGAAGATACCGAAGACCAGGCTATACACAATGCTCTTTTGGTCATAACAGCTCTAGCAGCTTATAATCCACACCATCCAGAACAAAGCCTTCACATAAACTCTCTTGCGTCAAATATCCGCTTACTGACGGCCCTCAAACTCACCATTTTCGGTTACTAGTCTAGCACAAGTATCTAGGTCGAATTGATGGTAATTTTCAAGCAGCGCTCGAAGTGTAGGTGCTACATAAAATTTTGAGTAGCATTCTTCGTAAACCACGACCAAAAAAGCCATTTTCTGACGGTTTGTCCAGAACTTTTTTGGCAAAACTTGACGAGTCGACCTCGAAAATTTAGTACGGAAGGCCGTTGAGCTGTTATCTTCCACAGAAAATAAAAGTAGTTCGCTAAAATTGACGCAAAGTTAGTAATGGTAGGAATGCATTCGGACTTGTGGGTATACCTCATGAATATAATTATAAATAAGCGCGCACACAGCTTGTTCATCGTAACCTTAAAGCTGAAAGTACAATTCATGATTTTGCTTCACCTCTCCAGACAGCAGACAGACAGCTACATTGAGCAAGTTTTTTCTGAAAGTATTGTCCAGCTGTACAAACCACATGCCCAAGTCTCAGCAACTTTCAAGGAAGTACTTTCGAGAAGTGTATGAGCAACACATGGCTTTCTCAAGGGCAAAATTGCTGATCAGATGATTTGCTTCATCCTCAACGAGTCTCTTGATATACTTGGGTTGCCAGCTCTTAACACACAGATTATATTCTAGAGAAACCAGAAAGTGGTGACACTGGTGAAGCATATTGAAGTCCTGCAACAATACAACACTTCCCCTTGTCCTAGTTTGTGTACATATACAGACATTGAGAAGGACTGGGAAGAGGTTTTCAGACTGTAAACAGACTCTGCTACATGAGAAAGCTTCGTACCGACCTCAAGGCTCCACGTGACACCAAGCTTTTGCAGTTCAGTGAAGTTAGCCATCTCATCCATGTTGGTCTGCACTGCCCTGCAATGGATCTTCTAAGGAGGGTGGTGATCAATTTCCTCCTAGAAACACTCCAGCCCATTCATGGTATCCAGAAGCAGTAATACGGAGGCAGTAGCGCTATATAACTTGCTTGCAGATCAGGATGACGAGTTATCTTTCAAGAAAGGCTCAGTCTTGAAAGTAGCAATACCAAAGTCTGCCACCTTTACCTCCAGATCATCATTCAAGAAACAAGTTGCCCAGTTTCAGGTCACGATGAATTGTCACGCCGTGGATGGTCCCCCCGGACCGTCCAAAGCAGAATAATTGGTCCCCCCGGACCGAATATTGCAGCCATACCTGGTCCCCCCCTGCCGCGGATGGTCCCATCCTAGGCATGGTGTTCAGCAAGAGTGTCGAGCCTGAGAAGTGGACCACGAAGGATGAAGCTGTCTATGCAGTCAGTCTTAGACTGGGTTTTCAAGGCGAGCTAAACATTAGCACTGAGCGCATCCGTGTGTCACTGTATGTTCGAAGCTATGGACTCCAGTGGCAGTGACCTTCACTACTCACGCAGTATCCCTCGGCAGGTAGTAGACTCTAGAATGGAGTCTGTACTGTGCCAGGAGGATGCCAGAGTGGCACTGGTGGAGAAGGCATATTATCTCGCTGAAAAGAGGTAACCAGCTAACTATACACGAAAAACGACAAGCGCAGCATTCGATCGAGAACTGTGCGGCATCTGTCGACTATTGTCGTAGGCCCTCTGCGATGGTTTTGCGATGGTTTTGCGACAGGGATACTAAGTTTGAACTACTTGTGTAAGCTATCTTGCTTCATAGTTGACTGTGTAGTTCACATTTTGACTTGGAATAGTGAAGCAGTGGGGGGACCAATTATGGCGAGGGGGGACTGCTTACAGCGCCGTACTATGGTCCTAGGGGGGACCATCTACAGTGCTATGGATGGTCCGGGGGGACCGCTTTTGGGGGGGACCACTTATAGTATGACAGAATCACCTTATTGTCTGGTGAACCACTTTTCACCGCATGGTTAGTGTCCACCTTCAGAGCGAGATCTCCAGGTACTCAACTCCGGTTCAGAGACAACCACTATACTCAACACACTCACTGCTACAGAAAGCTGCTCTGCTATCAAGTCTTATCTTCATGCCTTTGGTCAAACTCTTTTTCAAAAGTGGTAGGCCGTTTATGCATGGCCGTTACCTGAAGCGACCTCAACCACCATCACGACGATCCATGTTAAATTTGTACTGCCTATGAGTAAGCTGCCATTGATGATCTTTAGCAGCACAAACCGCAAGTTGCCATATGTGCTTCCCCTAAAAAAAAATGCCATGCTTTCGAGGATCGGAGTCTCTACTGACTTTAGAATAAGGCCAGCCACCTGACTGCATTCTGTGCATGATATGGCAGTCCCCATCTCCCGGTCACCCCAGCGCAGCTGATGAGGCCTGGTATTGGCCGAAACGCGTCCTGCACAGTGGGTGACTTTGCATAACGTCTAGGCCAGTTTTATAAGGGAGATGTGGTTCGTTGATTGTTCATGCATGTTCAAGGCATGTTACTAGCATTTTTAGGCATGTCTACCTGGTACATGCATGAAACATACATGCAACATGCATGTTTCATGCACAGTGTACAAATGCATATACGACTATGCATGTTTCTGGACCACCATGCATGTTACATTCACAACATGTAAGAAACTTGCATAGTATACATGCATGTTTGGCATAGTGTACAACATGCATGCTCTGATCATGCTTGCTCTGATCATGCTTGTTACCGGATCACACACTTACGTATATGTGTGCATATTGCAATGTGACATGTGACTTTTGTTATCATGTACTTATACAGTCATATTGTGCAACTACACTACTATCATACTAGGCGAATGCAGTGCATTGTGGGGCAAGTGTGAGCGAGTTGTATCGTGTATTTATAGGCAGCATAGTATACTGCATGTTTGCAATGTACAATGCACAACAGGATATTTATACAAATCTATGTATCGGCAGTCTGGGTAGAGCACCTAGCCCTATCTCACTCCGCTTCGTTAATGGTTCCTGCCTTTGCCTGGCTGTTTCTGCTGCATGTTGCGCTCTCTCTCCCTCTCGTTCTCGTGTGCGCAGTAGCCTGTTTTCCTTGTCTTGCAATGGTTTCAGAGCTGTTCTGGAAGTATTCGTGTTCACTACAAGCAGCAAAACAAATATAAAATCTGACTATAAAAGCATGCGCACGTGTTCCCAATTAGATCACGCACATAGTGTCCGTACGTGGTGCATGTACGCACGATGTACGACGTACGATACATATATGTGTATATACATATTCCGTCGTTCACAATTAAACGGCTACTGTCTGTGTGCGTCCTACCCTAGGAGGCAACTGGAAAGAAGTCAAAGTACATTAAGTCAGGCATGACAATATTGCACATGAGCTAAGTTCATTACTGCTTCCTTTGGGACATGGTCACTTTCTTTCTCAGGGTATATCTAGTTCAAGCTGGCACTGCATGCACATAGGTAGGTGGGATACGTACTGCCTCCCTCACCTTGGCTCCGCTCAGTACTTAGCGGGAACAGTAAGTGTGTGTACAGTAAGTGCTGTGTCGCGGTATTCGCATACATGTCCGCATGTACTGTCGCAGCCTCGTTCCTAGGTGCTCGAAAAATCGGAGGGGGCGCCTGGTACACACTGTTCGCACATGCGCGGCTCCCCAGGCTTTTCTGGGGAACTTGGAAACTTCCGTAAAATCTACTCCATTACACTAACCTCGGTTTGTCAGTCGATTTCTCCGGTGTGTAAGATGCCTGCCATTGACCGCTCTGTCGAAACGATGACAAGGAAGCAATGAAAACACTCACCTCTTCGCGTGCAAAAATTATTCGCCCATTTGTCCATTCCAGGTAAACACTGTGGTACGTGATTGATGTAATCTTTCCCTTTGAAGTTCATCGATCGCCCTGAACGAGATGATACAAGCCGTTGCTGTCAAAGCGATAGCATTTTTGACTTCAAAACCCCCCCGAATGTATCTCACAGAGAGCATAACTCAGCACTGTGGCTTATCAGCAGGTAAACTGAAATAGACTGTTTTGTTAGTGCATGGTTAGTGTAACGGACAGTATGCAGGTTACCAAGGAGACTTCGCACATGCGCAAACAGTGTGTACCAGGCGCTCCCTCCAATTTTTCGAGCGCCTGGGAACGAGGTTAGTACTGTCGATGTTTTCGTGAGTGTTTGATGTGCTAGCTACAGGTAGGCTCCAGGCTACCTGTAGCTAGATGTTTTAAGTGTGGCCATAGACTAGGCATAGCACATATAGTCTGCAACAGTACGACGTTTGTCGCACGCACGGGAATGCTTACACATGCTTTAGCCAATCACAGATGCATATATCAATCGCATGATCGCTCCACTACACATTTGTGGCTCGCGTGCTGAAGTAAGCAGTTTATCTTCAAAAGTCTGTTAGTTTTTCAAAGTCAAACCACTACGCCCTAGAGAAGCACTGTGGACACTGGTGGGAGGAGGAAAGGCATTTTGTAGAGCTCCGCCCACTTCCCACTTCTCTAGGGCTTCTTTTGTTAGCGCACCCAGCAAATAATCCTTGGTGAGTGTACCATAGCTTTTTCATGTATATTCTGACCTAGTAGTCTGTGGAGTTAATAAATTCTCAGTATGCCACTGTGACACTTGTCTCTTATTTCCATCATACACAGGTACTGCAAGCAGATGACTGAACCCAAGAAGCAATTGGTACTACGGTTGTTGCACACGTGCTAGGGCAGAGGAAATTCTACACAGACAGGATGATGGTGCATTTCTTATCAGAGAAAGCAACAGAAGACATCTCTCTTTCAGTCAAAGTTGGCGTAAACTGAATGGATATTGAAGTTACTGTCATTATGACTGCATACTGTGTTCTTACAGAGCTATACATACAAATACTATGCATAGCTATATTATATTTGGATGCATATTTGTGTGAACTACAGTTTCATACATGCATGTACCAGGTATAAACATGTATAGACCATCACCATGCACATACCACGTATTGAACATGCATGTGAATGCCAACAAGCTGAAGTTGAACCTTGCCAAAACATTTGTAATGCTGATCGGCACAAGGCAAAGAGTGCGTGCGTGCTCAGAGGGTCAAATTGGTTGTTGATGACAGGTTATTGAACAAGTTTCCACTACCAAATACCTAGAGTTAAGATCGACAGCCATCTGTCCTGGGAACAACATATTGATTTTATAGTGTCTAAAGCCCGCAGCAAATTATTTGCTATCAGGCGAATGATGCCACTCCCCAAAAATGTAACGGTAACACTTTATAAATCCCTTGTTCAACCTCTCCTTGATTACTGTGATGTGGCATGGTCCCCAGGAGCTCTCAAACTGGTTGACAAACTCGAGAGAGTTCAAAAGCTTGCAGCAAGAATTGTACTAGGCGCACCAAGCACCGCAAGAACAGTTGAACTTTATAAGACTCTAAACTGGTCAACACTTGACCAGCGCAGGAGATATCACACTGCTACTTATGTTTTTAAGGTTTTGAATGGTTTATCCCCTCTTTACTTACAGAATACATTTGAATTATCTGCACATAGGACTAAACATTGCCTGCGTAATAGCTACCGCTTTTACATTCCTTTTGTAAGAACTACCATAGCCAAAAATAGTTTTTACTACCAAGGTGCTGTTTTATGGAACTCACTAGATCGCTCTTTGTACTCATCTACTACTTTAGCTACCTTTAAGTCTAGATATTCTAGCCTTTATTTTCCTTAACTAGTTCACATGAACTACCTCTTCTGTTACCTCTACATTGTTGTTAACTGTTGTTCTTTGGTCATTGTTGTTCTTTGTAACTTTGTTGTTTTGTATGTACGCAGGACGTTACTAAAGACCAGCTTATATGTAGCTGATGTAACATTCCTGTCTAAAGAACATTTCTGAATCTGAATCTGAATCTGAATGTAACAAACTGTACATGCTTGTACCATGTATAATTAACAAGGAGTAGTTCCATATATGACCTGCATGTGACATGCACATAACATGCATGTACACGTAGTAAACAAGATCGTGCATGTTACATGCATGTGCTGGAACATGCATGTAGCATATTCGAAAAGCATCCCAAAACCACTCACAAACCATGCATGTTCATGCATGTATCACGCACGTAGTTTACTTGAAACTTTCATAGCTAAAGCTCCTTTGAACATGCATGTAACATCAGCTGCACGAAGAACAGCTGCACAAAGAGACAGTGCTTTTGAGGATCGGAGTCTCTACCAACTTTTGAATAAGGCCAGCCACCTGACTGCATTCTGTGCATGATATGGCAGTCCCCATGTCCTGGTCACCCCAGCGCAGGTGATGAGGCCTGGTATTGGCCGAAACGTGTCCTGCGCAGTGGGTGACTGTGCATAACATCTAGGCCTGATTTATAAGGGAGATGTGGTTCGTTGATTGTTCATGAATGGTTTCAGTGCCTGAAACATCTAGCTGGATGCATGCAACAAGCATGTAACATGCATGTCATTTTGTTCAGGGTTAACTTCAGTCATCCCGCTCCGGGTCGCTGACATTGCAATCTAGCAATAGCCATTCACCTACTGAGCTAGCTCATGAGTGTACAAACAAGCTCAATCTTAGTAAAATATTAATGCGCTAATTCAAAATTTAAGGTATGTACGTGGCCACAAGTACGCAAACAAGCATAAATACAAGCACACGTGTGCAATGCAGTCTCGCTAGTGTAAGGCTCACTCACACTAGTCCCAGTAAAAAGCATATGATGTGTATCACACACACATCAAACACACACACACACAAACACACACACACACACAGACACACACAAACCCACACACATACACCACAATGTACAACAGATAAAAAGAACCTGGATTGTCATTGATCGCTTCTGTAAACTGCTTAGCGTAACTCCCAAACACTTCCAGCAGGGCGCATACAATCTGAAACAAGCAAAATAAATCAGTTAAAAAATCACTAAAAAAATTCACTGTGTATGCTCATACTCAGTAAATATTCAGCTCACACACACTGGCACACTCACCTCAGAATGGTATTCCTTACTCATGGCAGCAATGTTGCCCAGGATCACACCAAGCTTGTAGCAGAACTGCTCCACAATCAGACCCTCTGTAAAAGGTTTGTATGTGGGCTGTAGTAGTACTCTGCACACACTCAGAATACATTACACCCCAAGATGTGAATTAGTTGGGGCGAGCCTGAGCGAGCCCCACACTAGGGAGTTAAAGCAACCGCGTGTACCACATGCCAACAATAAGTAACACTGGTGGTGCATGTTACCCCGTTGGTGCAGCAACAAGCTTCCCTTCACCACCTACTGTACACCACCCTCACCCTCACAGCGACACCAGAAGGCTTACATAACATCACCCATTGAATATTGCTATTGAGCACACAGTTGTGCTTGTAATATTGTACAACCACACAGCAGGTGAAGGCGTGCCTTGCTATTCACGCTTGATAAACAGATGTCTGGCTCCTCCCTTGAGGGTAAAGCCTTTATCTAAGAAGCGGAAGCTTTTACCCTATACCCCGACACGCATGCGCAGAAATCAATCTCGTAACCACGAGATAAGATGTTGAAAAAATGGCGATTTTGTGTCATGATGATTCATAGCGTTATATCTTGTAAACTAGCTGAGTGCACAGGTTGGTACTTAGGCTTAACTTAATCAGAAACAAACCTGCTTTATTCAGAAAGTACTCATACAAGTTCACAGTGAAGTTCGACTAAGCTACAACGGTTGAAGTGCCGGTACTTGCTATCCATTGGAATTGACTGGAGATCCATGGCCAAACTTCCAGCGAAGGTACGTTTTCATTGTTGCTTAGATGATTAGCCATATAAGCAATTCTGCAGAACCAGTTGCGCGTGGGCTACAAGCTGTTCTGTGACGATGCTAGGTTCAACACGATCGGCAGGCAAACTTCGATCGCGATTTCCGGGGAAAGTCCCTATAGGACACCCCTGCTAATTATGTTTCGATCGACCTCCTGTGGCTTATAATAACTATGTACTAACTCAAAAACGCGCAGCTGTGGCGATAAATAGCCGGAAGCTAACTCGGGCGCATACGCCGCTATCGGGTTTAAAGGTTGTAAAAATTCCGGGTGCATACGGGCGTTATCGGGGTTAAAGGGTTAAACTGTAAGACCTAACCTTGCAGCACAAAACTTTGAACTCCAAAGCCTTCTACTCCAGCAGTCAATTTATTTTTTTTTTTGGCTAAAGCCTACTAACAAAGCTGTCACCAGGTTGTAGGCTCAAACATTCCCAGATCCTTACACTAACAGTTATTAACCCTCAGCGTGCATGCGTTTCCATATACCTCTCTCCATAACACATACGTAACGGTAAATGTGTGATCACGTGAGTTGGAGCACGCAGTAGTGGTGGGACGAATGGGGAAATCCCCCATTCGAACGTTTGCCTTTAACAGGAAACGAACTTCGAATTTTTGAACTATTTATAGTAACATGAACATGAATCTAACTGGCCTGACATCAAGGGCAACCAGATTGACCAAAAGTTCACTGATGACTTTTGCCCGTGCGTCCGAACACTTCTTCACAATCGAGTCGAGAGTAGACTGTTGTTTGTCTTCGTGGTGGTATTCTCGTGGATGACTACGCATGAGGTGGTCCCGGAGGTTACTCGTACCTCCACGATAGGCCAGTACCTTTTCGCACAGTGTACAGGTAGCGCTAGCTGAACTGCTGTCCTTTGAAATGTACTTCCACACATCAGAGCGAGAAGTAGCAGAGTTGCTGACAGCCATCACTTGCACATGCCACATTGCACAAACTAAAACAGCCCTGACTAAAATTTGCCACATGGCCTCCAATGGGAAGTGCTATTTGGCCCCACCCATATTCGAAGTGAGCATGCGCACAATCGAAGCTTTGTTGAACGAACGAACCTTCGAATTTTCGAATGTTTGTCCCACCACTAGCACGCAGTATAATTTGTGGTTTTTCCGCCGAACTTAGACGTTTGAGACTGTCTTTTACAAGAGGTTCAGAAGGTATGCCTAATACCGTAGATTAGGTCTATGCATCTGAGAAAAGTATGCCCACAGTGTAATACCATAGTTTGTGACTGTTGCCATGCCTTCTCATAGAAGAAAAGGATAGCACGGTGTACTGCTGTTGGGGAGCCTGAGAACACAGTGAAACGTAGAAAAGCCTTACTGTCTAAGGAAGAGTTATTAGTGACGAAAGAGAGAGACAAAGTCCGGAAAGTAGAGTAAGAGAGCTTCTGAAACACGTGAACAGGCTTTGCACAGGCAGGAACAGCACATCTAGCTAGCGCCAAGGGTTCTGCACTTCAGTGCTGTTCATTACAGCAGGCAAGTCATTTATCTGAACAACACATTTGGGGCTTGTTCAAGCTCACTCCAATTACTAAGGTGTATACAAGTGCTATATTTGTGTAAAAAGGTCAAATTTCCATTTTATTGCCGAGTGCCTTAGCGCAAGGCTACTAATCTTGCAGTGCGTGTTCTCAGTTGGCAGGGTGTGGCTTTGACTTCCGTCCCGCTTTAGGAATGCAATTTGTCACGCTTTAGGAATGCAATTAAAATATCCTGTTTACAAAAAAGTTGTGTACACTTTCAAAAGTTTATCGTTCTCAGCGCTGAAGCGGCGCTAGCGGTCTAATTGTCGCGATGTCAAAATGGCAAAAATTGTGATGGGAGCGAGGAAGAAAGAGCTAGGAGCCTGGCGCAAAAACCGAAGAGAAGACAGAGAGCATAAATGCAGCCACAACGCCGTGAAGTCCGCGTCGAGAACGATGAGTACGAGAGTGAGCAGCAGCGCCTAGCAAAGCAAATAAAGCACGTGGTCGTCTTGAGAAACGACCATATCCCCGCGCATTCTGTGCGGTTCACATCCTCAAAACTCTTTCAACGTAGTACGTACGCTTTGCCCTCCTCACACTTTTCACACTTCATTGATGACAGTCCCATGCATGCCACGTCCACGCCTACTAACTAATCCACACGTGTTGGTTCAAAGGTCGTTGAGATGCACGCAAGGCATACACTGCGAATACGTACACCTAGTATATATATATATTTCTGGGAGCTGGCTTAGAGTTTCCCAGCACTCACCTCTCTTGGCTGTTACTAGAGTGTTCTGAATCCATTTTGCCTGAGGCAATGCCCTCACCAACTCAAGCAGGTACCCCACCACTCTCTCTTTGTAAACCTACAGATCAACAATTGTGACAATTGTGTGGAGAAATAAAAGAGTAGAACAATCATACTCTCCTAAATAACCACGCATTCTTTCAGGGGGGGGGGACTACCCTGCCACCTCTTTTCATTCCTTTCTCAACAGTGTCAAGTTGGGCAAATACGTACCTTCAATATAGGAACATATGCATCATTCATTACAGTGCAGAACATCATATACAGTTGGCTAATGTCCTTGGGACAAACTTTCTGAAGTGGTCTCCTACACCTGATTTTCCAGATAAGAATAGGCCTTTTCCTTTTACATTCAGTGGAATGCAATTGCCTGCATGGTGCATCCGGAGTACATTTAGGCTACACCCAAGCCAACTTGTACAATGTAAATTTCGCTACATTTTAACTATCACACAGCGCGCTGTCGTGCCGAATATCCTACCAGGGGTAGTTGCTCACATATGTAGATCTATGCTCACATATCATGTAGTTGCTCACATATGCAGACAATCCAGGGATTTCTCCAGTCAAGGCACCCACTAACTACATATACATGGACTAAGTTTCACCTTTTAAATTGTGAGCTGAGTTGTGCCAAGGGCTGCCAAAAGTGAAGCTTTTTCTTGAATACAGAGAGCAAAAGCCTCACATAAAGCAGAAATAGTACTAGCCTCGTTCCCAGGCCCAGTTCAGGCCCGTTCGAAAAATCGGAGAAAAGGGCCTGGTATCCACTGTTTGCACATGCACTTAATTTCCCAACATTCCGGGAATTCCAGATAATACCGTGTTACCTCCGTGTGACGTGACGTCAGGTACGTGTATTTTGCAGTATATTTAATCGTACGCTGCTGACAATAGTTATTTGTGTGCAAGGCCTGGATTCTGCCGTATTGTATGCCTTCCTGTGATTTCAAGGCGAAGCGACGGCGCTAAAACACGAAAAGAAAGCATCTATGAAGCATTTATGCTGCCTACTTATGGGTTTAGACAAGTGATAATTCGTTTTAGGACTTCTCCGATTTTTCAAACTGGCCTCGGGACAAGGCTAAAATAGTACCATCAAAAAGTCTACAGGAGCTGTGCCTTGCCACAGAGAATGGCATTAGACAAATACAAATTGCATTGATTAACTTAGTCCAGCCTATTCACACATACAACTTAGTCCAGCCTATTCACACATACAACTTAGTCCAGCCTATTCACACATACAACTTAGTCCAGCCTATTCACACCCTATGTACACACACAATCAGCCAGACTTAGTCCAGCCTATTCACACCTATGCACACAAATCAGCCAGACTTAGTCCAGCCTATTCACACCTTATGCACACAAATCAGACAGACTTGGTCCAGCCCATTCACACCCTATGTACACAAATCAGCCAGACTTAGTCCAGCCCATTCACACCCTATGCACACAAATCAGCCAGACTTAGTCCAGCCCATTCACACCCTATGCACACAAATCAGCCAGACTTAGTCCAGCCCATTCACACCCTATGTACACAAATCAGCCAGACTTAGTCCAGCCCATTCACACCCTATGTACACAAATCAGCCAGACTTAGTCCAGCCCATTCACACCTTATGCACACAAATCAGCCAGACTTAGTCCAGCCCATTCACACCCTATGTACACAAATCAGCCAGACTTAGTCCAGCCCATTCACACCCAATGTACACAAATCAGCCAGACTTAGTCCAGCCCATTCACACCTTATGCACACAAATCAGCCAGACTTAGTCCAGCCCATTCACACCTTATGCACACAAATCAGCCAGACTTAGTCCAGCCTATTCACACCTTATGCACACAAATCAGACAGACTTGGTCCAGCCCATTCACACCCTATGTACACAAATCAGCCAGACTTAGTCCAGCCCATTCACACCCTATGCACACAAATCAGCCAGACTTAGTCCAGCCCATTCACACCCTATGCACACAAATCAGCCAGACTTAGTCCAGCCCATTCACACCCTATGTACACAAATCAGCCAGACTTAGTCCAGCCCATTCACACCCTATGTACACAAATCAGCCAGACTTAGTCCAGCCCATTCACACCTTATGCACACAAATCAGCCAGACTTAGTCCAGCCCATTCACACCCTATGTACACAAATCAGCCAGACTTAGTCCAGCCCATTCACACCCAATGTACACAAATCAGCCAGACTTAGTCCAGCCCATTCACACCTTATGCACACAAATCAGCCAGACTTAGTCCAGCCCATTCACACCCTATGAACACAAATCAGCCAGACTTGGTCCAGCCTATTCACACCCTATGTACACAAATCAGACAAACTTAGTCCAGCCTATTCACACCCTATGCACACAAATCAGCCAGGCTTAGTCCAGCCTATTCACACCCTATATATGTACACACACAATCAGCTGGATTGATAACTCTTACTTCAGTGTTCAAGTGTTAACGAACAATGAGCACAAGACTACAAGGCAAAGATATAAGCACCTGAAGTCTTGATTCTACTGCAAACAGTCCTAATGCTACGACTGCAGACAGGCCCCTGTCATGGAGTATGCAGCTGGGTTTCTCCTCAGCAGAAACAAGAGGACAGTAGCCCAACAACTTCCGTACCTTGGGGAGAGTGGGGGGGCGAGGGCAACACAGGGAGAGAGAGGGAGAAGACACAAAGTAGAGCAAAAGTACAAGTGAAGAGAAGAAAGACAACACATGGGAGAGAAACGGAGATGATGATAAGTGATAGAAAAAAGGGGGAAAATAAACAAAGGAGATGGTGGAAAAGACAGAGGACACAGAGGAAAAGGTGGACAAGGAGGAGTAGAGGTACATAATAAGTAAGAGAGAGACACGAAATAGAGCGAAAAATGAGACAGACATGAAAGTGGGAAGAAGGAAGACACAGAGGAGTGGAATGGGGAAGAAAAATGGAGGAGAGAGTGGAAAGGGGAAGAAAAAATGGAGGGGAGAGTGGAAAGGGGGAGAAAAAATGGAGGGGAGAGAGTGGAAAGGGGGAGAAAAAATGGAGGGGAGAGTGGAAAGGGGAAGAAAAAATGGAGGGGAGAGTGGAAAGGGGAAGAAAAAATGGAGGGGAGAGTGGAAAGGGGGAGAGAAATGGAGGGGAGAGTGGAAAGGGGGAGAGAAATGGAGGGGAGAGTGGAAAGGGGGAGAGAAATGGAGGGGAGAGTGGAAAGGGGAAGAAAAAATGGAGGGGAGAGTGGAAAGGGGAAGAAAAAATGGAGGGGAGAGTGGAAAGGGGGAGAGAAATGGAGGGGAGAGTGGAAAGGGGGAGAGAAATGGAGGGGAGAGTGGAAAGGGGGAGAGAAATGGAGGGGAGAGTGGAAAGGGGGAGAGAAATGGAGGGGAGAGTGGAAAGGGGGAGAAAAATGGAGGGGAGAGTGGAAAGGGGGAGAAAAATGGAGGGGAGAGTGGAAAGGGGGAGAAAAATGGAGGGGAGAGTGGAAAGGGGGAGAAAAATGGAGGGGAGAGTGGAAAGGGGAAGAAAAAATGCAAGCAATGAATTTGAAACACAAGACATTACGAGTATACATGTAAACACACTGGAGGCTTAAGTTGTGCTTACTTTCTCCCAGGGTACCTCTGCACTTGCCGCAAGGGCTCCAGCCAAGCTGTTCAAGCAAGTAGCGTGAAAAGAACGAACGCTCCCTAACCACGCCATCTCACATGGTATGGGTAGATTCCTCGTTCCCAGACCACCAACTGAGAAAGTGGGGTCTGGGAACGAGACTACAGCTGTCGCAGACTGGAGCTACAAGCCACGCCCCTTCAAACGTCAAGGGCCAAGGGCGTTGGTCTCGCTGTATTGTCTTAGCACGTGCTTTCGTCAGCCATGACGCTGTCAGCTCTGAAACCTTGAATCATGCCGACTGTTATAGTAGGAGGGTGCTGTTCCCGTTGTGTCAATCGCCTCACAGCTGGCATAAGGAAACACTGGTGAGCTGAGTCTTACTATCGGCAGTAACGAAGTACATGAACGTGCGGAGTACAGTACATACCTGATGCCAAGCTGACTTGGCTAATCGATGGACTTCAGTATGAACTGGAACAGTGGAATGAGCAATGAAAAGAGCACATAGCTAACTAACTCTGCCTTACCTAGGCTGAGTTACCCAACTGCGGAATATAGCTAGGATGCTTGCCTCACTGCAGAATGTAAAGTGCATACCACCATGGAACCATTGCTAGTGTGCCTTAACACACTGATAATTTTGGTGCAAAGCCCAAGTTAGTATTGTACAAAGCAAGCTGCCTGCATTCACAGGTCTCGGACTAGCCCGAAGGGAATCTAAATGAGTGTGGGGACTTTCGAAAACAGTGTGTTGATAACTTCAGACATGCACACTTGCTAGCTAGCTACAAAACCAACTTGTTAAAGAACAGCATTTGCAACAGTGCTATGTGTTTTGACAAAATGTTGTTGTCCATTCAGCTCAGTTATTCTAGTCCATGTTCCCTTCCAGCAATTGGAGACACCATGGAGATCAGATTACCTAGCTGGCATTACCATATCAACTTACACAGTACTTTGATATGAGTGTAAATTACTCAAAGTTAATAAGCTTAGTTGTGGTACAAGCAGTGTTACTAAAGCACAGCACTACTATACCACACTCATTACAGGCTGGCTGCTTACACCTGTAGTGTCAAGTACTTGATTTTGAAGGTGTATAAACATCAGCATACCTGCTTACATTTTGTACTTGAGTTCAAGCAGATCCCAGGCCCCACCCAGCTTTCTGAGGAGCAAAGCTAGATCACAGTCATAGCTGTACGTAGATAATGCTTTCTAGTGTATATTCAGCTCCCTTAATTCTTCAGTTTGATTCTTGCGTAGTGTATACTGATTTGAGCACATTTGGCAGCCTCCAACACAATTAAGGTTGTAGAGTTTTGAATGAGTACGTAACACACCCTAGCTGCTCTATAGACACAATGACATGCATGTATCTTCCTTGCAGGCGCCTTCTGGTTGCTTTGGTACTTGGCCAGTTTCTTTCACTGATGTTATGTGGAACAGGATTGACAAGCTCTCTACTAGAAATACGGTATTCAATTGCTGTACCAACATCACAGGCATTCATCAACTACATTCTCCTGGGAATGGTCTTTGGAGTATGGCTGGCTCTTAATAAGAAGTTTCCCACTATACTGAAGGAAAACTGGTGGAAGTATGCTATCCTTGGAGTGATAGATGTGGAGGGGAACTACCTGATCATTCTGGCATACAAGTACACCACTCTCACAAGTATACAGGTTAGCCCAAACTACATAGGTAACTTTGAAGATCACAGCACAGTCACTATTGACCTAGCCTCGTCCCCAGGCTCATTTCCTCTTTCCGCACGCGGGAGGAAAGAGTCTGGTAACATTGGGGGGGGGGGGGGGGGGGGGGGGGGGGGGGGGGGTCAAACCATTGACTTCCGGCGGCTCAGACTCCAATCAGATTGCAGAACGAAATCACGTGAATACATGACTCTCTAAAGGCATGGCGAACAAAAATTACCCAGTCGCAAACAAGCAAGGACTGCTAAAAACTCGCTGTTAGTGTCTGACGGTGGCCTACGCAATGGCGATGTTGTCGAGGAAAGATAATTCGCCCGTTCGCTGTGTTGTAGCCCTACTAAGTGCCTCGAATTCGGAGTTTAGCGAGACCGGAGGAACGGCCAGCTTTTACTTACTACTGCACACTGTCGCTCAAGACACGAGGTGATCAGAGCCGTCACAAAGGTATTATAAGAGGAAAGGACAACCAGGACAGCTGGTAAGGCTAGAAATTTACGTGAGTAAATTGTAAGCTTACCTGCCTTGTAGACTTGATGCTGCAATTGTGCGATCAGTCTTATGTACGATTTACCTAACCACTTTGTAGTGCCTTTCTCTGTTTCTCCCCAACCGTGTGAAAACTTGCATACGTGTCCTCGCAAAAATCACATGATAGTTTTCAGAAATGGGGCGTGGTCACTGTAAATCACATGAATCATGACGTGGCGGAAGTAAACAGCTCCGACCCCCCAATGTTACCAGGCTCTTTCCTCTACGAGAAAGAGCCTGGGTACGAGGCTACTACTGACCCTTGTCCTTGGGCAAGTTGAAAATGCCAAAGTACGAAAATGGAATTACGGAAGCGAGAAGTACAAAAGCAAGAAGAAAAGTCACCTATCAGTGTCTACTGCCCTACTAAATCATTGACTATGTGTGTTGAAGCCTTGTAGCCAAAGGGCGACTGTCTTGATCCCAATCATGTGATTTTGGACTCCGGTCCAGCGAGCATCACTATTCATGGGTTTAGTATGCATGTTGCCACTATGGGTACATGGACTAACCATGTTGATGATGTTGTGACAGTGATACAGATGCGAGTGTTGTCGTGATTCCTCACTGAGAATCCTTGCCAGTGACTCAACCGGTGAAAAATACTCTTGAGATACTAGCAAATCATCACCATGCATAGTCTCAGAATGAGTACAAGACAAGACTGCACACACTATGTAATACCAAGCAACTCTGTTAGTGCTTGCTGGAGTGCAAGGTCCCTGGATCCGGCTCTCAGAACAGTCATCCTTTGGTTATAAGGCAAAGGTCACTAAGGCACTAGACACTGATAAGCAGCTTTTCTTCTCGTTTCCGTACTTTCATTTCATACTTCAATTTCCATGCTTCAGTATTTCCACTTGCTTCTTGTCCCTGGCAAGTGGTACGTACTTTGGAGAAGGTAGCCACATGTTTTTTTTATTTGCCTCGTTCTCAGTCTTTCCTCCTGCACCCTGATAAACAAAGAAGGAGCTAGGGGGAAGAGCCTGATATGGTAGTAATACAAAATAGACCATTGTAGTCTACATGATTATTTTGACCGTTAGTAATGTAAGTTGAGGCTAACAGTGAACGTCAGTTTGCTGCTTGGTGTTGTGTACGAGTCCGAAGAAACGTTTGTTTTCACAACAATACAAGGGTGAAAACATTCACTTGGCATGCACTAATACACGTATGTGCCGTCTTTGATAGTCAACACTTTCCTCGTATTCTACCACTCCATGTGATGTTTAGTCAGTTTTGGAACAGCACTGTCTATGTGTTAAAGCCTTAACAAACATTACATACATGTATATAATTATACCTTTTTCAGCGAAGCCATGAACAGTATGTGTGAGAAAAAAAAAGATGCAGCATACTTAGCATACCCTGTCCTTGTTAACTGGCTAATGAACTCCTAGACCTTCCATGAGTCTCAATAATGAGGGAAGAAAACCTGTTACCATGGTGATGGCTGCTAAAGTCTGATAGTGAGTCAACAAAAGGTTGTTTACACTACTTAAAGTAACTACTACTATATACAAATTTTGCCAATATCTTAGCATCCTAGGAACCCCACGCTTATGCTTGGCGCTATACGCCATTATATTATTCATAGCAGATACGCCCCCGGAAGCTCAACTCAGCACGTGTGTAGATAGCTTACTGCGTATAAGAAGCAGCAGCTGACACAAATTACATGAAAGACTGCAAGAGCCAAGGTCAGGTGGTATGACGCAAAACAAAGAGAGGGAATGTGTGCATGCTTCCAGGAGAGGTATGTATTGTTGGGCATGAAAATGTATGTGAGGATTCCACACATTGAGTGCGTGTAGTTTGCAAGGGCAGCAGTTTCTACTTCCATTCAGACTATAGCTGAAAGTCATTCTGGAACCTGAGTGGTCAATGGCTAGACCTGTAACTCACTAGGTACTTGATACTTAGAAGACTTCGTCCCCATAGAGGTCACGTAGTACCGAGTCGTAAGACACCGTTGCAGTAACAGTTTGACAGTGAGTAGCTATGGTCTAAATCAGTTTGACACTGCAGCGTAGTAATCTACAGGATTTATAAAGCCTGCACAAAGCCTCATAAAATCGCACGCTTCGCACTTGGGTTGTATATAGGGCTTTGCTTGGGCAGTGCAAATGTACATGCGAACATCAAACGTACTTCTTTATTTAGGTTAGATACCAAAGCATGGGATTTCACTTGAAAGAATTCGAATTTATGACAACTCTTTGTTCTTTGTGAACAGGAACAAGTCACAAAAAGTTTTCTGAACGAAAACAAGTGCATGTAGGGATGGAACCCTCAAAAACATCCAAACAAGATGGAAACGACACCACAACACTTTCACACCATTCGTACATCTTGCACGTGCCATTTTGCCAACTATGCACGCGCTCCACAAACTCTCAAGATGCACATTAGCCTATTTACACCCACTAAATAAACAAACAGTGGACTCACCACTGCTCACTCCACAGCCTTCCACGTACAAGATATCTGCCACGTTCAGCAGCAATAAAATTTCTTACATTCCAACATGCCATACAGACTCAGCACTGCTTGTGCACTACACAGCTTCTGCATACAAGACAGACCATGTCTGCCATGCTCAGTAGCAACTGCATTGCAGCCACCCACAACACAACTTCCGCAACCCTCCTTATGCACACAACTAACACAAGGCATAGTAGGCAAAATGGCACAAGATGTAGGGATGGTGTGAAAGTTGTTTTTGTGTCTTCCCATCTTGTTTGGATGGTTTTTGAGGGTTCCATCCTTTGTTTTCGCTTGCTATCTTCAGAAACTTTTTGTGACTTGTATGTACTGGGCTTCCTGACCACAAGTACTTAGCTGTACTCATCACACCTTGCACAATTCCAATTTACTGAAGCCCAGCAAGCAACTTCAAAGGCTTAGAAATTTAGTATCAACTCTAGCCTATGGTGGGAATATGTTCACCAGACCCTCCTCTCTTGTGTTTGTGTACCGTACCGAGGGTCTGGGAACGAGACTAGGAAGGTATTTGAGCATTTTCTGTGAAGGACATGAACTGTGTATCTTATGAGCTAGCCTCGTTCCCAGGCCCAAAGAGTAGGAGGTGGAATTCCACCGCCTCCGCATACTATTGATATACTTCCGTGCACTTGTGACGCCAATATTGATACTAAGCGTTACACTGTCCGTAGATTTATCATAGCAGCATAATGTAGTCTCGTTCCCAGACCGCACTTTTTTCGCTTGGTGGAAAGTAGTCTGGGCACGAGACTAAGCATAATGCTGGATAATGTGGATATGGCATGCAAAAGAAACTCACTCGATTGTACTCATCCAGCAGCTGATTTGAAGCTATTAACGGAAAGTGCGCACTTCCTTGGAGTCGGTTGACAAGAAGAAAAGGCTACTTACCATCGCAAAGGTAACTTGGGCTTCCATTGCACTTCCGTCTGCACTTTCTGCTAGAAGATCTTTGTTGACAAGCAGCGCAAGGCTGTTGGGCAAGGTGCTGAGATAAAAGCTGCTCAGGCTAGCTAGCTAGGCAGGTTTGATACTGTGGATTAGTGACGTCATGCAATCAACCGTGTGACTTTGAAGGCGTCATTGGCACCCTCCCACTGGTCAACACGTGGTTAAATCCGCGATAATTAAGCGCATGTGCGAACGGTTGAAACCAGGCCCTTTCTCCTCCTCCTCTTCAGGCCTGGGAAAACGAGGCTACTTATGAGCATAAGCATGTGAACATGTCAGCTTCTACAGTTTGCTGAAATGCTGAAATGCACACAATGCTGTTCTGGCTGTCGGTACACTTCACTCTACCAAGAAACTTAAGGAGTGTTTATTGCTGCAGTGTACTTTAGGTCTTGTGATAGAATACTATACCACAGTACAACTGTAACTAACCATTTCAAAAGATCAAAGTTGTAGTTGCTATGGAAGTGTAGTAATCGTAGAGAATAAGATAATTATGTCAACCATGTGTGGAAGGTGAATGGTTTTAGTCCTCCATTTTCTTCTTTCCCTCCCTCCCTCCCGCCTCTATTTTTCCCTCCCCTCCCCTCCCTCCCCTCCTTCTCTTCCTCTCTCCCTTTTGCCTCTCCCACCCCTCCCTTTCCTTACTATCTACCCCTTTCTTCTCTTCCACCTGCCCTCTTTCCTCTGTTCCTGCCACCTTCCTCCCTGCCCCTTCCTTCCTGCCCCTAGCTACTGGACAGCTTCTCCATTGCCTGTGTAATGGTCCTGTCGTTCATTTTTCTGAGGACTCGCTACAAGGTCATCAATTTCATGGGCATAATATTGTCCCTCATTGGCATTATCTCCCTGGTGCTTGCTGACCTGGAGGTGTCACAGCTAAATCAAGGTACGTACATGTAGAACTGCACACAATCTCAGTAGTACAGTGGAACCCTCTATTCCAGACTCCCTGAATAGCCAACTTGCACGATTATGTCATGTTCGTTTGGACACACCCACTATGGTATCACGAATGGTACCACTCCATTGAAAACATATGGCAAACAGCTACCAAGGTGAGTATTTATAAGCAGAGTGCACGTGTGTTACAGTATATCCGCCTAAAATTCTAGATATAGGATGTCCAGAAAATTCTCTACAAAGTGATACCTTCCACGTGTGAATCGGAAAAGCGGCTGTTGAGCAATGGCGTCTAAAGCGAGTGACAACGAGCTCTAATGTTTTGGAGAAAGACCTAGGTGATCGATTTCGCCTACAATCCAGCTCTGCGTCCCGAATTCTCACTATTTGGATAAATTTCCTCTACCATACACTGAACCAGGGCTTCTTGTGAAGTAGTGACTAAAACAATGCCTGCCTGTTTCTTGGCACACTACCCCCAACCCCGTGTCATTATCGACTGTACAGAACTATTCATACAGATGCCATCTTCATTTCATGCACAGTCACAGACCTACTCCACATATAAAAGCTGCAATACTGCCAAGGGTCTTGTTGGCATAGCGCTAAATGGATTTGTTATGTTTGGGTCACATCTTTATAGGGGGCATATCTCAGACAAGGCTATGACCCAAGACTATGGCTTGGTTGACCTCCTTGAACCTTGTGATGTTGTTATGGCTGTTAAGGGATTTGATATCCAACATCTACTTGCCCCCAAGAAGGCAATTCCCACCTTTTAGGAAAAGAGCGGCTAACATTGGAGGAGGAAGCAGACAAACGATGCATTGCCTCTGTATGTATTCGTGTAGAGAGAGCAATTGAATGCATCAAGAACTATCGTGTACTACAGGGAGTAATACCCATATCTATTCATGCGCGGTTGGACCAGATTTGGTTCATTTGTTGTATGTTTCCTTCATCCTCTTGTTGAGTAAGGCCACTCCAAGTTGTACTCTGGTTTCTGGTCAGAGACTTTCCCCAAATACATGAATTAGTAAATACTTTGTTAAAAAATTTCCTTGTAATTGCATGCACCACACAGGAAACAAAAGGAGGAAATAAGCACACACTGTTAAGCCCTCTTGATTGGTGGCTTTTCCTGGCAGTCCTGGCACTATGGATAGTTTTCTGAGTTGGGAGATGATTCAA
Source organism: Agelas oroides (assembly GCA_949130485.1). NCBI lineage: Eukaryota > Metazoa > Porifera > Demospongiae > Agelasida > Agelasidae > Agelas > Agelas oroides. The sequence goes on along the minus strand of OX422202.1, from coordinate 4,974,051 downwards.
CTGGTTCAGCACAGTACACACAGATGGGATCATACTTGGCAGTATATATAAGAGCTTTTTTGACTGGCTCAAAACAGGCTAGGTCCCTCAAGTAAACATTTACCAAGCGACCGGGTAGTTCAAGGTCTTGTAAGGGCGCACCACAGGTGAATGAATGGTCTTCTAAGATACCTCGGAGGTTTTCACGTTCCTTTCGAGAGAGCTTCTGCTTGGAGTACAACAATCGCCACAGTCAACATTCTTGACATGTTGGACACTTGCTGTAAAAGGAAGGGTCTTACTTCTCTGTGCCTTCTTTTTTTTTTCCAGTTCAGGGATGATACTTGTTTCGTAGTATTGCTTTACGGTATATCCAGATTCAGGTCCAATGGAGCGAAGGACTTTGTTGTCTGTCTTGCACACTACACTGCAATTAACCAGGGCCATCACGACCTATTGAAGAACAAGGATCAAATTGAGGGGGGGAGGGCCGCAAAACTAATAACAGCAGAAATCTGGAATTCAAAACGGATACGTAGATAGCCAGCTGCAACCTTGGGTACAGGTAGTAAAGGCTTGTCATCTGTCAAAGTGCTTTGCACCCGGGTTTCACAACAATTCCCAAGCCAACAAAAGCTGTTTATACTTTAATAGCTACCCCACAAGGTGTCTTCACATACACCACCTAACACACAGCAAAACCACTATGAAAATGTAAGCCATCACCACAGGGTACAATCAGAAACTCACCTGTCCAAAATTGGAGGTCAGTAGAACATGGAGCGTCCTCAGAACACACGACAAAAAATAAGCACAAGGTGACATTGTGCGCATGCGCAGAACATAATGACATAATGGCAAAATCCATGCGGCTTCAAAATAGGATGCGGGCTGCGGACCAGAAACCAGACTACAACTTGGAGTGGCCTAAACACTGCATTCATACAAGATAAATATCAATGTTATAATTTTTGCTGAGATTTGTTGGACTAACATACGGCGGAGTAGAAATTTTATTGACAACGTTTCAAACGGACGGTGCCGATCTTCATCAGGTCAATACAGAAACAGAGACAAATTTAGCATATATACTCGTGCAACCAGAAGTATAAACGGAAGTATAAATTACCCTGGATAATGAGTGATAGGAATAGATAGTCTAGCTATATTGTTGTTCCATATTGAGCTGATGTCAAGTCCTTGATCTTGATTGAAGTTGGGATGTCTGTGGATGTGGAGACCCTCCTTCACTCTTTGTTTTTCTCTCTACTGATGACAGTGCTGCATTCCCAGTCAATCCTGTGGTCTAACTCAATGGTATGCTGCGCTACGCCTGATCTCTCAACTTCTCCATTTCGGCAGTTACTTCTGTGCTCTGACAGTCTGGTTTTAAGAGTCCTGCCAGTTTCTCCCACATATCACAGTCTTGACAAGCGATGCAGTAGATGACTCCTGTTGTATCATTTGGGTCTGTGCGTGGTCTGACTCTGCTTAGGAGGGAGCCAGTTGTTCTTAAGTGGGGTACTGTCTCGGAACTTATATGGGCTTTTGATCTTCGTACTCACAGCAAGAGTTTTCCATATCAGTTTTTTGAAAGGGTATGTAGGCCCCATTTGTAAACTGTAACAACTGATGACTTTGATCGAGTCTGCTTTTCTACCAGCTTTCTTTGCAATAAACGTGATGTCATGAGCATCACATTTGCTTGCAGTTGCATGCAGACTTCTTTTTCAGATTGTACATGACTCATTTTGTGCTCAGTTGCACCACATCAGTAATATTATCAGTAGGGCTAGGTTGCTCCATTACGTCTTCAGATTTCATCTGCTGGAACAGGATAGGTGAAGCACTAGTATTCTGAGGAGTGGTGACATCAGGAGTGGTAGCCTGAGAAGTGGCGACAGGAGAAGAGGGAACATCAGTAAGGCTGGGCTGCTCCACTACATCTTCAGATGTCGATCATCTGCTGAATCACGGCAACTGAAGCAGCAATACTTCCTTAGGATATGAATATCATCTCCTCCTGTGAACGGACAAAATCTACTACTGTCTTGGCTTGCCTCTATCTCAAACCTTTCACCAAACTTCAGCACTGGAGAGCAAAGCATGAGCGCTGTCCTATGATACTCCATGGTTTGAACTCCTATTACTGGCAGTGTGGGTTTACTCAGCACCAGATTTCCATCCACAACAGTGTAGGGCTGAAGATGCCAATATATATGTTACAGCCGGATTACAAACCTTTGACCGGTTTTTAAACCGTTCAACCGGATTATAAGCTGGTCGGCCGGATTTAAAACCAGTCGGGTTTACAAGAAGTCATAAAGCGGGTCAATAAGCCGGCGTGCACGGTCAAAAAGCGGGCCCGCGCATGCGCTGGACGGCTTGCCACCTTGTGCGCGTGGTCAACGGTCTTTCACGATAAAAGCTACTGGAAAGAAGCTGCGAAACACAATCTGGGAATGAGGCTAGTCAGTTGTTAGTCTTAGCTTTAGTTTTTAGTCTCGCAAGCAAGACGCAAGCAAGACTCAACCAACGCCAGCGCGAATCGGATACCGAAAGCGATCCGCGCTGGCGTTGGTTGGGTCTCCGGCTTGGAAGATTACCTTGCTTGTATGCTTCTGTACATCGTTGGCCAGCTTTCATGCTGTTCAGACCACGGGCTGTTTGTTCGGCAAGTTTGTACAGCTTTCATGCCGTTCGGGCTGCTCGTAAACCTTTCAACGCGCTTCCAAGCCGTTCGGCCAGCTTTCAAACCGTTCGGCCCGGTTTCTAAACGGGACCACTTCGCTTTGTGTATTGAAAGCGGGCCAACCAGTTTGCAATCGGTTCGCAACATATATATGGAAATCCCACACGGATATTAGGTTCCTTGGTTAGTGCATACGTGTAGATAGTGGAGTGGGAGGGATTGGAAACGGCGTATATTAGCACCCGTTCACACCGACAGTCCGCGTTGTACCGGATGTTCACACATGGTGCAGAAAGTACTTCCTGTTTCTAATCTATGCCCACCAATGCCAGTCGACTAGGAGGTTTTCTTTGATCGAGGACGAAGAATGATAACTTCTTCAAGGATGATGGCGACCGTAGTAGTACCGCAGACTATTATCCCCCTCAGTTACAGGTAAGATAATAAAGCCACAGTAGCCAGCTAGCTTCGTGTATAGCATGTACTCTTCCATAGATATCTGACTTTACTATAGTAGATTTCAAGAAGACTATGATCTGTGGCTCGCTTAAAGATAAAGTAGGCTATTAAAACATTTGCAGCTGCAACTCAGATGTTCCAGACAGCACTAAAAACCGTACTGAGTCAGTGATGGTGGCTTCCAGCTTCCTTCACCCCAAGCTGCAGAAGCTAGAAAGCAAGCCCTGTTGTTGAATGTCTGGTACAAGAAACCAGAAAAACAACACATCTTGCAGCATTGTTCTGAAAATTTGATATATATAGCTAAGTTATCTGTACCCTTCAAACAAATTGCTTTTCAACATAGAAAACTACGGGTATTCAATGCTCTAAGGCACTTCGTAGGAAACTCTTCACTGATGATGTAAACAACTCATAATAGTAGCTATAGTAGATGCTAGTAGTATGTAGTAAACAATATACACCAAACAATGTACACCAGCACTAAAAATAGCTCTCAGACTCACAGGAAGATATATATTCAGTACCTTAGCTTCTCTGTGCGCCCACAAATGCATTCAGCTTTATTTTGCTACGCTCTCTATGGTGTAAAACACTCATCCCAAAGCGCTTCATTCTAACAAAAGCCCACTCAGTGGAAATATCAACAGTAGATCACAATATAACACGAAACACATACCTATTCTCCCCGTTCTTTCTTCTTTCTTAGCGAAAAAAACGGCTACTTCTTCTTCTTCCAAGTCGGGTAAGGTATGCAAAACCATGTCAAATTCCACTCTTTCGCTACTGTTTCAACACGCTAAGTATTGCAAGATAGGGTGCGCGTGATCCGTTTCCAATTCCTCCCACTCCACTATGTATGTGGTCAGTGCTGCAGCATCTTTGAGGTGGCGAACAGGTAATGGTAACTTGCTGTGATGATTGCTACTTGTAGACCTACACCCTACCGCATTTTTGTGCTTGAACAGGGCAACTTGACAGTCATCACTCCTGCTAATCACATCAAAGTATCCCCTGAAGAGGTTTACACTTTTGACACCTTATAGCTTCTCTAATCTCTTCAACAGCTTGACACCATACTTGGCATACTAATAATGGCCTTGTACAAGCACGATAGTCTTCATCCTAGAGAAAAGCATGTATAGATTAATTAATACTTGATGGTGACATGAAAACCAACCTCAGTCAGTCCTGATTCAGTGGTTCAAACAAGATCGGAAGCATTGAACCACCCCAATCTCATGTTAAATTCTAATGTTAAATTCTCCCCTAACTTATCCCGAACTCATGTGAAATTAGCCTATAGTGTGAGAAACAAACTCTTCATGAAAAAAGCTCTGAATGATTTACAAACTAAGTATCAGAAATAAACACAGACTGTATACAAATGTTTTGATCTGAGTCATTGTTAGCAGATTGCTTTGATCTGGTATACATCATGTTCTTTATCTATGAGTCCTCTCGGTTTGATTTCTGAATGCCAGTCGCGCAAAGTATTCAATTCCTGGGGATACCTTACCCCCCTGCCTTCCATCCCAGTCAAAATCCAAAATGCGAATTGCGATGAGTTGTTGACAACAAGGATGTTTTGGACATGTACGTAGATCCCCATGTACATACGTAACCTTCAGTATGCATTTTATCCACAGCATCTTTCAAAGCCGTATTCACTTGCTCGCTCGCAGGTAATCGTAGCGATGCTCCCCTTACTTTCTCCATTACGACAACATCCCAATTATCCGGTAGTACCTTCGTATACTTCAACTGTGGTGCTAGTGCGTGTTGAGCAAGAAGAGAGTGGACATCAGTTCCATAGTGTGAGCAGGAAAACTTTACTACAACATCTTCCCCTTTAAATTTGGCTTCAAACAACCACTTAACCTCTCCCATCTGCTTCTTGTATTCAAGACCATTGAAGTGTGGCCCTTTGTTGTGAGTGATTCTCTCCATCTGGGGACGTGAATAATATTCTTTTAGTTTTTCTACTGTAGAATGCAAAGCAACGAGAACATGTGCCGTCTTTGAAACTGCATGATTGGGGTCACGAGGTAAAAACAGTAGAGAAATACAAAGGGTCTGTGCTTCCATTCCAAGCTGCCCCAAACACCTGCAAATAGTAGCACCCAACGACAGCAACCAATAGCATTGGTGCACGGTCCTGAACTTTGTTTCTTAGCATCTGTACAAGGACGCTCAGTTGGGTTGAACCATACTACTTCTGGAACCATGCCTTTTGGAAACAAGGACTACAGGACACCTTCACATGGACTATAAGGTGAATAACCATGAGTTTGGGGTGATTCAACCCTACTGAACCTTCTCCAACCACTGTACCACGGGACTATAGGGTAATTACACAGTTTGGGGTGGTTCAACCATTCCAAACCTCTGCGAAATACTGCACTGTGAAGGAACATGGACTATAAGGTGAATAAACATGAGTTTGGGGGTTGTTCAACTCTACCAAACCTTCTCCAACCACTGTACTATGGAGGGAGCAAGGGTAATTTCACATGAGTTCAGGGTGGTTCAACCCTACTGAGCAGCTTCGATCTACTGCACCACAGAAGGAACATGGACAATAAGCATGAGTTCAGGGTAGTTCAATGCTTCTGAACCTGATCGAACCACCGTATGACACAGGGAACCAGGTCTGTTGGGGAGTGTAACATAAGTTTGGGGTGATTCAACCCTACTGAACATTCTCCAACCACTGTACTACGGAAGGAACAAGGACTATAAGGTAATTTCACGTGAGTTGGGGGTGGTTCAACCCTACCGAGCAGCTTCGATCTACTGCACCACAGAAGGAACATGGACTATAAGGAGAATAAACATGAGTTCAGGGTAGTTCAATGCTTCTGAACCTGACCGAACCTAGCCTCGTTCCCAGGCCCTGCGCGTTCGTCGCTTGCAGTACGAAATTCGCACAGAGAGCCTGGGCTCATTCATCACGTGATGCGTGCCGCAGCTTACGTCACGACCCTTCTACTAGAATCAATGATGTCATAGATGAGCTGGCGCCTTGTTTACCGTTGAAAGAGGCCCCCCGAGATCACAGTAATGGTTCGCGTGCAAACTTACCTAAGTGTTAAAAGTCTCGGCAGCGGAAGAGCACAAGCTGCCATGCTTAGCTGGATAGTAGACGTATATATTCAGATACCTTGGCCACATCGTGTTACTAGGTCGAACCTGGATTTTGGCTCCTCGTCTTCTTCAGCTCGAGTTTACTATTGTAGTCTATCGTACGCGTGTGACCTGTTTCAGGTTCTTCCAACTCCATTTGTGGTTATCTGGGTACAACCAATGCTGCAACACGGCGCGGCCATATCTGGTGTGACGTAAAAACGCGTCCTGCGGCACGCATCACGTGATGAACGAGCCCAGGCCCTCTGCGCGAATTTCGTACTGCAAGCGACGAACGCGCAGGGCCTGGGAGCGAGGCTAGACCGAACCACCGTATGACACAGGGAACCAGGTCTGTTGGGGAGTGTAACATGCATTTGAGGTAGTTCAACCTTTCCGAACCTTCTCCAACCATTCAATTTCTGTTAGTCATTTGTACTGCACATCATGTACATGCGTACACCTAGTAATTATGGCCATTTCAGGATTGATGACAAGCCCAGAAGGTTCAACTTTGATGTCCCTTTTCTTGCATCGACTGCAGGTAGGCGCTGACTGCTTTGTCTTCATTGTCTTTCCCCCCAAGCACACGAGAGAGGGATCAGCTGGTGTGCTCGCTGGTTTATGATTGAGTTCACAAATGAAAATGGTGAAGTGTTTGGACGGCGTTTGCAAACACAACCAAAAAGGAAGCCGTTATCCTCCATCAGTGTTCTTCATACCATGAAGAAGACTGTCCTCTTGTTTTGGCTGCCCTGGAGCAGCACTTACTCTGTTCAGTACCACTTCTTCTGGAGTAAGAGAGGCACATGGCACTAGAGATCACAATTGCTGGTGTGTTCTCATCTACCTGCAAGCATAAGAGGTGAAGCTGCTTCAATAGCTAGAGATTTACAGTCATTTGCTAACATTAGTGTGGCAAACATCTTTTGTTGAGACTCAAGCCTTGTACAAAATGACAAACCTGTTCTTCCGATATAGGTCGCAACTGTGGTTCAGTGCATGCTTCTTGTGCTCTTCCATTCGGAGAGCTGCTGCTTCTGCTTTGCACTTCCATATGTGTGGTATACAAACTGGATCTTTGAAAAGAGAATTGCTAGCGGATGTTTTCGGTCTGTTCCACTGTACATGTTTTGTCTTCAGGAATGGCAGCTAGGCCAAGTTCAACGTAGTCAACGATGTTGTACAACAATGCAGCAACATGCTTGCAGCATCCATGCTTTGCACTTGCAGTGTGTACCAATGACATAGCCAGTCGACTTACTTACATCTACAGCAACAACAGTAGCTTCCAGTTGTTTTTCATGGATGGCTTCACCTCAGCGTGGAAGATGCAGTGGTTGTCGGAGAAACTACCAGGATGAAACCTTACGACTTTTACATGGTCATCTCGAAAAAGACGGTACCGTTGCTCCTCGTGTTTCATTGCCCTAGCCCTGTACGTATCAGTTGCTACACTGCACTGATTCTCAGCAACAGTCTCAGAGTTTGTAATGAGGTGGGCAAAAAGACAACCATAGTTAAATGATGGGAGCTGCTGCAGACTTGATGCATCTGATGGAAGGGTATGTGGCAGTGGTGACACAACCTGGGGGTTTTGTGCTTGCAAGCGGCGGAGATGTACTCCACCATCAGGGCCAACAAGCTTATGGTCCAACCCTGCTGCAATATAGTCACAAACTCTGTTGTACAAACATAGGTGTTTATTGCTTGGCAAGTCACTCTAGTATACCCAGCCTTGTATTAGATCATATGATTACCGCAGATTAGCTAGTAGCTTACCATTTGACAAGATCAGGCTTTCTGCCAGTAGTGTTAGCCCCCTGCACTTTAGCCAATGCTTAAGTTTCACAACGTGGAGGGTCACCGCCGCTCCAGGAATGTCTTTCTCACTGAGTTGAACAGAGGATCTGCTGCCCTGTTGTGAGTCCTGAATAGCCTCATTCCCAGGGTAGGAGAGCCTAGGTTCTGTTTATAAGCCCACAGGTACGTTCAGGTTCCGTGTTGTCACTCACTTTAGACACAACAGCCGCTTCTCCGATTCACACATATCTAGAATTTTAGGTGGATATATGTGGCAGTCCCAGGTAGAAATCGAACATTATTTTGTCACGTATTTCAACCAAGGCATGTTACTGTGTTCGAAGCACTGTAGCGCAAAACTTCCGTGAAGGACGGGGCTCATACATGCAGCCCAGATGCATGAATTCCTGATAAGTCCATGTAGCACATATGAGCCTCGCCTCGTACCCAGGCTCTTGGTGGGCGGGGAAAAGAAGAGCCTGGTATCCACTGTTTGCGCATGCGCTTTATTTCCCAGAAATCTTGGGAAATCGGGAACTATCGTGTTATATCCGTACAACCATGATGTCATAACGTATACTTTGTCTGCACATTTTCTGACCAACAATGGAGTTCTTTCGATCGTTCGTTCTCCTGTGCCCTCCAGCGCCCTTCAACAGGATATGTGTCTCAAGACAGTACAGGCATATAGCTTCCACTTTGGACACTTACTGTGGAAAATACGTGTTTATATGGCTACTGCCTGTTAAGTCTGTATGATATGAAGTGTTACCGTTTGTCATAGACTGCAGGAACTGATTGCAAATCAGGGCGGTGTAGCGCTAGGTGTAGTGTAGTTGTTTTGGTCTACGCTGAGCGGTACTCCAGTAGTATAATATACTTGTTAAAACATACGTCACACTATCAATCACGTGGATGCGTATTACGCGTTCCCCTTCCACTATTGTGTACATGTGTTCAGCAGTGGATAATTACGTGCATGCACGAACAGTAGGCACCAGGCTCTTTTTCTCCCCGCCCACCAAGAGCCTGGGTACGAGGCTAGTATGAGCCCCGCCCTTAACTGAAGTTCTGCACTACAGCGCTTTGAACACGGTGATGCGGTCAAAATACCAACAGAACAATGTTCGATTTCTACCCGGGACTGCCACATATGTTAACGCTTGTGCGCTGTGCTTCTAAATACTCACCCTGGTAGCTGTTTTCCATACATTTTCAATGGAGCGGCATCGTACGTGATACCGTAAGTGAGTGTGTCCAAACGAACATGACGTAATGGTGCAAATTTGCTATTGCGTACTTTCGCAATTATCTAGACAAATGCATGCCTATAGAAACCGCCCCCTGATTTATGAACACCTCGATATTCCATAAAGCAGATAGGTTCCACAGCCCCACCAGTACCTGAACTGTAAAAAACTCGCTCGATAATGCAGACTGCTTTTGTAAGATTATGTGCCTCACCAGTGGAGTCAAAGACTGGGCATTATATTATATGGCACTGTTGTTCATTATGCTAGCCTTTTTTGCCATCGTACAACTACAGAGAGGTCCATAAATGCGTCCTCATCATGTTCAATAGTCCAAGCACACATCACCACACCTACTGGAAGTGTACCGGAAGTCCCTGAATTATGGATGCCTCCATATTCCGGACACATAGTGGTGGTCCCTATGGTGTTTGCTTTAGAGGAGTTCCACTGTATTTTGTGTACAGTTGGCTTAGTTCGAACAGATGGTTTGATATGAGTATGTTACACATCCTAGTTGCATGGAGATAGGGTAGAAGAGGTAGAACAGACTCGTTATGGGTCAACTGCAGTACACATGAGTTGTTCCTAGGCCTTTTCCACCATGTAAGGTAGCATGTCCCTTCGGCATTTGCATGCACATACAATAGAAGACTGATCTCCAGACGTACTAACAGAATACTGGAACTTGATTTTGTTTACAGTCGGTACTCAAAATACCAGAGCATTTGTGCCTAAATCCAGTTAACTCCAGCTGTAATGTAAAGAGTGTCTCTCCCTGCTGCAGCAGTTCTTGTTCCATGTTGGTAGCTTTTCAAGGACCAGAGATATACCGTATAGCCAGAAATATTGGTGGTCTTAAAATTTAGCGGTTTGGCCCCAAACCGAGCATAAAAAATATTGGCGGAATTTAAATTTGGCGGTGGTGCGCATTACGTCATCATCAACATTGTGTGCACGTTTATCTGGGAGTGTTGCCATCCTCTCACTTGAGGTACTTGAGCAAAGCTGTGAGTTCACAAATTTGCTAAGAAATATAACTGGCAGCGTGCTAGCGCCAGGCTAGCTACATGTTCAACTCACATAGAGGAGCGCCGGGCAGGGCCAATGCATTATGTCATTGCGCGTTGCGGACAAAAATAATATTGGTGAATTTTAATTTGGTGTTATCAACCCCGACTGCCAAACTGCCAAATATAATTCCCCATCAACTTTTCCAGCTATACAGTAGCTAGTTACCACTAGCTAGATCTGTCGCTGCCAAAACCTTGTTCACCAACTTAATGTACATGGGACTAGCACACTGGTTGTATTGGTGCCTACTGCATACTGCACAATTATTGTCGTATTTCAGCCTCAGACCAACTCAAGGGAGACCTATTCTGCCTTGGAGGGGCAGTGCTGTATGCTATTGGGAATGTGGCGCAGGAGTATCTGGTGAAGAACCACTCCATCTCAGAGTACCTTGGACTACTTGGGGTGTCAGCAAGCATCATATCTGGAGTACAGCTGTGAGTTATATACATAGTGTATAATTACTCTTGACACCCCGCATTCTGTAAGTAGCCAGATTTGTCTACACAACTAGTTTCCAGCCCTCATACAGTAGATGCTCACACTCCAGCTACTTCTCTCAAGCATCTCTGGTACCCATTTTCACTTATACTGCTCGGGCTGGGTAGATCAGGATATCAGTAGCTTGCAGAGTGAAAATGCGACATGGATGTTGACCAGGCAATCCTAGCTACCTCATATGTAAACTAGGCTGTGCAATCTTTCAAAAGAAGCAAGAGTGAGCTGTCTCATTCACTGTTTGCAAAGACGTTTTGAATTCACAATCCAGTTTATGTGATGTAACAAAATATTATATGGTATAGGCAGGTTACCAGACTACTTTCCCACTCAGTATGTTTGTCTTGGTATAAGACGACACTCTTGCTGCTGACAAGTGTGTACAACGTATGTCAGTCATGTATTGTAGTCACCTTCCTAATAAGGTCAAACGTACGTATCTGGCCAATAAGTGACTACATGAGGTTAATTAGACAGACTCCCCGTATATATTGTACATGGTAATTGAAGTTTGTGCTCCCAATTCACATGTGTGAGTGCTTCAACAAATGTTTCCTAGACCACTAATACTTAGCTAACCAGAAGCGCTAGATTCCAGTTTGGGGGAAACTGGTGAATTGTGTTCACAGTATGACATCTAATTCCCATTCTGATGCTAATTTGTAGTCTGAGAATGAGTCTGCATGCTGAAGCATCAGTAAACGACTTCTAACGAAGCGGATGACTTAGACACTGTCCTTAAAGGCATCTCCGCTTGAAAACATGAAGGTAGCCATAGAATCAGCCATTGGCCAAGGCAGCAGCTTGGATGCTGCGATTTATGTGTTGAGGAGATCTAAAGCACAACTCATCTTAAAAAGACAGTAGCAACTTCTACCTCGGTCATTTGAGAGTAGATTAGTTCATTTTACTTAGTGTATGGGCTGCGCATCATTCCATAAGTTGGAAGTCACACCATTCCGTGATTTGGAAGTCGTCTGCCTCTTGCCACTAGCATATTGTTGTTTACATAACATTTAATTAGTGTGGGTGTGATTGAGGATACCAAGTGTGGTGCATACATGACACTCTGTGCCTTACACATCTTTGAGCGTTTTAGTGTTTGTAAAGTTCTTGGTTAGAGCTCCCATACCTATACTATACGTGCCTGAGTATAGTAAAGGTATGGGAGTTGAGGTTTTAGTTGGTTGTGTACATAGTGCCATGAGAGCTAGACAAGTGGCAAGTCAAATTGTGTCTCAATAAGCTTAGCATGGAGCTTTGACGCCTGATTTAAGAAACAGTTCCGACTTGATTCAAGTAAACTTTCAAGCAGGAAACTGAACCAAAAGTTGAGGGTGGGTTCTCTTTCATGAGCAAGCCAGCAGTCTTTTGCAAGACTGCGGAACCCCATAATGAAATTATATCACATACCCAAGCTGGCATGCAAAGCTGGCTACCTTCTATATAGGCTTACGTATGAGCACTGTTTAAATTCACACGTCTCACTGCAGGTTGATACTGGAGAGACCAACATTGGCCAGAATAGACTGGAATATGGACATCAGTAAGTTTTCTGCGGCTGACCATTCTACCCACCAGATGTGTTTGACTCACTGCAAATCTACTACATTTTACCATATGGTTGGTAGTTTTTACGGGTACAAATTTTCACAAAACCGGCCAAAATTTGGGTTTCAGAAATTTTCACGGTTTTAATTATTGCGGTCGGGGAATCTGGGACCCACGCGTTAGCTTAGTTAGCAAAAATTTCGCGGTTTTAATTTTTGTGAATGGCTTTTGACTCGCGAAAAACGTGAAAATTAATACCTTGCGAAAATGACCAACCATGCGGTAATAAGTGCTTCAAAGGTGCTTTAACAAACCATCCTTGTTGTTCATGAACAATTAGTGAATCACGTCTTCCTGAAAAAGACAGGCCTAGATGTTATGCAAGTCACCCACTGCACAGGATGTGTTTCAGCCAACACCAGCCCTGGGCGTCTGGGAGCGAGGCCTGGGAGTCTGGGAACGAGGCCTGGGAGTCTGGGAACGAGACCTACAAACCCCATGTAGCTATAGTCAGAGAGTCAGTAGACTCTCTATGTAGGGATGGCGCCGACGCGCAATATATGCAATACTTAAGCAAAAGTCGTATACCTTCACCACAAACACACAAAAAGTTTATTTAAGCATCCAGGCTTCCTCTTTGAGTGCCTTTGTGATCAGCAAGACTCATATAAGTGGCCAAAAGCCACGCGGAAGACAGCTAAACGCAAAAGTGTGCAATAGCAAAAGTGCCATTTTTCGTATTCTTCTTTTTTTCTTCGTTACGACTTTTGTTCAAACAACAATAACTCAAAAACGGTTCAAGCACTCACCATAATTTTAGCACGAAACTGATGCTTATCACAGTGCGGAGCTCTACGACCACTCAGCGTCTTCATAGCTTCAAGTTCACCCTGGTCAACAAAAGCCATTCACAACACTCTGAGGCTGCTGTGCGTTGCTTAGGACGCCATTTTCAAATTTTGTACGCATGCGCACACGAAGTCTCGTTCCCAGACCAAAGACCACGGTCATTGGTCTGGAAGCGAGACTAGTACAGACGCGAAATCGCCAGCGGGCAGTACGCTTGGCTGTCACGGTCTTTTCCTCCCGCCGGCATTGGGCAAGGCTTATGAACACTACGTAGGTAAGGCGCTGCATTCAGCTGCCTACTTGTAGCTACACTAAAAATAGCCTTTGAACTGTAAAGCTAGGATGGTCAGTTGTCAGTAGGATAGTAGTTTCTGTGCTGCAGCTGGTCAGTTGTCATGTGATTGACAACTGAAATTGGTTTCACACAGTTTGGTAGGAAGAGTGGTTGGCCGTTCATCAGGTTCTAGCTGGCTATATTACACATAGGCCTAATTGAGTGGTTGGCCCTTCATCAGGTTCTAGCTGGCTATATTACACATAGGCCTAATTATTTAATACATGCCTGGAACCACTACTAAACTGTCAACCCTGTTTCAAGTTCTGGTGTTGTGATTATACTTACGTGTAACTGTAACTGAGATTAACATCAAAAAAGTACAGAAACAAGACTTAAAAAACATTAAAAATGTAAAAAGATGTAGGGATGGCATGCCAAAAAGTATGCAAACAAGGTAGGGATAATGCATGAAAGCAAAGGTCAACATATTGGCAAAGCCCCATCCCTACATCTTTTTCACACTACAGTTGATGCAATGCTGCTAGATCATATTAGCCTCGTCCCTGAGCCAACATGTGGGAGAAGGAATGTGGCCTGGGGACGAGGTTAAAACCATGCCATGTACTTTAACGACACTATCATAAGTCTGCAGTCTACTCCAACTGACTGCTTAAGTTGTTGAAGAGGTTCTGTATAACATAATGCTACCAAGAGGGTCATACTATAGCCTCATTACCAGGCCATGTGGGAGGAGGAGGTGGCCTGAGAACGAGGCTACAGCTATGAACTGCCAGTAATAAAGGTTGTGAACTTGTGGTACGTTTTAGGAAGACCCCCATGCACTAACTGTAGTGTGAAAAAGATGTAGGGATGGGGCTTTGCCAATATGTTGACCTTTGCTTTCATGCATTATCCCTACCTTGTTTGCATACTTTTTGGCATGCCATCCCTACATCTTTTTACATTTTTAATGTTTTTTAAGTCTTGTTTCTTGACATAAGGATTGATTGTGGCTATCATAAATAGCTGCTTTCTAATTTACCCTATCTACAATAAGCTGTTTGTATTGACACTTGACAGTGTTTGTAAGATTACCTACATAGTAGTCCAAAACCCAGTAGTCAACTGAGACACAGCATTCAAAAGAACAGCAGTTAAGGGCCCAGTAGTCAACTGAGACACAGCATTCAAAAGAACAGCAGTTAAGGGCCCAGTAGTCAACTGAGACACAGCATTCAAAAGAACAGCAGTTAAGGGCCCAGTAGTCAACTGAGACACAGCATTCAAAAGAACAGCAGTTAAGGGCCCAGTAGTCAACTGAGACACAGCATTCAAAAGAACAGCAGTTAAGGGCCCAGTAGTCAACTGAGACACAGCATTCAAAAGAACAGCAGTTAAGGGCCCAGTAGTCAACTGAGACACAGCATTCAAAAGAACAGCAGTTAAGGGCCCAGTAGTCAACTGAGACACAGCATTCAAAAGAACAGCAGTTAAGGGCCCAGTAGTCAACTGAGACACAGCATTCAAAAGAACAGCAGTTAAGGGCCCAGTAGTCAACTGAGACACAGCATTCAAAAGAACAGCAGTTAAGGGCCCAGTAGTCAACTGAGACACAGCATTCAAAAGAACAGCAGTTAAGGGCCCAGTAGTCAACTGAGACACAGCATTCAAAAGAACAGCAGTTAAGGGCACAGTAGTCAACTGAGACACAGCATTCAAAAGAACAGCAGTTAAGGGCACAGTAGTCAACTGAGACACAGCATTCAAAAGAACAGCAGTTAAGGGCACAGTAGTCAACTGAGACACAGCATTCAAAAGAACAGCAGTTAAGGGCCCAGTAGTCAACTGAGACACAGCATTCAAAAGAACAGCAGTTAAGGGCCCAGTAGTCAACTGAGACACAGCATTCAAAAGAACAGCAGTTAAGGGCCCAGTAGTCAACTGAGACACAGCATTCAAAAGAACAGCAGTTAAGGGCCCAGTAGTCAACTGAGACACAGCATTCAAAAGAACAGCAGTTAAGGGCCCAGTAGTCAACTGAGACACAGCATTCAAAAGAACAGCAGTTAAGGGCCCAGTAGTCAACTGAGACACAGCATTCAAAAGAACAGCAGTTAAGGGCCCAGTAGTCAACTGAGACACAGCATTCAAAAGAACAGCAGTTAAGGGCCCAGTAGTCAACTGAGACACAGCATTCAAAAGAACAGCAGTTAAGGGCCCAGTAGTCAACTGAGACACAGCATTCAAAAGAACAGCAGTTAAGGGCCCAGTAGTCAACTGAGACACAGCATTCAAAAGAACAGCAGTTAAGGGCCCAGTAGTCAACTGAGACACGGCATTCAAAAGAACAGCAGTTAAGGGCCCAGTAGTCAACTGAGACACAGCATTCAAAAGAACAGCAGTTAAGGGCCCAGTAGTCAACTGAGACACAGCATTCAAAAGAACAGCAGTTAAGGGCCCAGTAGTCAACTGAGACACAGCATTCAAAAGAACAGCAGTTAAGGGCCCAGTAGTCAACTGAGACACAGCATTCAAAAGAACAGCAGTTAAGGGCCCAGTAGTCAACTGAGACACAGCATTCAAAAGAACAGCAGTTAAGGGCCCAGTAGTCAACTGAGACACGGCATTCAAAAGAACAGCAGTTAAGGGCCCAGTAGTCAACTGAGACACAGCATTCAAAAGAACAGCAGTTAAGGGCCCAGTAGTCAACTGAGACACGGCATTCAAAAGAACAGCAGTTAAGGGCCCAGTAGTCAACTGAGACACAGCATTCAAAAGAACAGCAGTTAAGGGCCCAGTAGTCAACTGAGACACAGCATTCAAAAGAACAGCAGTTAAGGGCCCAGTAGTCAACTGAGACACGGCATTCAAAAGAACAGCAGTTAAGGGCCCAGTAGTCAACTGAGACACGGCATTCAAAAGAACAGCAGTTAAGGGCCCAGTAGTCAACTGAGACACAGCATTCAAAAGAACAGCAGTTAAGGGCCCAGTAGTCAACTGAGACACAGCATTCAAAAGAACAGCAGTTAAGGGCCCAGTAGTCAACTGAGACACAGCATTCAAAAGAACAGCAGTTAAGGGCCCAGTAGTCAACTGAGACACGGCATTCAAAAGAACAGCAGTTAAGGGCCCAGTAGTCAACTGAGACACAGCATTCAAAAGAACAGCAGTTAAGGGCCCAGTAGTCAACTGAGACACGGCATTCAAAAGAACAGCAGTTAAGGGCCCAGTAGTCAACTGAGACACGGCATTCAAAAGAACAGCAGTTAAGGGCCCAGTAGTCAACTGAGACACGGCATTCAAAAGAACAGCAGTTAAGGGCCCAGTAGTCAACTGAGACACAGCATTCAAAAGAACAGCAGTTAAGGGCCCAGTAGTCAACTGAGACACAGCATTCAAAAGAACAGCAGTTAAGGGCCCAGTAGTCAAAAATGATTCCTGATTTGTAGTATATAAATACCTCCATGTAGTTGAGTGTACACTGAACTAGAATGTGTGCTGTCCTTGTGTGGTCATGGTAGTTGCATCACAACACACAACATACACACACGCAACAGTTCTACTGTTCCTGGTGTTTGGTGTATGCATGTTCCTGTTCTACTCTGTCATGACGGTGGTGATGACACTCTCCAGTGCAGTGGTCGTCAACCTCTCACTGCTCACTGCTGATGTCTACACACTATTCCTTGGACTCTTTCTCTTCTACTACAAGGTACATACTGCCACTACATACATATGACAAGACAGGCAGTCTCAACTGATATGCACATTCTGCACAATCAGTAGAACATCTTCACAATTTTCCTTTTGACATGAAGCAAAAATAGAGGGAAGTGATTCAGAAAAGCCAGCTGTTGCTACGAAACAAACCTAGGACACCTCTACCATGTGCTGAGATACAACCGCAAGGGCGACTACCTGCAGCATTCACAATACTCCATATATGTATGTACACATAGGTGTGTGACTGTAACATTCAGTATCACCTGTGCAGTACATGTAGAGATTGTGAGGACTAGTGGTTGTTGTAGCTCAGTGGTAGAGCACTGGTTGCTCAAACCAGGAGCCCTGGGATCGATTCCTGGTGACTACAAGCTTTTCTTTTTCCTCTGTTTTTATCTCAAATGTTTTGTAACTCAACCACTGTACACAAGTTCAAACCACACCCCAAGATGCTACGCAATTTAGTGCTACACCTATAATGGCCTCTAGCCTCATACCCATGTTTGCATGTTTGATGCACAATGCACAATGAAGAGAACAGCAGGCTGGGTAGAGCGCCCTATCGCTCTCCCTCCGCTTCATTGATCTTTGCTTGGCTGTCTCTGTTGCACGTCAAGCCCTCTCTCGTTCTTTGCTTCGCCATAGCTTGTCTTCCTGTTGCGGTGGTTTCAGGGGCTCTTCTGGAAGAGTTCGGCCGAGTATTCATTGTTCACTACAAGTAGCAAAACAACTCTAACCCAAAGAATTATTCGGAACAGAACTTTCTAGGTGTGCACGTGTTGTTGAAGCACTTGTATAGTGTCCGAACACGGCACACATACGTGTGCACTGGACATGCGAGGTACGATACATATATATATCAGAGAAATTCCGCCGTTCAACTCACTAGTGTGGGGCTCGCTCATGCTCACCCCAATTAAAAGGTGAACTTAACAGCACTTGTTTGTTTGATTGCTCAGTGGATACTGGCAGGCAAAGACACCTGCAGAGCTGGTTACGAAGCATTATATTTGATTGTGCAAAGCGTGTCTTGTGAGCTGGACACTCTGCTTAAGTTAACTTAATAATTATCTCTTTAAACCCTAATTTTTCACACTTGAGACTACTTTTAGCCTATACATGTCACGCACTGTATCTCCATTTCTGTCTAAGCCCTGACTCAAAAACTGAACCCAAGTCTGCTTTCAGTCTTAATAAGTAGACTCGTGACCTTAACCACACCCACTCATTAACCAGCATGCAATAGTCAGTATTTAAAGGGCTAAAGAGTTAATTATTCTTTCTGGCCCTGTCATGGAAATGTCTCACCACACCTCTTTTCACATGGGTTGGATGATAGGACTCAAAGTGGAGATATTGGTTCCTGTAGGCGGGTTTCCTGTAGCCAAAGATGTCCAAGCTGCCATTCTCCCTTCTCCTCTTTTCCACGTAGTCAGTCTGATCCTATCAAGATGACAGAGGAGTCCTTCCACGGAGCTTTTATTTCAGGGATCTCCTTTAAGAGGAGTTGCACTGCATAGTGACTTAGCCCTTTTGTTTTGCTACAAACACTTCATGGTACCTACTATTCTGATTATTAGTGCAGCAGCCTTCTGTATATAGAATTGGATTAACAACAAGAATTGAGTTGGTTGGATCTACCACTCTATTATAATAGCACTGGAACTAGTGTACGTTCACACTAGTTCATACATACGCTTTTTGAGCGTCCTTAGCAAATTGTAGTCCTGTCTTGTGTCCATTGCTTACATACAACCAAAAATAAATACTGGTAAAAGTTAGTCACTTTGAAAAAAATCGATGAATCAACAATTGAAGGGCTGAGAAGCATAGTGGTCTAACCCACAAATGTTGAGTTAGCCCCCCCTAACATGGGAATACTCTTAAAATGCATTTCAGAAGATGCTGAACATTTAGGAATTTGAAATTTCTGACCACATGTTCATATGGTATGTACGTTTTTTATTGCATATTTGCACAATTCATGCAATTTCCAGTACTTGATTTTGGGTTAGACCACTATGCTTCTCAGCCCTTCAATTGTAAGTGCATAAAAGTGGAAACATTGTTAAAAATGAAAGGTTTTGTTAATGCAAAAATTACTATTCATTTCAGCACTATATATCACCCAGCATTGTAAATTTATCACAAGAATAGATGAATATTGCTACTAGTATCAGGTTGTTATAACCATCTGCTTAAGTTCAAATTGATTTTGTTGTTCTTTTGCAGTTCTCACTGTTCTACATACTCGCATTTATTCTTGTGATCTGTGGAGTGTTCATCTACAATCTCAAGCCACCCACAAAGGCACGTCGAAGCACCAACACAGAGTCTCAAGACAAAGACAAGTCACACAATAGGAAAGGTGATGGTACAGCATCAAGAGCAGGTGGAGGATTGCTAGAAACACAAACCATTGATATGTCCAGCCGCAGTAGAACACGTAGCTCTTCAGTTGGAGGATTATATGGAAGCATTGAAAAAGAACCCTCCAAGCCATCAAATTCAGCCATCAGTGAGCATGCAGTCAAGCCATGAGGTTTTATGGAATAGTGAATGTAAAATGTGTGGTCTATGCATGTATACCTTTGTCAGTTTGTGTTCACATTCAGCATTATGTGCTCATCATCATGTAGTTTACGTATTGCTCTAAATTATATATATCACTGTTAAAATAGGTCTAAATTATCTGTTCATGTGCTGAGTGTCTTGAGTACAATTCAAGGCAGTCTTTGAAAGGGTTGATATCTGTTGGCATGACTTGGTATGGGGAATTACTTGGTCATTATTTGGATGAGCATTAGTTAGCCCTAATCTCTGTTTAAATGAGACGAATTCTTGCACATACCCAAGCAGTTTTGTCGTCTACAAACCTTTCATTTCCAGATTCCATACCATAAAGCTGGTGTATGCAGTATAACATATGAAACTTAAGTTCAATGATGTGTGGACTAACACATGTGCTTGTTGATCTGCACTAACTGCAGAGTCTTGCATGCAGTCTCATTGTGTTAACATGACATTGTGGTTAATAAATCATCAGGTGCATGATAATGGTGCTGCAGGTGGTTGATGATGACTGGCTGTACTAAACTATAACAGTGCTCAATGTACAATAGGCGTCAATAAAATGTTCCCGTATCGTAATTAGGGTTGGGCAGATTATATTTGTTACCCATTATGCTATTCCAATATGCTCAAAATTGTACCAATTATGCCTAAAATTATGCCCAAAAATTGCCGATTATGCTCAAACTATGCCCATTATTTCTGGAAGGAGCAAAATTGTATGTTCATTTTACACTGTACAAATTGAAACAGGATGGCAGTTTATTGACCATTGTAGTCTCGTGTGGCCACACCCCGTTCCGCAAGAGTGGGTGTGGCCACGCTAACATCATGGAAAGTTCAATGTAGATCACCAGACTCTGCGATTGCTGATCATTGCTCCCTCACTTCGCCGCTTACCAACAGGGCATGGGACGAGATACTTCACTGTCTGGGACTGGGACACGGTCTGAGGACGAGACAACTAGTCTACCACAGACACAAAATGTGCCTATTATTCCCGCATAATGCTCAATGCTTTCTGGTACCTATTATTCCCGAAATTATGCCAGCATAATCCGCCTAACCCTAATCGTAATCGTACTACGTGCGTAGTACGGTGCTGAGCACTGCTGACTATTGCGTATTCGCACCGTAGCACTCGCGTACTAAAAATCCGTACCGTTATTACGCAGCGTAGTACGGACATGCCTCAGGTAGCATTGGAGACTGTACAACGAGTGTTCTCTTAGTGAGAGTAAGCTAGAGCTAGTATCTGTTGTGTATTGTCGCTGACAGCACGCAAGAACGACGGCAAACCCTACACTATCACTTCCACACAATACCTACCGGTTTCTGACCTGTCATCTTTCCTACGATCGTCGTGCATGTCATTATCGGTCCTTCGAGGGTTGGATGGGGTCTGGTCTTCACGATAGTTACGCTTATTCGCTTCGAGAAAGGTAAAGCTGCGTTGACACTTCGTCTCGATGTCAGCCATGGCAGGCTTCGATCGACACGTGGCTGTTTAGATACCGAAATTCTAAGCGTAAAATTTTCATATTACGCTACTACGCAACGTACTACGTTCCGCGCGAAGCGCGTACGGGATGGCACACCGGTCACGCATCGTTTTGTACGTGTGCCGCACCCCCTGTGTACTTAGACGAATGGCCACGATGACAGAGCTGACAGCAGAGTTTTGATAAAACAAAACGACGCCAGCAAGACTCCAGATTGAAAGAATCCAGGTAATTGTTAACAACAAAGACCTTCAACCTAACTGGCTAGGCATGAAGGCACTGCCACTGAAGTGAACAAGAAATAGTCGTTTGCCACCGTTCTGTTGTCTCCACTAGAAGTCACTGCCAGAAAGAGCAAGTTCTTGGCCAACTGAAAATATTGCTAGTTTATACCGGGCCTTGTAAGAAATCACTGATACATGAATCCGATAGTTGATTTCACAGAAGAGAGGTGACTCAATGAGGGATTGCTCATTGTTTACAAGGATGGATGCGACTAAATTGTATGTGTGACCTGACAATTTATACCATAGCCTTGTTCCTACTCATTCCCAGACCTTCCCGCATTCCAGCATTTACGGTATGACACAATAAGTGATCAAAACGGGAAGATCTGAGGCTACTTCAACTAGAGTAGCATGCATTTGTACATCATTCACAATCATGTGCACCTACACCATTGTAATAGTAGATCAAAACTTTTTTGTTGTATGATCACATTGATATGAAATAAAAATGACATATCTGACATAATTAGTACCAGAACGTTTTATTGACGCCTACTGTATGTGTTCGTGGTGAAGTAAGTTTGAAACTTTCTGTACATGTATGCACTTTTTTCCTCAGAGTATAATAATGATAGTCCATTTTAAAAGCACTCGAACAGATTGTCAATTTACTAGCTATAGCAGTTTTTTTATCAAAGAGGGACATTCTAGGATCACATGATGCTATCGCACCTCCTCTGACCAGATCGTTCCTCACCATGGTCTTTGGGACAAGACTAGACTCACCTTTTCCAATCTACCATGCACATGATAGCCACACCCTCTACATGTGAAGGTGTGTGGCTTGTGACACTAGTCTCATTCCAAGGCTCACTGCTTGAGAGCCCTGGGAAGAGGCTACGGATAACACAATGAAGTACGAGGAAATAACCAACCACAGTTCTTGACAAACACAATTTGAGGGAAAAGCGATGCATTTTATGCTGTTCCTTTTGCTTCAGCCAGCTAGCTTCAGTAAGTCATCACTAAGCTGATACGTAGCTACATTGGATTGGCTCTTTTTATCAGAAATTCAAAGAGCATTTCAGAAACTATATACAAACAAGAAAAGAATGGGCTAGTACAAACAAGAAAAGCTAAGTTGGAACCATGGCTTTGCTGATGGAGAGAAGCTCCAATACAACCAGACTGTCTTTACCACCTCCAAAAAGAGCCAGTGTAGAGCAAGATTCATCTCCAGTGATCTCCACTGGACATGATGCGGTGGTTGGTTGGGATGCAAAGCGAGGTTGTTGATGATGAAGAAGGTCATTCTCATATAGCGCCATTGGGACGCCACCTTGTCTTTAACTTTTCGCCAAATGTGCCTGAAGTCTTGAGTAGCTATGCCAGCGGGCGTATGATCCCCAGTTGGCTTCAGACTGCAGAATTTGATCATGTCGAAGGCAGCACATTGGAAGTAGATCTCCTCTGTTGACTTCAGGTCAAAGTCGTACCAGAAGGAGCTGGAAAAACGATACTCGTCATAAAACAATCCTGCAGGACCTGACCTCAATCAGAACCACAACCTAACGTGGCCAGCTGCAGATGTCTTTCCCATGAGCCCATGCACCTCTCTGGCCCCTGCTCTTCTTTTTAATTACTTTCCATGTCTACCTATAGCCAGCTTTCTCAGTTTTATTCTTTTTGTTCCCTATATATCTTCCTTTTCCGAACTGCTGCCAACCCTAACTCTTAGTCTTTCTCAGTAATATCTCACATTCCTCCTTCCAACCTACATCTGGCTCTTTCAATATCTGGTTTCACCAAACTACCAGAATCTCCATCCATACATCTCCTCCCTTCTTCTTTTTCCAGCCCATCTCCCCACAAAGTGCTTCTCATGCCACTGTTCTAATAGCTCCCACAGCAATTTTCTCCCACCCTATCCTGTACAGCTTGTAACTCAGAAGTTATTATCATGGCTCAATGTAGCAACACTGAGTTTAGGACAAGGAGCATAATTACAAATTTACGAATGAAGTTGACACAGGTCACACATGCAAGCAAGAGGACATTCTGCCTGCTGAGCACATTATAGAGTCTTGTACTTCAGTGTGAGTCCTCCAACTGAACACAGCTGCACAAAATCCTGAAAAATGAAAGATAAAAGGCATTACAATTTAGTGTTAGGCAAAGTATTGGCACGTGAAATTGAAATGGCTTTTGGAAGGTAAGAATGCTTCAAAAGTAGGTAAATAGTCTGACTGACATGTATGTACCAGTAGGTATAGTGGTAAGTAGGCTGTATACGAAGTCTGGCTACGCGAGACTAGCATAGCGTGAACAGCGTATAGCGCAGCGTTTCTGCTACCAGCTAGGCCTGCCAACCTGTGAATCTTCAGCATATGTAGAGCTGTCCAAAAATGCCAGCAGTATAGCTAATCTAGATTATATTGTATCTCTGACCGTGTGAATGCTCTTCACAATATTTATTGTGAAGTTGATTTATGCAACAGACTAGTACAATCATATTCTTGCAGCCACACCCTTCGCAAAGAGAGGAAGAGTCTTATCACACTACAACTGATGAGTCGTCACTGAGGTATACAATTATTGTATACTGCACAGCTAAACCTGCCTTTGCTATCATGTCTATGTGAATGTCATAGTACCATTTACAAAAAGCACAATTGGTCATGGCAACATTCTGCTGTAGCAGTGACTTGATGGTGGCAGTTTGACCAGATTCTTCCCCATTTAGTGCCGGGGACGAGGCCAATCCACTATGACAAATAAATGGCATCCTTGTCTGACTTTGCATGAAAATCAGAAAATGTCTTTAATTGGTTGCAGTTTTTGCATAAAACGGCTCTGCAGTTGATTCACCATTCAGTCTCTCTTCAGTCACCTGTGTTCACATCTTCAACATCAAGCAATGACTTTGGGAGGAAGGGACAATTTTCTTGTCTAATTGTTGATGTGTGTCTCCAAGAGTCCAATAGAAAAGGACAGCAATTTGGTGTGACAATAGGAACTTGCGCAGGTTCATATCAGCAAAAATAAGACATTTTTGTGGACACCTGGAAAAGAAATGAATGCATAGCCATTATCTTTTGATCACTTTGAGGGTGGCCTGGGAGATTTTCCCTATCAGGAAGCTACAAGGATTCTCCACACCCCTCCTCTTCCTTGGAAAACATTGATGTCTCTCATGACTGTGGTAAAATCTCCCAGCCTGGACTTGTCATAGAAATTCAAACACAGCCACAGTGCACCTGCATATACAGTGGGAGAAGGCATGGGAGATCTCATCACATGCAGTGATGTCATGTAACATCAGGTAGACAGAATGCAGTCACACAAGGCGCGGTACTCAAAATCATTCCAATTTATATAAACTTGGGGTTGTGTTGATCAGTTCTGAGTATACCAAAGTAGATGCATGACACTGCCTTGCAAATGTTTGGGACACTTCAAACAGAAATAGGATTTAGAAGCCGGAAGGGTCTCAAGATTGTTTGTCGAGCAGAGCCTACCATGTGACTACCGTCTGTCTACCTAACGCTACATGAAATAATTGCATGTGCAGGCCCGTAGCCAGAATTTGTAGAAGGGGGGTTACATGTGTGTCAGATGTGAATGTATATATGCCCTAAGTATGCAAAACTAGGGGGGTCTGGGGGCATGCTCCCCCAGGAAAATTTTAGAAATTAGATGCTTTGAGATTGCTTCTGAGGCCATTTTGGGACAGAAGCAGAGCCGTAGTAGCTACATGGCTCGCGGAGTTTTACATCCAATTTTTGGCTGTCCACGTATGCATTTGCTAAGCCAGCTGACTTCGAATTTCCGAGAGAGAAGGTACTAAGGTTGGCAGAACAGCAGGTGGGGTGACATCACTAGGAAGACAACTGGTGAACTCTCGAGCGCCCGAAATATTAATAGCGATTTATTTACGCGCGTCCTTTCATCGCAGCGGCGTAAACAGCTTACACGCGCGTGTTCCGCGCTGGTCCTCCATGAACAAACTTGTTTGGACGGCGGTGATTCTCAATAGCATCGAGGCTACTGGACCAATTTCAAACGGTAGGGTACTCAAAATGTACAGTTAAGCGGTGCATATAAAATCTTTTGGAGGCCAAAAGGGGGGTTCGAGCGAACCCCCTCGAACCCCCCCCTGCCTACGAGCCTGATGTGATGACATTTTCAGGTCTTATTCCACTGTATTTCGATAGAAGTATATACAAATACTGCATGGAGATGTTGAAGATTGGCTATACTTTCAAGGTCAATAGGTTGACTTGTAGTCACACACTCAAGCTCTCGCAAGCGTTAAAATTAGAAAAGAACAATGCGCCAGCATTCCGGCGCACTTGAACGAAAACGGAATAGGCAGTTCACCAGACCCTTTTTTCCGGCGGGCGCGCGCGAAAAATGCGGTCTGGGAACGGGACTATAATCTACGTGGATCAGGCCTGAGAGGTACAGGCCAAAGTTAGGACAAACTTAGGAGTACGTCTTATAACACACTGCTTCAACGATGATATAGAGTAGACAAAAAGCACATATAGCAGCCTACTTACCACTATAGCTATACTGGTATGTACGTGTCAGACTATTCACCTACTTTTGAAGGATTCTTACCTTCCAAAAGCCTTTTCAATTTCACGTGCTCTGTCCAGAGTGCCAGGGCCGTAGCAAGCTATTTGAAGGCGGTGTGGCCAAAGTCTATAGACAACGCATGGAGTATCCAGGGGGGGTCTGGGGGCATGCTCCCCCAGGGGTTGGTATGAATGTACTTTATGTAGAAAAAGACCCCTATACTATAAGGGTCTTTTTTATGTAAACTGATCCCTATACTATATGGGTCTTTCTTATGTACTACTACTTATGGGTCTTTTTTATGTACGAAGTTCCCTATACTATATGGGTCTTTTTTATGTACAAAGCCTCCTATATATATGGGTCCATCTTATGTATCGCTCCACCCATTCTACATAAGATGGTCCCTATATATACAAGTCACAAAAAAGTTTGCCAAACACAAACAAGCACATGTAGGGATGAAATCCTCAAAAACCAACCAAACAAGACGGGAACGACACCACAATACTTTTACACCATCCCTACATCTTGTGCCATTTTGCCAAAACTGTGTGTTTGTATTTGTTTTTTAGTTGTGTGTAGAAGAGGGTTGTCTTGTAGATGGAAGGGTGTGGCGTGGGTGTGTTGTGCATAGTGAGTATGTTGTGTTGTTGGTGGTTGCTACTGAGTGTAGCAGGTATGGTCCAAGTTGTGTGTAGAAGGTGTGGAGTGAGTGAGGATTGGTGAGTGTGTGTGTTATGTTGGAATGTGCATTATGTTGTTAAGTTTTATGCCTGTTTAGCATGATAGATATGGGTTGTCTTGTATACAGGTGGCTGTGAAGTGAGTAGTGGTAATTTTGTAATGCTTTGTGAAGGATGGGTTATTTTGTGAGATAGTTGAATGGAGTGAAGTACTATGTTTGTTTGTGGTTGGTGTGGGCTAATAAGTACAAATGTAGAGGGTTTTGTGTTGTGTACAGGTGGCAAAATGGCACAAGATGTAGGGATGGTGTAAAAGTATTGTGGTGTCGTTCTCGTCTTGTTTGGTTGGTTTTTGAGGATTTCATCCCTACATGTGCTTGTTTGCGTTTGGCAAACTTTTTTGTGACTTGTTTCTGTTGTTTTTTTGTTGTTGTTGTGTAACCACACCCCAAGTGAAATGACTTATGTAGTTTATTGTTGATGTTGATGGATTTCTGGAGGATGTTAGCTGTTTGCACTTATCCACTTGACAATGGAATCATGGGTGTAACTGTTGTCTAATTGGGTATGTGCATGTGTGTGTGAGTGGTTGTTCTAAGGCACTGTGGTATATACATGACTGTCTACCTGTTCTGTTGTATGACAGGGTTGTAACACTGTATGTTGTGTATTGTCCAAGGAACAGTTTCTATAGCTGGTTATACATTGTGGGCAGGTGTGTGTAGGTTGTGTATGGTGGGTGGCAGGTACATAGGTCATAAAGAGGTAAGGCATAACTGTGGTAAAGGAACCCTTGGAGAGTAAGAGTGTTTTTCCGGGTTCTTCCAGTACTTGTTACGGGACGCTTGCCTTTTGCTTTCTTTGTTTCGCAGATAGTTCTGCTTATCCCGCGCCCGTTTCTTGTGGACGTTACGCATACTGCGTTCCTTGTCAAATCCAGCACAAGTACGTCAACTGCTGTATGAAAGTAGCAACATATGCAATCGTTTGGGAATCAATCGATCGTCAAGTTCTCTACGGAAGTAGAATAACCGCAGCTGCATGCCAACTTCACGTGCTGTAGCTGTTGAACTTCTGTTGACGTAATCGCTATGAATATTCTATTCTAACAAAATGGCGTATAGCAGCAAGCATAAGCGTGGGGTTACCTGAGAATCGCTGATTAATTCGACTTCTTTCTTTGAGAACGATGAGTGGTGGGTACAATACCCAGTAATTTATGCTGATCTTTCGCGTTTGAATCGTTGTAATAGCTTCAGCCGTTGTCGTGCTATCGTGGTGAGCAAAAGAAGAAAAGTCAGAAGATAGACGATTTGCCTTTTTTAGCGACTTGACTGTCAGGTACTTAGCGATGCTTTCCAGCAAATTTAACGATCCTGTTGCCCATGGAAGCACTCGATAATGTCTGATATGGCTCATGGAGGCCGTTGACTTATCTAACGCGGACATTTCGAGCGTGTCATTTGTGCACTTTGAATGTGGCCGCCATTTTTTTTCGGGGTCATCCCTACATATGGCGTACTACCGTACGCCATGATAGGGATCAGTTTACATAAAAAAGACTCTTATAGTATAGGGGTCTTTTTCTACATAAAGTACATTCATACCAACCCTCGTGGAACCATGACCATCATAGTCCCACCCTCAAATTTTAATAACTCACACACCTACAATACACATCCCCACACAACTACAAGCACATACACAACCAGAGTCAAGCTGTGCACAGGAAGAGAGGCCAGAACAAGTATCAAAGTGCCTGGAAACAGTACATACAAGTATTAATGCTAGCAATACGCCAAGTGGTCCACAGAAGCTGGAATGTCCAATTGTAACTCAGGTCTGTGGTCTTCATCAACCCCATTCATGGATGGTTAGCTGCCCCACTCTCCACTCTGGTGATAAGCATGCTTCATCAGGAAATCAGTGTACCTACATAGACACAATAACGTCTATAAAGTAGCATGCAGTGGGGAATCATATTTCTTGCAGATGACTCCACACAGAAACTCTTATGCCAACAGTAACTAGCTAGATTTGAAGAGCTGTTTGTACAGCAGCTGAAACTGGCTTCATCTCTCTGCACCTACCCATTAATAACGTGTACAGAAAGGCTAACAGCCAGGCTTTCACGGCTTTTGGCTCACCTGAGTCGGCTGGCATCCCAAGATTGATTCACATAATGTTCACAGTCAAGGCAATCCACCCTAGAACAGCCACATAAAGTATTTTTTCCATCTATCGTCTCGATCACGAACGGCAGCTGACTTTATGCCGCACTGTCAGCACTCACCATACGTTTTCAATCTACATGTTACTTTGGTCAAAATACAATAGGTGCAAAACTGTCTCATAACATGGGACCATTGGTCATCAAATTTCATGGGTCCAACACATTTTCAAAAAAAAATAATTGTACAGATTCAGTATATCCAGCCCTGTATCTGATGCAATGTAATGTAACATTTCAAGGGACTCGACTCTCTTTATTCCAAGAGTTCCAAGCATGAGAAAACCACTCTGCATGGATTCTCTCCTGATGGACAGAATTTTCTGGTCAACCCCTAACCGAGTTCTGACAGTTGAGTACATACTGAATGGCTGCCAGGTGTGAGACTGATGCATTTCAGTACAACCTGTGCAGTGTATATAGAGGACTGTGAGGGCTGGTGGTTGTCCGGTTGTCATAGCTCAGTGGCAGAGCACTGGCTGCACAAGCCAGGTGACCTGGTTTCGATTCCCAGCGACTGCCGGCCTTTTCAGATTCCTCTATTTTCGCCTCAAAACATCTAATCTCTAAGCTTCTCTTGTATCTTACACTTGTCAGCAACTGTAGGAAATTGATGTAACACTTTCTTATCTGCATTTTACAGCTGCACTATATACATGCAGACTTCACTTGCTCCCCTCTGGGAGTGATATCTTAGCAATTCACACCCTATGAAAACAATCATCTATCCTCTTGCATACTCAGAGTCAGGGTACAGGAAATTTGGCTTCAAATTTCCGACTAACCTCTTCCTTTCCTCTCCTCCAGAGTCCAGCAGTCACTACCACCATGGAGGTTGATGTCAGTTTCATGAGCTACTGGCACTTGTGCTATCTCGCTAAAAGGGAGGAAGGAGGGAAGAGGGGAGGAAGATAGGTGGGAGGGAGACGGAGAAAGGAAGGAGGAGGGAGGGAGAAAGGAGGGGCGACATGCAAATGGTTTTTATCAAAGCTAAAGTGCATCTGTACTATCACCCTGTACATATACAGCAGCTATCTAACTTCAAATGTATGAACCGCTGAGCACATGACTGATTGGTAGTCCCTAGCATGGTTACCAACCAGTACTATATGCTTCTACTACTTACAAGTTCCTGAGTATGCAGGTGAGGTGAGGGAGTGTAGTCTATGTGACTACTGGTTCCACTGGTCCACCTCCCTCTCCTCCCCTAACCCACCTGGGTCTCGCAGCATCTGTCCCACTGCAGTAACATCACCACTCTGCACCACCAGACACAGTGACAGTGGTTGCTAGGGGCAACAAAAGGCAGGTTGTTGGACTTTATTGATAGATGTTGGTCAATGTATGTCCATAAGATGGAGACAGGGTAACAGGAAACATGGGAGGGAAACATGGGAGGGATGGGACACTAGGAGGAAAGGATCATCCTGTTCTTCCTGTGGGCCTTCTGGACAGGTGAGGAGGGAGGAAGGGGGAAGAAAGAGGAGGCAGGAGGGAAGGGAGGGAGGGAAGTTGATCACAGTTGAGGTGGGATCATGAGGCCTCCTCAACATGTGGGTTCAAAAGGTTGAGAAATGAACTGAAATTGACAAAAACTCAGACTCATAACCTTATGGTCCAAGCAGCTAGGAGAGCAATGCTGGGCTCATTTAGTATAATTATTATGATGAATAGTAGAAACCAAATTCATTAACAGCAGTGTTTGTGTGTGGTCTATGTCAAGAACTTTATAGTGTATTTGTGGTCTGGAGCCATGGGATATAATGATGCTTTGGGAAGGAGGCAAAATTCATGTGTTTTCAGTTTCACCATTGGGATCCTGCTGGTGATGGAGGGTCTATCTACCTTGTTGCACCCCCTTTGTCTCCACTGGTAAGAGAATTAACGCAACTGCTTCATATAATGGGTTACGCACTTTAACTTATACTGCCCCCCCCCCCCCCCCCCCCCCCCCCCCCCCACACACACACACACACCACAGCCTTCCAGGGTTGAATTTCAGAACAAGTTCTACTCAGGCAATGGCTACAAGTTTACACCATTCTCCTTTCAGGCCATTTTGAGTGGAAACTACCATATCTGGACTTTGATCTTAATAAGAACAATTGGTGATATGGTGTAGCGAATGGTCTATCCTGTACAAAAAGAATGTGCATGCTCGATCTATTCGATGACTGCTGTTCTTACTGCTTAATTGATACTAGAGTTGTAGAAACTTGAGCTAAGGTCCTGCATGTTGCAGCATCCATGTTTCATACCTGGATATTTGTAATAGGATACCTGTGCATGCAACTAATTGCCCAATAATTTGTATTTTGATATGCCCGATTCCATAGTAAGTTCGATCCCACAGGCAGTTCATTGACTCCTACATACCCAGGCAGATGTTTTGTACTTCAAGTTAGTAACAGAATTCCCAATAATTTACTATGGTATGCCTAATTCCATAGTGAGAAATGATACCACAAGCAGTTTAGCAACGCTTAGCTACATACACGTTCAGGTTAATGTTTTCTAATTCAAGTCAGTCACAAACATAGTTATAATGTCATTTCATGACCTTCCAAGGGCTGCAGCTGTGAGGGCATTTCCTCACTAACACCACCCTCATCAGCAGGTGCCTTATCACAGTCATCATGAGGTGTCCATGCAGCTTTACTCATTTGTATTAGTATTTGAGAACCAGGAAGTCAGTGGGCTTGTTAAGTAAGATAGTAGCTGCCAGGTGTCTCCCACACACCTGAGCTGTGTGTGCTCTGCAGTGTGACTGTACCTATAAAGTCAGTTGGTTGCTTGCTCTACTCTGAGTTCCAACGATCCTGTTCCTGTTTGCTGTGTTCACCTACCTTGAAAGGTACATTTAATTTTGTGCACTAGTAAAGGCGAATCAACTTCCAGTCATATCCATAGTTGGTCTCATGACTCTTACAGTGAGACTCAGACTACATGAGACTAAGCCCTACCATTTGAAGTTTCTGCTTCCTGTCCCAGACCAGCCAGAATATTAGCTTCGTTCCCAGGCCCTAGCCCAGCTTCCGAAGTTGTCGCTTGCAGTACGGTAAGCGTACTGCAAGCGACGGGAACCTGGGTCAAGCGTACTGCAAGCGACGGGAACCTGGGTCAAGCGTATACTGCAAGCGACGGGAAGCTGCTACGCGCGTACTGCAAGCGACGGGAAGCTGGGTAAAGCGTACTGCAAGCGACGGGAACCTGGGTCAAGCGTATACTGCAAGCGACGGGAAGCTGGGTAAAGCGTACTGCAAGCGACGGGAACCTGGGTCAAGCGTATACTGCAAGCGACGGGAAGCTGCTACGCGTACTGCAAGCGACGGGAAGCTGGGTAAAGCGTACTGCAAGCGACGGGAAGCTGGGCTAAGCGTATACTGCAAGCGACGGGAAGCTGGGCTACGCGTATACTGCGAGCGACGGGAAGCTGGGCTAAGTGTACTGCAAGCGACGGGAAGCTGGGCTAAGTGTAGCGATGTCAGAGTCTCCAGAAGTATGCCCGTTTTCGTCTACAGAGGCCATATCTACACATTGCTACAACGTATCTGCATCAAATTGAGTACAGAGGTTTCTTAGATGCTTAGGTACATTTGCATTTACTAATTTTAATTTTGTGAAAATGTCTGCCTTAGTCAAGAATGCATGCACTTTTTCGTCGTATTTCATCCATTTTCTGTGTATTTTTGAGGTAATAACAGACTTTGTACTTTTGCTCACAATGACTTTCAATATTCAACAATGAACAACTATTTTTGCATACCAGACTGGTTGTCCAAGGGGACAGTGCAGGTTTTTGATTGCAACTTTGATCCAACTCCTGCGGAAATGCTACTATTTACAACCGAAAAACGCCGTTTTTTAAGCGTTTATCAAGCCTAGTGCAGGCATTACACTAGATATTCAAAATGAACAACCTTCCCTGGACTGAATAGGTACTGACTAACCTTCACAGCGAGTTTCATCTCAATTGGACTTGCAGTCGCTCGCGGAACGTGTACCGGACGCATAATCACGCAAAAACGACGTATAAATTTTCTGCAAATCACTTGCGTTTCTAAGCTCATGCATACAACCTGCCATATAGACTCAAAGTTAATGATATTGGTACCGTTAGAATCGCCTTTTCATGCTCTTTTCAAAAATCATAGTTGTTAATGTTATAAATTAATTTCAGTTTTTACCCCGATACCGCTACTAAGTGTACTGCAAGCGACGGGAATAGGGCCTGGGAACGAGGCTACAAGAATATGCTGTTAGAAGCAGAAGACACACCATGTGATTTTAATATACTGTTTTTCTGTTTGTGCATGGGGTTCACAGTGCCAAGGATTAGAACACACTGTTAATTTCTCTTATAAAGCGAATAATTAGTATCTTTATCAGAGCTGGTTGCTTTCCTGCAGTGATCCCTATACATCATGGTCCAGTCCATACCACTGATTGTTCTTATGACAGCACTGCTCGTGAACACCCTCTCCTACTGTTCTGCTGAGAATGTGTATTGTGTCATACCCGCTACCACCTCATGTTCATCCTGCCCTCACAATTCAACCCATTGTGCTACACTCTCTGAGTATGCACAAGAAGCTGAACGGTACTTTACTTCCAACACCACTATGGTGTTCTTGCCAGGTGACCATGCTCTTGATACCAATATCACAGTTGTCAATGTAACCAGGATGACCATGCATGGAGAGTCTTCCTCAGGCAACATACCAACGATTGTTTGCAATTGGGTAGTTGGCCTCAGCTTCACAAGTATGGTGGAGTTCAAAATGCATTCCTTAGCCGTTACATTTTGCAGCAGAGTTATAAAATATGTACCTGGTTTTCTGTCAGCTTCTGTCTATGCAGCCCTGGAATTACAATCTACACAAGACGCTGAACTAGTTAACTGTTCCTTCCATGACAACACTTATAACACTGCACTTATAGTGAATAACACCAACATTACTCTGGCAGGGAACACTGGGTTCAAACACAACGGAGGTGCTATCATTGCTTCTGATAGCAACCTAACATTTACGGGGAACACAAGCTTCCTTGATAACAGTGAAACATTTGGACAGTGGAGTGGTGGTGCCATCTATGCATCCCACAATACCGTACTTAACTTCAGTGGAATCAACAACTTCATCAACAACTTAGTATCTATTGCTGGTGGTGCAATATGCCTCTCTGACAATACCGTACTTAGCTTAAGTGGAATCAACAACTTCATCAACAACTCAGCAGGTAATCTTGGTGGTGCAATCTCCACTTCCCCCAATACTGTACTTAGCTTTGATGGAACAACCCACTTCATCAATAACTCAGCACCAATGGGTGGAGCTATCTTCGCAAATGGGAACAATACACTGACAATCAATGGAACTATTTACTTCACTAACAATAGATACTATGTGGAAGTGGACATAGAGTTTGGACCTAATTTTGGTGGAGGGGTGTATATGGGACAAAAATCTACTTTCTCCACTTTGCCTAACACCACTGTGTATTGGGTGAAGAATCATGCAACTTTAGGAGGAGCTATCTATGTTGAGGATACTAGCCCTGTAAGTTACTGTGCACTATTTGCAGCACTTGTACCAAAACAAGAATGTTTCTTTCAACTCCCTGGCCAGAATCTGTCCAATGGTATTGATGTCCAACTTGTTTTCAAGAACAATTCTGCTGATGTTGCAGGAAGTGTGTTATATGGCGGTGCAATAGATAACTGCAAACTCACTCATGGCCTGGACTCGTACAACTCTGGTCAAGTGTTTGATATGATAGTCCACATTGACAATGACACAGATTACAAAACAACTTCTATTATTTCCTCCGATCCACTTCAAATATCCCAATGTGAACACAACCATCCAGACTGGTATGACTTTCCACACACAGTGATCCTGGTGAAACATTTCAAGTTTCTGTGGTTGCTGTTGGACAAAGAGATGGAACAGTTCCTAGTCGAGTGGTTAGTATCATAAACCAAGATTTATACCCAGGTCACCTCCCAGATTCTCAACACCTCCAACAAGTAAACAATATGTGCACCAAACTGAACTGTGTTTTCACTGTCAGAGTTTGTGGTCATAGAGTTGTATGCTGAAGGTAGCCCGTGTTCAAAACTTGGTGACATGAACAATCCTAGTCTACATATTTCAGTGAATATAAATCAGACCTGCCCACCTGGATTTAACATCTCTAAATCAAAAACATCATGTGTCTGTGAATCAAGACTTGCACAATATACAAACACCTGCACTATAATAAATGGAGTAGGACAAATAACACATGAATCAGACCAGCAGTTATGGATTGGGTATGATGATCAATCTCAATCTGATAAACTAATTCTCCACCCACTCTGCCCCGATAACTACTGTGTCAATTATGAAGTTATCTTTCCTCTCAATGAGAGCGACAAGCAGTGTGCACACAACAGGTCTGGTCTCTTGTGTGGAGCTTGCAAAGAAGGCTACAGTCTGGTACTGGGCACCTCTCACTGCATGAAGTGTACCAACAGCCATCTGGCCTTGCTCATTCCTTTTGCACTGATGGGAGTAGCACTAGTCTTCTTGCTCCTCGTCTGCAAACTGACAGTAGCAACAGGAACACTCAGTGGTCTAGTGTTCTATGCCAATGTTGTTGGAGTCAATTGTACCATCTTTCTACCAGTGGAATCTACTGACATTTTCTCAGTCTTCATTGCATGGCTAAACCTTGACTTTGGTATTGAAACATGTTTCTACGATGGAATGGATGTCTACAGTAAAACATGGCTGCAGTTTGTGTTCCCTGTATATATTTGGATGCTAGTAGGACTCATGGTTCTTGTTGGCCATTACTCACGCAGATTTGCAAAGCTGCTTGGCAACAACCCAGTTTCTGTCTTGGCAACACTCATTCTCCTCTCTTACACAAAAATCCTTCGCACATTGATCACTGTATTTTATGTCACTTACCTTGAGTACCCAACATACAAAAGAGGTGTGTGGCTGTATGATGCAAATATTGACTATCTCAGTGGCAAGCACTTTCCACTCTTCATTGTAGCAGTGCTTGTTTTTCTTTTTCTCTTTCTTCCTTACACTCTCTTGCTATTCTTTGGTCAGTGGCTGCAGGCCATATCACACCTGTAACTCTTCTCATGGGTCAACAGTGCCAGGCTGAAACCTTTTATGGATTCATACCATGCTCCCTACAAAGCAAAACATCGCTACTGGCCTGGACTGCTGCTTATGCTACGCTTTGTTCTTTTTCTAGTGTTTGCATTCAATTTTCAGCAAGACCCCAGTGTTAACCTGCTAGCAATTCTAGTGGGAACTGGAATGCTTGTAGTTTGGGCCTGGGTCAGTGGTGGAGTTTACAGGAAGTCGCGTCTAGATGCCCTGGAGGGTTCATTTGCTCTGAACTTGATCGTCTTAGCTGCTGCAACCTCCTATGTTAATCACAGAGGTAATCTGCTTGCAGTTGGGTACACCTCTGTCTCTGTAGCACTTGCAACATTCATTGGGATCCTTGTTGTTCAGGTGGCAAATGCGACTGGCATCACACAATACCTTAAAAAGAAGTGTGCAGCAGTAGCATACAGGAATCAAGCTGAAGCAGAAGTGGAGCCTCTAAATAATGACCTCCTTCCAGATCGACTAATAAACCCAGAGGAGTATGAACCACCCTTCCACACTCCACAAGGACATGCCACTGCTGAGCCAACAGAAGGAGCTAATGAAGCTCAGAGAAGGCTAATATCTCCTGTGTATACTTACAGCTCCATGAACTAGTTATGTAACCAGTTTTACCTCAAGCTTGTCATGAGTTTAGTGATATGATTTGTCAGAATTTGATAGTTTCACTTGTGTAAGTAATTTGTACAGTAGTTCTTGCAATACTGTTTCTCAAACTTTACATTTTGTGTGAACAATAATGTGGCCTGTATAGTGTTTTTTATACTGAGTTTGGATTCCAGGTTTGACAACCTTGAAATAAAATGCAGGACTCCGTGCCACCTTCAGTAGCAGTGACCTTTGTTTTGCTAAAGCCTACTAGCAAAGCTTTTACCTAGGTAGAACTGAAGTCTAGTGTTGAGCCATAGCAATCCTACAGCACTAACCTCCTATGAGCATCTTGGGGTGTGGTTAGGCTCACTAGTAGGCAAGAATAATGGCATGCTATCATGACTTATACTGTGATAGGTCTTACATCGCAGACGGTGCCACATCAAAATGGTGATCAGAGGGAAAATGGTATGCAGTATCATATTGATGTTGAAGGAAGTTATCAATAGCTACGTACTACAAAACAAATGGTAGCTATGTACAAAAAAAGCATTATATAATCCACAAACTTTGCGTATTTATTAAAGCATGCAGGTGGGCTGATTGTCATTAAGCTAATGCAGTTCTCCCACCCCCACGTGCACGGCCACCAGCATCGGCTCTACTAGGTCCTCCTCTACCTCCACCACCACCACCACCACCTCCTCCTCCTTTTTTTCCTCCTCCTCCTCTTCCTCCTCCTCCTCCTGAATCACATCCACTTATAAAAGCAAGCATGATCATACAGCTCAATGCTAAGCTGATGTAGAATGTTGAATTGTTCCTTCTCAATATCATTGTGCTGATAACTTGTGACTCACAGCCAATTTTGATCAGAATGTGCCTGTATGAATTGGTGACATAATTAGCACCACCCAAGAGGGAGAGAAATAGAAACTTAATGAGTAAGTTAGGACGCAGGCAAACCCATAACATTCTCATGGGTGCTTCCCACACCTAAACCCAAAATGCTAGCTAATGAGATTCTCCTACACAATCATTTGCACATACAGTAAATCACCAACGGCTACGTAAATACATGCACAGACTATACACATACTGACACGTGGCCATGGACATTTGTAAAATATTTTAATGCGAAATTTACGGTAAGTGGGCGGTCCAAACAAGCCGCAAATGTGCGCAATGCCTGTGGGGCTCGCTCAGGCTCGCCCAGATATATCAATTTCGAAGCCGATTGATCGTAGATTTAGCGACGTCATGCACTCATGGTGAGTCGTAGCTTCTGGGTGGTCTCAGCTGCTCTCGCGGACCAGACCTCTCATGACTTGAACTTGGCAAGGTAGAGCCACGTGATAAGGCTAGCACTACATGATTTCACATCAATACAGTACGTCTACAGAGTTCTCTTGGAGAGTCTGTGTAAGTGTGTTTTATTGAGTAGCTACTTACCAACGTGCACAGTACAACATGCCAAGTGCAACATGATTATGTTTACCAATGCTTGTCTACTATACAATACTATCACCTTGAGATAGTTTGCACTGCACAACTTCGTGGTACTCAACTGTATTTTGTGTCTCTTTGCCTTTAAATATATAGAATACAATCATGTGCTTAAAATAGATGTAGTTAGTCATGACTATCTACATGATTGTATGACATCCCATAGTATGGTTCCAGTCTTATGATAACTGTATCATAGATCACCTTTTGACAGGAAATGCCTGTTTATACTTTGAT
Organism: Agelas oroides; assembly: GCA_949130485.1. Taxonomy (NCBI): domain Eukaryota; kingdom Metazoa; phylum Porifera; class Demospongiae; order Agelasida; family Agelasidae; genus Agelas; species Agelas oroides. Next base: position 4,935,458 of record OX422202.1, on the reverse strand, counting down.
CTCGTGAATAATGTTATTTGCCACGCAACAATATTCAATGCTAATAATGGTGATGGCATGGTGAAGGACTGTTATAAACATCATAGATAGTATGGTTCCAATTCCAGACTTGTGATACTGGAAATGAGATAATGAATAATATATTACACAGACTGGGTGAAAAACATGGCACAACAATGCCAGTAATGGTGAGAACATGGGAAGGACTGCTTCTAGCTGATAAACAAAGAATGATGTTAACTATTACAGTACCTCTGAAGTGTTTGCCATTAGGGATGCGGCTAATATGCGGGCATAGTTTCTGGAATAATCGGTAGCTCTGCGGAGCGAGCATAATCGGGAATAATCGGAAGGTAACATTGAGCGGAAATGAGCGCACATGGGTATTTAGCTGTTAGAGGTGTCTGACTCCTCCTTTGTGGTGAAGCTTGTTTTGACAAAGATCATGATAAAAGCGGCTAAGTAGCTCTACACTCTAAAGGGTGGATCAACAGCGCTAATTTTGTTGGTGTGAGCATCTTGGGGGTGCAGTTTTAACTAAATTCTATTAATTGGTTAACTTGCTTCATGAGCATAATAGGGAGACAGCAAGAGCATAATCGGACATAGTTTGAAGCATTCTAGCATAGCATAAAGGGTGAATTTTTGAGCATAATAGCCTCATCCCTATTTGCCATACACATGCAGACGGGCAAATGATGGTTATTGTCAGTCAGTGTGATATGGGCTAACTGAATGAAAAGGTGAGAGGCACTATAAGGGGTGATATTACGTCCCCCTGCATGGGTTATGTCTACAAAGTTATCATGTAGTCTACAGAGTTATCATGTAGTCTACAGAGTTATCATGTAGTCTACAGAGTTATCATGTAGTCTACAGAGTTATCATGTAGTCTACAGAGTTATCATGTAGTCTACAGAGTTATCATGTAGTCTACAGAGTTATCATGTAGTCTACAGAGTTATCATGTAGTCTACAAAGTTATCATGTAGTCTACAGAGTTATCATGTAGTCTACAGAGTTATCATGTAGTCTACAGAGTTATCATGTAGTCTACAAAGTTATCATGTAGTCTACAGAGTTATCATGTAGTCTACAGAGTTATCATGTAGTCGTCATGTAGTCTACAGAGTTATCATGTAGTCTACAGAGTTATCATGTAGTCTACAGAGTTATCATGTAGTCTACAGAGTTATCATGTAGTCTACAGAGTTATCATGTAGTCTACAGAGTTATCATGTAGTCTACAGAGTTATCATGTAGTCTACAAAGTTATCATGTAGTCTACAGAGTTATCATGTAGTCTACAGAGTTATCATGTAGTCTACAAAGTTATCATGTAGTCTACAAAGTTATCATGTAGTCTACAGAGTTATCATGTAGTCTACAGAGTTATCATGTAGTCTACAAAGTTATCATGTAGTCTACAGAGTTATCATGTAGTCTACAAAGTTATCATGTAGTCTACAAAGTTATCATGTAGTCTACAGAGTTATCATGTAGTCTCATGTAGTCTACAAAGTTATCATGTAGTCTACAAAGTTATCATGTAGTCTACAAAGTTATCATGTAGTCTACAAAGTTATCATGTAGTCTCATGTAGTCTACAGAGTTATCAAATTGTTTAGAGCTTAACTAACATACAGACCTTTGCAAGTTGGTTGACTGCAGAAGTACAGTGGAAGTGTGGGAACCCAGCTTAACGGACACCCCTCAACAGTAGACACCCACAATATTATGGACAATTCCGAAATTCCCGACTGTCCTTCCATTCACTTCAATACTTAAGCAACCCGTGATTAGCGGACACCCCGCTATTACCCGGTACGCATAATGGACAGTTTTCCCGCTCCTAATTGTATGCAAACAATACTTAACAACCCTGATTCAGTGACACTTGTCGACAATTCCAGCAGGATTGTCCACCATTGCTACTGGAGTTATCTACTTAACATTAGATTAGTGGTGTTACTCATAGTACTAACCTCTGCATAGCCTTCCCTCCCAGCATACAGCAAGGGATACCTCTGATAATGTAGCCACATTGTTCTCAACAGCCGGAATATGCATACCATGCCTACCAGATATATACTGGAAGCCCCAGAGTTAGGGACACCTCGCCATAAGGGACAAAATGTTGGTTCCCAATGGTGTCTATTATAAAGGGGTTCCACTGTAAGTGAATAGGGAATATAGGCAATAATGAAGTGTGCAGTGGCCTAATATCATACTACATAATTTATGTGTCAAGAAACTTGCAAGAAAATTTGTGTAATTATCACTGTTGTACAAAACTAGACCAGAAAATTTGTTCACGAGTTTGTTGCCGTCTGTATTGTTGCGAGTGTGCAGCACGAGTAACAATACAGACGGCAACAAACAAGTGATATGGTATAGCTTGGTACTATGGCAATAAAGATTTTATCATATGAACCTCCGATTTCATCGCACATGTAGACATAGCACGCATGATTTGTAGTACCTGATACGGATTCTCACATGACTTCTAGTACTGATACAGATTCTAGCATAACCTATACTAAAAAAATAATAGGTACACTTATTAGCATGGTTTTGAGTGGAGTTTGGGATAAACCTTGCCAAGTTGACAAGTTCATGGTATACAAGTTTACAGCATGTTCTTTAACATATAGTTCTACTTCTAGGTCTTTGACCTATCTACACAGCAGTTTGAAAGGTACACTTACTACTATGGGATTATGTTAACTTAACTAAGCCTTGCAGTAGATAAATACATACCTGCTGCTCACAAAGCTTTTCAAACACTCTCAATGTTGTGAAAGTAGTACGTATAGCAGTCTAAGAGGGGTTACATCACGTTATAAACATTAGATGGCTACTCAAAATTGACCTGCAAGTATTATTATTAAGTGTGACATCACCATCAAACTAAGTATAGAGTATGGATTGCAATTCCTATCATGTTACTTCTGGATCAAAATGTTGGCCGTGAGTAGACAATTCCATAAGATTTTCATGTCAAATATAGCTCATCTGAATCACACTATTGAAAGTAATATTCGGGCGTAGCCTGACACCAAAGTGCAAGACCGCACCCCAGGGAGGGATATAAATGTAACCTGTTACCTAAGCAACATCACTGTAGAAGAGAGATATGGGCAACATTCTTAGATGTTGCCTAGGTAACAGGTTATATTATATCATTATATTCTCCAGCAATAATGGATCATCTCACTGAAAGTGATTTGGGTGAAGTATACACAAGTGTCTTCCGTGCTCGAGCCAGGTGGTATAACATAGGTCTCAATCTGAGCATACCCAGCAGTGAACTTGAAGTTTACAAAGAACTGAGTCCTGATGATGCTCTAAGAGAAGTGTTGCGATATTGGTTGCGACAAACCAATCCTGCACCAACAATGAATAAGCTAATAGAAGCTCTTAGAGGCCCTACAGTGGGAGAATACCAACTGGCACAGGAGCTTGAGAGGGCTCCTGAGCAAAGGGGTATGTTATATGACATAATATTAAGTATGAAGGTAAGGTTCCTACTGTATAGTGTATGTGCATAGATAAGTGTGTGTTTGAGTGGGCAATTATGTGAAGTTTGGTACTGTCTAAAGCCATGTGCTAGTATGTAGAGTAAGTTAGCAATCATCGGACGACAGTTATATTCGGACACTCAAACGCGGAGGGAAAACTGCGTAAACATTCGGCGATACCACAAGACTGTAGCTGAGGTACGTGGTACCTGGTGTACCAAAAATGACGCCCGCGCATTGTTTCCTGTTGGCGCTAGAAGCGATAAAATGGCCGTCCGAAAAACATCAATATTCGGAAAAGTGTATGTATTTTCAGAAACTGTTTTTTGTGCCTTCTCTGAAGCTGCTTTTGGAGAGATTTTAGCATCAATACAATGCCCCAAGACCTCCCCAATTCGCAATATATTTTGGTAGCAGTAGCTGCTTTGAACACTCAGGGGCGCAGCTGAACATGGACCAGTCCAATTCGATCGATAATCAGACGGTGAAATTTGTCATTTCTTGCTGTGTTGTCTCCAAACAAGTTGAAGTCTCCACCATATTAGCATCAGTAGAATCTACAGGCTCTTGGCTACATGCTGGTATTTGTCCGGTGTTTGTGCGTTGAGTAGTTCTCAAGATATTGCACGATATCGTTTGAACTCACTTATTTATGCTGCACATAAATCAACCAGCGTAGTTTATGGAAAGAAACATGAAATATATTTATATAGCAAACAATGCGCGGGCGTCATTTTTGGTACACCAGGTACCACGTACCTCAGCTACAGTCTTGTGGCATCGCCGAATGTTTACGCAGTTTTCCCTCCGCGTTTGAGTGTCCGAATATACCTGTCATCCGATGATTGCTAACTTACTCTACACTAGTCGAGCTGTACAGTTCAAAAGCCAACAGCAAACATTATATCTCATAGAAACTCGAGTTATTTCCCATGCACATGCATGAGTTTACAAAGCCTTGGAAACACACACACACACACACACAAAACACATTGTTGCAGCCAATAGCTGCGTTTACACGTAGTACTTTTTGTAAGTCGGTTTACGCTGGCTTGCAATGCACATTCATGTGTTTACACGGGAGGTGGCTTGATTATATTTATGGTGGAAACACTAAGTAGTTTGTAATCTAATTAAAAGTCAGCACTTGAAATAGAATTCAGCACAAGGAAAGAGGAACCAAGGTGACATCAAGGGAGAACTCGACTTCCACTGCATGCAC